>CM053505.1:94251774-94395234 GCA_028627145.1 Eidolon dupreanum | reverse complement strand
GCTTCTAACACACTGTGTAAGGGTGTAACACAGGGTTCTGGGCAAGTGCCTTCTCCATAGCCTCTTTACCACAGTCTTAGTTTTGCAGAGTAACAACACCTTCACTGCCTCTTGCTTCTCAACAGGGGTTCTGTGTCTTCCCTGGGCCAGAGCTAACAAGCATCTTGAAAGATGCTTTCAAAAGCATCTGCCTGGAATGGCCTGTTGTCCTTAAAAGATCTTGGGGCAACATCCTTCTTTTTCTTTTTTATTAAAACCACCATACATATATATTGTTTGTCATGCTCATTTGTTGCTTTTAAGTTTATATCCCACATATAAGTGATATTGTGTGATTTTCAACTTTTTAAATCTGGTTTATTTTGCTTGTCATGATTATCTCGAGATCCATCCATGGCAGTATTTCATCTCTTCTTATGGCTGAGTAATGTTCCATTGTATATATGTACCACAGCTTCTTTAGCCAATCATCTATGATAAGACACTTTGGTTGCTTCCATGTCCTGGCCACTGTAAATAATGCTGCTATGAATATTGGTATGTAATCTCTTTAATATGTTGCTATATTCGGTTTGCTAGAATTGTATTTAGGATTTTTGCATCTGTGTTCATGAATGCCATTTGCTTGAAACATCATTTTTCACCTTTTCACTTTGAGTCTATATTTGTCTTTGGAGCTGGTATGTGTCTTCTGGAGGCAGCATAGGATTTTGCTTTTTGATCCAGTCTCCACTTGTGCCTTTTTATTGGTGATTTCAGTCCATTTTCATTTAGGGTGATTATTGAAATATGAGGTCTTTTATAGCCATTTTATCTTTTGCTTTCTGGAATTTTGGTGTTTCCACTGCTTCTTTGTCCTCATGTTTCTGTTATATAGTTCAGTTCTGAATCTTTGATGTGTGATTACTATTACAAATATGAAAAAGCATATATATATATATATATATATATATATACATACATACATACATACATACAGTCATCCATTTTCTTCTGCACATATCTTATCTCTATTCCCCTGATTTCTAGATTTCTGTCTTCAGTATCACTGATCCTTTCCTCCATTTGGTCAACTCTATTTCCCAAACTTGTTATTTTATTTTCCAACTCCTTAAGTATGTTTTTTATCTCCAGAAGATCTATTCTGTTATTTTTGAGGGTTTCAATCTCATTACTCTGTTCATCTAGCTTTTTTTATTCCTGAAATTGTTGATATGTCTCGTTTCAGAACTCATTGAGTTTCTTCAGAAGTACCATCCTGAATTCTCTGTCATTTAAGTGGCATATTTCTTTGTCTGTAAGGTTATTTTCTGGATATTTTTCTCTTTCTTTCTGAGACACCTTGTCACCTTGGTTGTTCGTGGTGTTTAATGGACTATTTCTCCACCTGGGCATTAATGGAAGTGAGTTCTGCTTTTTTTCTAGAAAGAATATATGTTACTTAAAGGTCTCTCTAGCCTTTTGCAAAGATGGCGCTTTTTTTTCGGTTTCCACCAGGTGGCATCTAAGCCTCTTGGATTCCTGCTTTACATAAAGCCTTAAAATGCCTTTTTAGAAATTTTTCTTGCAGATATTTAATCATGCTTGCTGCTCTCAGTTTAGTTTCAGTCTCTGTCAGTGTCAGCAACAGTCTCAGCAGCGTTTGCTCAGATTCCCCTGGGGCTCCATGTTGATCGGTCTCTGGGAGTATGGGGCAGGGGCCCTCTGCGTTGGGGGTTGAGGCTGCAGCTCAGCTTCGGTTTTGCATCCAGGCCTGTAAAAATCAAACGTTGTTTCTTTACAGTCCCGTCCCGCTTCTCTGTCTCCTGCCCTGATGACTGGGCCCTTCCTCCCCGCACAAGGAGCTCACAAAAATCCTAGGCAGGGCTTTTCAGTGAAGTTCTCACACATTCACTCCTCCCCCTCCTCCTATAGGGAGCTCCGGTGGCTGCAAGAGGCAGCTTCTTTGTTTCTCCCAGTCCACTGCCCGACACCCTGAGTTCTGACCTGTGGTAGCTCTTACGCACAGATCACACACTCAGACGTGTTGATGTGCAGTTTGAGTGGTTTTTGTTGAGTTTTAGATGTTCAGTTAATTGTTGATTCAAGGGGAGAGATCGGGGGACGTCTCTCACCCCACCCTGTTATTCCAAATCTCCCATAATGTGTCTTTTAGTAATGACGGGTCAAAGTCCTACAGTCTGCAAGTGCAGAGAAGGCTTTTCTCCAGGAGCAAATGGGAGGCATCGCTTTCCAACATCCCTTCTCAATGCAAGGTTTCCAGACACTCGGTGCCAAATCTTCGAGCCAAATGATGTTCTCGCAAATTTCTGTAGATAAAACCATTATAGGAGGCCAGTGAGCTCCTGCACTTTTCATTATAAAGCAGCCGTGATGCCACAGATACAGCCAGGCAAACCAAGAAAGAACGACGGGTGGGGCAAGGGGCACCCAGCCTGCGTTTGCAAAGTTGAAAAGCAGGCTCAGAGTTCATGCAAATGAGACACTAATTTGCTGGACATTTATTTCTCCATCTGACCCTGTTTCCTCATCTAGAAACCACTGGAGGCCATTGGAATAGATTTCCTATACATGTCTTTCAGAACGAATCTCCTGTGTCTTTTATTGAACATTCAACATGTGTGAATGTTTTCCTCAGCCTTCTGTTTTATTAGAAAGTTTTAGTCTGCATTTGAAGAGAAGACCATTTATGGTTTGCCTGGGGCCTGCAGACAGCTCCGTGTTTCCGGTGAGAACCCGAAGGGAGGGCAGAGGGAGGGCAGAGGCCAGGGTCCTAGTCTAGCTGCAGCAAATGTATAGCTGGGTGACCTGAATCACTTTGCCAGTCTGGGCCCCACTTTCCTTAACTGTAAAATCAGCCACAGGACACACAAGACTTGGTAACCTAAATTGCCCCTAGAGAGAGAAACTAATTAACTGGTGACCAGTCTTAGGAAATTGTGTGCCTAATTTACATATGAGTCATACTCGATCGGTCGAGCACTTCCGCCTCCCCCCATGTACCTTTGGTAGCCTATGAATTTTACACACACAAGCTTGTACTTCCTATTCATTAAACCAATATTTTATTCCTAGTCCACGATTTGCATGCTTGGAAGGGTTGATCAAGTTCCCTTCATTTATCACTCTCATGATGTCAGACAGAAGTCTTGATCATAGCTCTACAGAAAATGAAGTAAAATGACAAAGAAAGCATTCTGTTCTAATTCAGACCATGAATAAGTGTGAAAAGGCCCAATTCTGCCCATCAGAATGAAGCATCCATTCCTCGTTGCTGGCAGTAGAGAACACGGTGACACTGTCATCTAATTGCATTTTTTTAATTGGGAGGGCACTTGCAGGGGCAACTGTGATGCAGCTGGCGTAGGAATACCACTGCCACAAAGTCGGCCAGACAGAGTTTTGACCACGATTACACGGAAATTGCTTTAGTTAATATAATAGATCCTTTCCCCAACTTTATTTAACAGGAAATGCCTGCTATTCGGGGCCTATGAAATGATGCCTAGTGATTTCCCATATGTGTTTAAGCCTCAGACTGTGGAGAAAATATACGATATGTGTGTGTGTTACAGGTATTCTCACAGATGTACATGTATGAGTGAGTGTACCCAGAGTCAAGGAGAAATAAAATTATGAAGGTTGGCAGTGACATTTCAGAAGTGTTGATTTGCAAGGCATTCTATCTAAATTATAATTTCTCAAGTCGATCACAGGAAATTTCCAGAAACATTTCCCTCCTTTTTAATGCAGAATGTGCTGACAGGGAGATCGCACCTTTACCGTGGGCTGTTTCACAAGAGTCTTTTTGACCCCTGACCTTGAAGCATCCACCGTGTATTTATCTTTCGGATTCAAAACCTGAGTGTAGGAGACACGCCGGTCGTTCACAATTGGCAGGAGCATAGGGATTTGTGAGACTCCAGGCTAAAAACTGTGTTTGTTCACTTAATGTGAGCAGGAAGAAAGAGTCTCAGGGAGGCTGGGTCACTCACCTATGCTCACACAGCCAGCAAGGGCAAACCGGGAACTGGAACCAACACACTTGATGGTTCCTCACAGATGCCAGCTTCTGGCAGGTCAATATGTGTGGGTCCCAGGCCTGGCAGGTCCCAGGTCTGACTGTGATCCAGGCTCGCAGCTAGGAATAAGACCCCAGATTTAGAATGTTACATTAGTGTAGTAGGTCACCTGCACCTAAAATATGTAAGCATAATTCAGCTTATTGTATCACGCGTGTGTGGCTGAATGCCACTATTGTACTCTGATATGTGTGGAGCCATGCGGTCCCCAGGGGAGCAGAAGGGGAGCACAAGAAAGGGAAGAAGAAGAGCAGAAGAACTGCGCTCCCCACAATAAAGTTGGTGCCTGCCGTTTCATTCTCATGTTGGCCTTTTGTGCATTCTTCCAACTGGGCGTCTCATCATCGAAAACCTCCCTTCTTGATCAGCTCAGCGCTGATAATATGTAACCTTCCCAAGTAAGGAAGATACTTGGGGCACCTGGGCCCTCCATGGTTTCTATATTTGAACATCATTTGAACCCTCTTATTCCTTTTAACCCTTGAGATTCAGAGAAAGGTTGCAGTTGCAGACCCCATCTCTGGCAGGTCAATCATTCTCCAACAGTGGCCGCCATACTTAGAGCTCGGGATTCATCCCATTGTTGACGCACCAAGGACTGTGACACCTGCCAGATGCTCCAGATGCTCTGGGGAACCCAGCGCAGGGATGTCTCTTGCGTGGAAATGATTGAGAAGCTTTGACTGATTTTCTCGATGCACTTCGTAATTGGACTCATCACTGTCTCAAAATCAACACAGGATGGGAAGAGGGGAACTGCCATCCAGGTAAGGCGCCCTGGTTCAGTCCCAGTTCAGTTGCACAGAAGGTGTGTTCATCACACACTGCTCATGTCCCCAGTAACGGGAGGATGTGGTGTGAACTCAACTAGTGCCTGTTCCAGCAGGGAGGCCACCACCTAGTTAGGACAGAGAGAGATGCAAGTCTTGGGCAAGGCCTATCCCAGCACCACCTAGGTGAGGGTGCCCTAATACTACCTGTCATGACTGTGCTGAGTGGCCACTTTAACCCAATCATGAAACTGGACACTTCGAGCTGTTTTAACATCATGTTGTTACATTTTCAGAGCATATTACTTTGATGGACATGAATTGTTTATGGCTGTCCAGCACCCAGCTACCAGCTTTCACCTCTCTGCCACTGGACTCCATCTCGGGAGCTGATTTAATTAGATCTTGCCCTCCCCAGTGGAGAGATAAGACACACTCAGCTATTTATACACACCTTCCCCAAATGCGAATTAAAAGGGGAGAAACAAAGGGACTGAAAATATTGAGGCCCGTCTGTGCTGCCAGATCTCTGAATGGTCCATGCTGGTTTCCTGGCCTTCCACTCTGTCCTGTCAGCAACCCCACAGCCTTCCTGTACACTCTCTTTTCATTTAAGCTAGCCAGATACAATGATCAAGTTATCCAATAATCCAATTAATCAATTAATCAACCGATTATCCAATTATTCGATTAGGGGCATCAGTGCTGGGCATTGGGTTTCTGCCTGGAGCTCTATATCTCTTAGTCACCCTACCCCAAGTCTCTACAGTTTCTATATCTTAGAACCTCCCCAGTCTCTATATCTCTGAGTTTTCCTCAAGTCTCTATATCTCAAAGTCTCCCTGATTCTCTATATCTTGACTCTCTCCCACCTGAGTATCTATATATCTGAATCTACCCCCTGAAACTGTATATCTCTGAGTATCCCCCCAAGTCTCTGCATCTCTCAGTCCTTCCCTCTTGAGTCTCATATTTCTCAGTCATTCCCTCTCGAGTCTATTTCTCTGAGTCTCTTTAACTCTGAGTATCTACCCCCAAAACTATATATTTGAGTATATCTCTGAGTCTCCACCTGAGTCTCTACATCTGAGTCTCCCCCACTGAGTCTCTATATCTCTGAATCTCCTCCCAATTCTTTGTATCTCTGAGTCTCTCCCCCAAGTTTCTGTATCTTAGAGTCTGTCCCCCTGGAGTCTCTCCCTCTTGCACCTCATATTTCTCAATCTTTCCTTCCTGGGTCTATTTCTCTAAGTCTCTTTATCTCTGAGTATCTACCCCAAAACTATATCCCTGAGTCTCCCCCCACCAAAGGTTCAGAGACTCCCCCTGAGTCTCTATACCTCTGAGTCTATCCATTGACCCACACAGTTCAAACTGGCATACATAATGGAATAAGACTCAGCCATAAGAAATAGAAAATCCTGCCATTTGCAACAACATGGGAACTTTAAGGGTATTGAACTAAATGAGAGAAGTCAGAGAATGAGAAATACTATATGATATCACTTATATGTGGACCTGAAATAAAACAAAAAACAACACACAAAAAAGAGATAAGAGAAAACACCCAAATGGAGCAGCAAAAAGAGAATTAAAAATAAAGAAGAAGAATGAGGGATTGGAGGAAGATGGCGGACTAGGTAAAAGCAAGATTTGCCTACTCTCAGATCTGCATTGAAATTAAAACCAAATTATAAAATAATCAATGTGGAGAATCACCTGAAGTCCAGCTGATCATAACACGTATGTCTGATAATAGAAAGAAGCAGCCACATCGAATCCGTTAGGAGAGACAAAGTCACGAATCAGGCTGGACCCACACCGCAGGTGGTAGAGAAACACTGGAAGGGAGAGCAAGGCTGTAGAGGCTCCCCTGATGGAGAGAAAGGTCCTAGCCTCATTCGGGGGCTCCTTAGCCCAAGGTCCCAGCCCAGGGAAGAGGAGTTCCCAAAAACTCTGACTGTAAAAATCAGAGGGGATTCTGGCCATCTGGATGAGAAGGAAGGAGACTGAAAGCTTAAAAGCCTCTTTGAAGGACCCATGCACAGACTCTCTCACTTGTGGACACTCACCCGAGGCACTGGTGGTGGGTCAGAGGCTTGCACAAGATTCACATGGGGAAAGACTACATTACCTGGCTGGACTGGTAGCAACAATTGTACCTTAGTGAGGCCCCCACATGGGGCAATCTACAGACAGTCAGCTTCATTGTGCAGACCCCCTCCCACATGGCCATTAGGAAGCTGCTGGCCTGAGGAGATCACCCCACCCCACCTGACCCGCAGATTACCTGGAGTTTTTGTTGCTGGGTGGGTGGCTGCTACGCCCTACACTGTTTCAGGGCCAAACATTCCCAGCTGGCAGCCAGCGCTGTGAGCATACAGTTCAGAGACAGTTTCAGGCAGAACACTGCTGCCAATGCAAACTTGGGTAGATCTCAGGGATCTGTGGACCAGTCCCAGAGAGTAGCTGGTCTTGCTGTGATCTGTGACTTTCATGGGAACCTGCAAATGGTTACTGAAGTTGCAAGATGTTGGTTGTATTGACCTGATGGTCATTGTCTCCCTGACCCCACCCTACCCAACCCACAAATTGCCCCAAGAAGCCTGTTGACCAACAATTGCCACTCTCCTGCCCCTCTCCCACATCTTGCGATCCACACAGGCAACAATCTTTGGCTAGAACAGTGCGGGCATTGCAGGGAAACCAGTTGCAGGCAGACCTCTACTGCCTGCAAGAGCTGCAATATCATGTGGGGGTATCTCAGGGGTCTGTGGGACCATCCCAGACAGCAGTTGGTCCCACTGTGATCTGTGACTACAGTGGAAACACATGGGAACAGAAGTTGCAGAAAACAGGCTGTATTGGCTTGACGGCCCTTGACTTCAATAATTCTTAAACAGAGCTCAGGTGTTTGCAGGCCTTGCTACAATTGTAAATTTGTACAAGGAGTCACAGAGACAGCACTGGCATGTAAAATGACACTGCAGTGGCACAGGGAAATTTGCTCAATAGATCCAAGAGACTCCCGGGATTCCTGTACCACCCAACATTCATATCACCCAGAGGCTCTTCCAGTTTCAGAGACCTACAGGCAACTGACAGGCAATGTCAGGCCTTGAGGAGCACTGGTCCCTCTGCTAAACTGCCCTAGGTCAGGGACGGGGGATATCTGGACCGCGGCCTACAGTGTTGTCTCTTCCACTTGCCTATAGATCCAGTATAGGCAACAGCCATCTGTGGATCACTTTGTAACTCCCACCATGTAGCACTGAATAATCAATGGCATTGCCTGACCTTGGCCTACTGGGGAGCCCCTCACAAGGGGCCACAAAACCCATGTACACAGAGGCTGCCACTAGACTACAACAGAGCAATTCCTGACTAGCCCCATTAGTGGTACACACAAAGAGTGGTCTCAACAAGTACACAAGCCTGCTAGGGCACCTCCCACTCAATAGGGTCAGCTCCCACACAGCAACTCATACCCTGTGGGTACAGCCAACTCTCAGTTAGTCACCTAGAGCATTAATCTCTTCCACGGATGTACTAACAACAATAAAGTCTTAGCTACAACAGAAGATCACACATAAACAACACAAAGATCACGTCCAGAGCTCCTGGCATTAGGGATCAGGGAGAGTGTGCAACTGGGCCACACAGGACACCTTCCACATTAGGCCATCTGACCAAGGCTGAGAGACAAAACAAATACTCCTAGCACATAGAAATGAACACATAGAGGCTAACAGAATGAGAAAAAAGTGCCATAAATGAAATAACAGAAGAAAACTCCAAAATATAAGCTAAATGAAATGGAGGCAAGCAACCTACCAGAGACAGAGTTCAAGATAATGGTTATAAGAATTTTCAATGAACTTAGGGGGAGAATGGATGAGCTCAATGAGAACCTCAACAGGGAGATAGTAAGTGTTAAAAAAAAGGACATAGAAACCATAAAAAAGAACTAGACAGAAATGAAGAATACAATGACTGAAATGAAGAATACACTAAAAGGATTCAACAGTAGATTAGATGAAGCAGAAGAATGAATCAGCAAACTGGAAAACAAGGTAGCAGGAAACACCGTCAGACAAAAAAAAAGAAAAAGACTTAAAAAAAATAAGAATAGTTTAAGAGACCTCTGGAACAACATGAAGCTTAAAAATATCCAGATCATAGGAGTACCTGAAGAAGAAGAGAGAGAGCAAGGGATTGAGAATCTATTTGAAGAAATAATGACAGAAAACTTCCCTAACCTGGCAGAGGAATTGTAGACATACAAGTTCAGGAAGGAGAAAGAGTCCCAAACAAGAGGAATTCAAACAGACCCACACCAAGACACATCATAATTAAAATGCCAAAGGTCAAAGACAAAGAGAGAATCCTAAAAGCAGCAAGAAAAAGGAAGCCAGTTACTTACAAGGGTACCCCCGTAAGAATGTCTGCTGATTTTTCAGTGGAAATTTTGTAGGCCAGAAAGGACTGGCAAGAAATATTCAAAGTAATGAAAAACAAGAATCTACAACCACAAATACTCTACCCAGCAAGGCTTTCTATTAAAATGGAATGTGTGATAAAGAACTTCCTAGACAGGAAAAAGCTTAAGGAATTCATCACCAACAAGCCAGTATTACAAGAAATGTTAAAGGGAGTTCTGTAAAAAGAGAAGGGGTAAAAAAGAAAATAGAAATAACAAATATGAATAATAGAATGGCAGTAACTATGTATCTATCAATAATCACCTTAAATGTAGACGGATTGAATGCTCCAATCAAAAAACATAGGGTAGCCGAATGGATAAGAAAACAAGACCTATGCATATGCTGTCTACAAGAGACCCACTGCAGATCAAATGACAATCAGACTGAAAGTAAAGAGATGGAAAAACATATTTCACACAAATTAAAATTTTAAAAAATCCAGAGTAGTGATACTTATATCATATAAAATAGACTTTAAAACAAAGTCTATAATAAGAGACAAAAAAGGGTGTTACATAATGATAAAGGGATCAATAAATCAAGAGGACATAACCCTAGTAAACAAATACACACCCAACATAGGAGCACCTACATACATAAAGCAATTATTGACTGACATAAAAGAAGAGATCAACAGTAATACACTCATAGTAAGAGATGTTAACACCCCATTGACACCAATAAACAGATCTCCCAAACAAAAAATCAACAAGGAAAAAATGGGCCTAAAAGACACACTAGAATAGATGGATTTAACAGATGTTTTCAGAGCATTTCACCCCAAAGTAGCAAAATATACATTCTTCTCAAGTGCTCATGGAACATTTTCCAGGATAATCACATGTTCAGACACAAGTATCAATAAATTTAAGATTAAAAGCATATTAACTGTCTTCTCCGATCACAATGCTATGAAACTAGAAATCAATGACAAGAAAAAAAAACTGGAAAAAAAAACAAACGCATATAGGCTAATTAATATGCTATTAAACAATGAATGGGTTAACAATGAGATCAAGGAAGAAATCGAAAGATACCTAGAAACAAATGAAAATGAAGCACAATGACTCAAAATCTCTGAGGCATGGCAAAAGCAGTCCTAAGAGGGAAATTCATAGCAATACAGGCCTACCTCAAGAAATAAGAAAAAGCTCAAATAAACAATCTAACCTTACACTTAAAAGAACTAGTAAAAGAACAGTAAGCAAAGCCCAAAGTGAGAAGAAAGGAAATAATAAAGATCACAGTGTAAATAAACAAAATAGAGTCTAGAAAAACAATACAAAAGATTAATGAAACCAAGAGCTGGTTCTTTGAAAGGGTAAACAAAATTGATTGGCCCTTAGCCAGACTCATCAAGGAAAAAAGAGAGAGGACTCAAATAAATAAAATCAGAAACAAAAGAAGAGAAATAACCACAGACTCCACAAAAATACAAGAATCATAAGAAAATACTACAAGCAATTATATGCCAACAATTTGAACAATCTGAAAGAAATGGACACATTCCTAGAAACATACAATCTCCCAAGACCAAGTCAAGATGAAATAGAAAATACGAACCAACTGATTACTACCGATGAAATAGAATCGGCAGTCAAAAAACTCCCCAAAAACAAAAGTCCTGGACCAGATGGCCTCATAGGTGAATTTTACCAAACATTCAAAGAAGAATTATCACCTATTCTTCTCAAACTATTCCAAAAAATTCAAGAAGAGAGAAGGCTCCTTAATTCCTTTTATGAGGCCACTATTACCTTGATTCCAAAACCAAGCAAAGACATTACAAAAACAAATGAAAATTATAGGCCGATATCTCTTATGAACATTGATGCAAACATCCTCAACAAAACAAACCAAATTCAGCAATACATTCAAAATATCATACACAATGACCAAGTTGGATTTATTCCTGAGATGCAAGGTTGGTATAATATCTACACATCAATTAATGTGATATACCACATTAAAAAATCAAAAGATAAAAATCATATGATCATATCGATAGATGCAGAAAAAGCATTCAACAAAATCCAGCATCCATTTATGATAAAAAACTCTCAGCAAAGTGGAAATAGAGGGAACATATCTCAACATAATAAAGGTCACATATGACAAACCTATAGCTAACATAATACTCAATGGGGAAAAGCTAAAAGCTTTTTCCTTAAGATCAGGAACAAGAAAAGGATGCCAGCTTTCACCACTGCTCTTCAACATTGTATTGGAAATCTTAGCCTATAAGAAAACAAAGAGAAATAAAAGGTATCCAAATTGGAGAGGAAGAAGTAAAATTCTCATTATTTTAAGATGACATGTTACTATATATAAAGAACCCTAAATATTCCATGAAATACCTGTTAGAACTGATCAATGAATTCAGTAAAGTAGCAGGATACAAAATTAATATTCATAAGTCAGTGGTTTTTTTTTAGGGAGAACATTTTATTTATTTATTTTTATTCTTTATGGTGACATTGGTTAATGAAATCCAAAAAGTTTCAGCTGTATGTTTTAACAGTAAGGCATATATATAAATATACATATACATACATATATATATATATATATATATATATATATATATATATTTACATTGTGTGTTCACCTCCCATGGTTATATTTTTTTCTGTCACAACATATTTGATCCCTTTTACCTCATCTACCTCCCTTTTCACTCTTTCCCCCACCCTCTGGTAACCACTAGTCCATGTCCATGAGTCTCTGTTTGTTCGTCTTGTTCATTTGTTGCTTTTAGGTTTATATCCCACTTATAAGTAATATCATGTGATTTTCACTTAGCATGATTATCTCGAGGTCCATCCATGTTGTCACAAATGGCAGTATTTCATCTCTTCTTATGGCTGAGTAATATTCCATTGTATATATGTGCCACAGCTTCTTTAGCCAATCATCTATCATAGGACACTTCAGTTGCCACCATGTATGGACCACTGTGAATAACACTGCTATGAACATCGGTGTGCAAATGTCTTTTTGGATATGGGTTTTCAAGTTTTGGGGGTAAATACCCAGTAGAGGGATTGCTGGATCATATGGTAGATCCATTCTTAGTTTTTTGAGGAACCTACATACTGTTTTCCATAGTGGCTGTACCAATTTGCGGTCCCACCAGCAGTGTATGAGGGTTCCTTTTTCTCCGCATCCTCTCCAACATTTGTTATTACTTGTCCTGTTGATGATAGCTATTCTAACAGGTGTGAGACGGTATTTCATTGTGGTTTTGATTTGCCTTTCCCTAATAGCTAGCGATGTTGAGCATCTTTTCATATATTGGTTGGCCATTTGTATGTCCTCTAGGGAGAAGTGTCTGTTCAGGTCCTCTGCTTATTTTGTGATTGGATCATTTGTTTTTTTTGGTTTTTTTTGTTTGTTTGTTTGTTTGTTTTTGCTGTTATTGAGTTGTATGAGTCCCTTGTATATTTTAGATATTAGGCTTTTATAGGAGGCATTGCTTGAAAAATATTTTCTCATTCATATGGTTGTCTCTTTACCATGTTGATGATTTCTTTTGTTGAGCAGGAGCTTTTTAGTTTGATGTAGTCCCATTCATTTATTCTAGCTTTTACTTCCCTTGCTTTTGAGGTCAAATTCATAAAATCTTCTTTAATTCAAAGGTCCTCGAGTTTAGTTCCTACGTTTTCTTCTATGAATTTTATTGTTTCAGTTCTTATATTCAGGTCCTTAATCCATTTTGATTTAATTGTGGTGCATGGTGATAGACAACAGTCTAGTTTCATTCTTTTGCAGGTGGCTTTCCAGTTTTCCTAGCACCATTTATTGAAGAAGCTTTCCTTTCTCCACTGTATGTTTTTGGCTCTTTTCTCAAAAATTATTTGCCTATATAAATATGGGTGTACTTCTGGACTCTCGATTATGTTTCACTGGTCCATGTGTCTGTTTTGCTGAAAATACCATGCCATTTTGATTACTGTCACTTTGTAGTATAATTTGAAGTTGGGCAGAGTGATACCTCCGGCCTTGTTCTTTTTTCTCAGGATGGCTTTGGCAATTCGGGATCTTTTGTGCTTCCATACAGATCAGTTGAAGTTTTGTTCTATTTCTTTAAAAAATGTCAATGGGATTTTGATGGGGATTGTATCAAATTTGTATAATGCTTTAGTTAATAAGTTCATTTTAACTATGTTGATTTTTCCAATCTAAGAACACGGAATATCTTTCAATTTCTTTGTATCTTCTTCGATTTTTTTTCATAGGGTCTTGTAGATTTCATTATATAGGTCCTTCACATGTTTCGTTAAATTTATTCCTAGGTATTTGATTCTTTTTGTTGCAATTGCAAAAGGAATTATTTTTTCCACTTCTTTTTCTAACACTTCATTATTAGAGTATAGGAATGCTATTGATTTTTGAACATTGATTTTATATCCAGAAATTTAACTGTAGTATTTGCTTATTGTGTCTAGTAGTGTTCTTGTGGAGTCTTTAGAGTTTTCTATATAGAGAATCATGTCATCCACAAATAGTGACAGTTTGACTTCTTTGTTTCCTATTTGGATGCTTTTTATATCTTTCTCTTTTATGATCCATTCGCTAGGATCTCCAATGTTATATTGAATAACAGCAGTGATAGTGGACAGCCTTGATTTGTTCCTGATCTTAGAGGGAAGGTTTTTAGTTTTTCATCATTAAGTATAATGTTGGCTGAGTGTTTGTCATAGATGGCCTTTATTATGTTAAGGTGCTTTCCTTCTATATCGATTTTGTTAAGTGTTTTAATCATAAATGGATTCTGTATCTTATCTAAGGCTTTTTCTGCATCTATTGATATGACCATAAGATTCTTATTTTTTAATTTGTTTATGTGGTGTTTCATATTAATCGATTTGCATATGTTGTACCATACCTGTGCACCTGGGATGAAGCCCACTCAATCGTGGTGAATAATCTTTTTAATATGTTGCTGTATTCGGTTTGTTTGTATCTTATTTAGGATTTTTGCATTTGTGTTCATGAGAGATATCGGTCTGTAGTTGTTTGTGTGTGTGTGTGTATGTGTGTGTGCGCGCATGTGCGTGTGCACGCGCACGCACATGTGTGTGTGTGTTGTTTTTACCAGGTTTTGGTATCAGGGTAATATTGGCCTCAGAAAATGAGTTAGGAAGCATTGCCTCCTCTTTGATTTTTTTTGGAAGAGTTTGAGGAGAACAGGTATTGAATCTTCCTTGAATGTTAGGTAGAATTCACTAGTGAAGTCGTCTGGCCCTGGACTTTTACTTTTCAGTAGGTTTTAGATGATTGTTTTAATTTCCATACTGCTGATCAGTCTATTTACACTTTCCACTTCTTGATTAAGTCTTGGAGGGTTGCATTTTTCTAAGTACTGGTCCATTTCTTCTAGCTTATTAAATTTGGTATTATATACTTTTCATAGTATTCTTATATGATCTTTTGTATTTCTGCAGTATCTGTCATAGTTTCCCCTCTTTCATCCCCAAATTTGTTTATTTGTATCCTTTCTCTTTTTTCTTTAGTGAGTCTAGCCAGATGTTTGTTGATTTTATTAACCATATCAAAGAATCAGCTCTCTCTTGCATTTATTTTTTCTATTTTTTTGTTTTGTTTTTAATTTCATTGATTTCTGCTCTAATTTTGATTATTTCTTTTCTTCTGCTGACTTTAGGCTTCATTTGTTATTCCTTTTCTAGTTTTTTTTAAAATGAATTGTTAGGTTGTTTATTTGGGCTCATTCTTGTTTTTGGAGGCAGGCCTGTTATGATATGAACTTTCCTCTTATGCCCACTTTTGTCATGTCCCAAAAGTTTTAATATCTTGTACTATCATTATCATTCACTTCTATGTTTCTCTTGATCTCCCTTTTTCTTTCTTCTCTGACTCAGTTATTCTTCAGTAGCATGTTGTTTAACCTCCATGTTTTTGTGGTTCTTCCTGCTTTCTTTTTACAGTTCATCTCTCGTTTGAAAGTATTATGTTCAGAGAATATGGTTGGTATGATTTAACACTCTTATATTTGTTGAGGCTATGTCTATGTCCCAGTATATGGTCAATCCTTGAGAATTTTCCATGAGCACTAGAGAAGAATGTATAAGCAGCTGTTTTGGAATAAAAGGCTCTGTAAATATCAATTATGTCCAGCTGGTCTAATGTGACATTTAAGGCTATTATTTCCTTATTGATTTTTGTTTGGATGATCTGTCCATTTTTAACAGTGGGGTATTTAAGTCACCTGCTACAATGGTGCTTTCGTCTGTTTCTTCCTTTAGTTCTGTTAGTAATTGCTTTATATATATCGTGGCTCCCTGATTGGGAGCATAGATATTAATAAGTGTTATGTCTTCTTGGTTCAAGATTTTCTTTATCATAATGAAGTATCCCTCAGTATCTTTCTTTACCTTTTCTATTTTGAAGTCTATTTCATCCAATATTAGTACCACTTTTCTCTGAATGCCATTTGCTTGAAATACCATTTTCCACCCTTTCACTTTGAATCTATATTTGTCTTTGGAGTTGAGATGTGTCTCCTGGAGACACATATGATTGGGTTTTGTTTTTTGATCCATTCTGCAACTCTGTGCCTTTTTATTGGTGAGGTCAGTTCATTTACATTTGGGGTGATTATTGAAATATGAGGTCTTCTTATAGCCATTTTATCTTTTACTTTCTAGTAGCTCAGTGTTTCCATTGCTTCCTTGTCCTTGTATTTCTGTTTTCTTTATTTTGATTGGCTTTTGTGGGTTTTGCCTGTGGTTCTTCTTGTTTTATGTTATATACTTCATTTCTGAATCTTCGGCTTGTGGTTACCATTATGAATATGTAAAGGATACATATATACAGTCGTCCATTTTCTTCTGTACGTGCCTTCTCTCTATTTCCCTTTGCAAATTTGAATCTTTGAATCCTCCCCTTTTTAGACATTTTTGTCTCTATTTGTCCCTATGAATGTTGAATGCTCATTACTATCTTGCTATAGCAAATCTCTTCTAATTGTTTAAGCTTATAATGCCCTGTTCTTAGTATGGGTTGCACTATTCTGCTTCTATTTGCCTGATAGTCACCTTACTCCTGATTATGTATATTTTAGTCATTTTGTTTTAGGTAAGCTGACCCCTTTCAGTATTTCCCATTTACAATCCCATTTACAGTTGCATCAAAAACAATAAACTACCTGGGAATTAAATGAACCAAGGAGGTAAAAGACCTGTTCTCAGAAAATTACATCATTGGAAAAAGAAATTGAAGAACATACAAATAAATGGAAGCATATACTGTGCTCATGAGTAGGAAGAATCAACATAATTAAAAAGGTTATACTACCCAAAGCAATCTATAGATTTAATGCAATCCCCATCAAAATACCAATGGCATTTTTCATAGGTCTGGAACAAATAATCCTAAAATTTATATAGAACTATAAAAGACTCCGAACAACCATGGCAATCTTGAGAAAGAAGAACAAAGTTGGGGGTATCACACTACCTGATACCAAACTATACTAAAAGTCTGCAGTAATCAAAACAGCATAGTACTGGCATAAAAAAAAGATACATCGGTCAATGGAACAGAAGAGAGAGCCCAGAAATAAGTCCATGCCTATACACTCATTTAATATATGACAAAGGAGGCAAGAATACACAATGGGGTAAAGACAGTCTCTTCAATAAATGGTACTGAGAAAAATCGGAGAGATATATGCAAAAAAAAAAAGAAACTGGACCACCTTCTTACATTGTATATAAGAATAGACTCAAAATGGATTGAAGACTTTAATGTAGGATCTGAAACCATAAAACTTCTAAAAGAAAACATAGACAGTAATCTCTCTGATATTGCTACTAATAATTTAATTTTGGACATATCTCCTCAGACAAGGGAAACAAAAGAAAAAATAAACAAATGGTACTACATCAAACTAAAAAGTTTTTGCATAGCAAAGGAAACCATCAACAAAATGAAAAGACAATTGACTGAATGGGATGATATTCACTTGTGATACATCTAATAAGAGGTTAATATCCAAAATATACAAAGAACTCACACAACAACAAAAAAAAAGCAATGAAAAATGGTCAGAAGACCTGAAGAAATACTTCCCCAAAGAGGAAATACAGATGACCAATAGACATATGAAATGATGCTCAAGGCCACTAATAATCAAAGAAATGCAAATTAAAACCACAGTGAGGTATCACCTCACCCCTGTCAGAATGGCTATCATCAATAAATCAAAGAACAAGTGTTGGAGAGGATGTGCAGAAAAGGGAACCCTCATCCGCTGTTTGTACAGCCACTGTGGAAAACAGTCTGGAGATTTCTCAAAAAATGTAAATGCATATACCTTTTGACCCAGCAATTGCAATTCTGGGTATTTATTCAAAGAAATCCAAAACAATATTTCATAAAGATTTATACATTCTTATGTTCATGGCAGCACAATTTACAATAGCCAAGATATGGAAGCGATCTAAATGCCCATCAACAGTCGATTGGATAAAGAAGTTATGGTTCATATATACAATGGAATATTACTCAGCAATTAAAAAAATGAAATCCTACCATTAGCAATGATATGGATGGACCTAGAAGTTATTATGCTGAAGGAAATAAGTCAGAGAAAGATAAATACCATATGATTTCACTTACAAGCAGAATCGAAGGAACAAGAAGAACAAATTAATCAAAAACAGATTCACAAATATAGAGGATGATCTGGTGACAGCCAGATAGGCGGGAGCTTGGGGGTTTGGGATAAAGGGGTGAAAGGTTAAAGAAGTACAAATCAGTAGTTGATAGATGGTCACGAGGATGGGGAGCACGGCATAGGGAATGCAGTCAGTACTAATGTAATGGCTAGGTGGAGAGCCAGAGGAGAGAAAGAGCAATCAGGAAGATCGTTTTATAAACTATATAAATGTCTAACCAATGTACTGTATAGTTGAAACTAAGAATAAAATAAAATTTTAAAAACATAAGTTAATAATTTCAAATGTGAAGAGTTCTGTAGTAGAGATAAATAGAAAGTGCAGGAAGAGTATTCTGGAACTTAATTAAAACATGTTCCACAGAGATAGTGACATTTTTTCCTGGGTCCTAAAGTATAAGAACAGTTCTCCAAATTAAGAAGTTAGGAGGGGAAATTGTGTAGAATGGAGACAGCATGAATGAATGAAAATGTGTTGAGATCATTTTGGCATTTTTGTGTTGGTTATTCAAGTGTAGGGGGCAATGACAGATTCAAACAGTAAGGCTAATGTGAAAAACTCAGTAGATAGAAATAATGTGGTTTGTTGGAGACATATTATTGGCAAGATAATTACAATGATTATTTTATCTACAATTTATAAAGACTCAAAAAGGTAGCTATTATGATCCATCATTTAAAAATAAAAAATCTAAAATGTGGAGAGGTTTAGAATTTTCTAAGGCCACACAGCTAAAAAACTGTAGAACTGAATTCAAGGCATGAAATATCTACCCACTGAGCTTGCCCTGTTGGCACCCCATGTACTGCCTCAAGAAGTTTCATCAGCATACATTTTTGGGGTTGTCTTTTTCTTATTATTTGTAAACCTTCATTATATTTCTCTTGACATATTTCTTTTGTCATGTCTATGTATTGCAAATATCTCCCACTCTGTGGCATACATTTTCATTTGCACTTTATCTTTATGTTGTATTTTAATTAACAGAAATTCTTAATCTTAATGTAGTCCATTTTCTCCAATTTTTTTCATCGTAGTTAGTGCCTTTTGTGTCCTAGTTAAGTCAAATAGAGAAAGACAAATACCATGTGATTTCACTTTTGTGCAAAATTTAAAACAAAATAGAGGAAGAAACAAAACAAAACCAACCTCATAGAAACAGAGATCAAACTGATAGTTGCCAGAGGACTGGGGGGTGGGAGGGTTGGGTGAAATATGTCAAGGGGAATATAGACAATAATATTGTGATAAGTTTGCATTGTGACAGACAATTATTAGACTTAGTGTGGTAATCACAGTGTAAGGTATATAATGTCAAATCACTATAATTATATACCTAAAACTAATATAATGTTGTACACCGACTATATTCAAATTTTAAAAAAATCTACCTACTCCAAAATAATGAAGGTATTCTCTTATCTTCCATAAGATGTATTGATTTACCTTTCACTTTTGGATATTAATACATCTAGATTTTATTTTTGCATGTGGAATGAGATGGGGTCCAAATACATTTTTTCCCATGTATATCCAGTTGGCCAGTACCATTTACCAAAACAGGCCATCCTTACTCCACTGAACTGTGGTATCATCTTTGACATAAATCAAGTGACATATGTTGGGGCAGTTTCTAGACTCTCTATTCTGTTCCATTGCTTAGGTTTTTTTTTTTGCTTATCCTTGTGCCAATAACACACCAAGGTAATTACTGTGGCTTTACAAATCTTGATATATGGTGGTATAAGTGCCCTTGGCTTTGTTCTTTGGGATTATCTTAGCTATTCTCAGTCCTTTGCATTTCCATATAAATTTCATAATCAGATTGTCAATTCACACATATGTACACACACACCCTACTGTGATTTTTATTGGAATCACATTGGGTCTGTAGGTCAGTTTGGGGAGAATTAAAATCTTAACAATATTGATCCTTCCAATCTATAAATGTGATACAAATCTCTGTTTCTTTAGATCTTCTTTAATTTATCAACAATGTTTTGTCATATTCAGTATAGAAATCTTGGACATCTTTTGTTATAGTAATTCCTGTTAAATTGATGTTTTTATTGCTATTGTAACTGGTATAATTAATTTTTTTCTATTTGTTTCTGGTATATATAAATAGTTTTGCTAATTAATTCTAATAGTTTATCTGCAATTTAAATTTTTTTATGTCTGTTCCAGATTTTAAATTCGAATATTACTGAAGTCACTGCATTAGTTCAGAAGTCTCTACTACCAACCATTTCCCAATCTACTCTGTGCACAAGTAAGCATTTATGAGAAGTCCTTGTGGGGTGGAGCCTGAGACTCATGTGACTTGCCCCTAGGCTTCTCATGTCAGTAGCCTGAGATTTTAACCAAATGAAGTTTAGAAATAAATAACACCTTTAGTGAATGTGTATTACTTATCAAGCACTGCTCTAAGGGGCATCACTCTTGGCCCTTTGCATGTATTAACCCATTTAATTTCCTTAACAGCCCTGTGAAGTAGGCACTATCATAATCTCATTGAACAGATAGGGAAACTGAGGCACAAGGTCATATAGCATGTTCGTAAGCATTTCACCACTGCACTATTAGGCCACTCTTAGTCTATAGAATTAAATTTTTTAGACTAGCTCTCTCAACTGAAGGCTCTCTCCACCTCCTCAACCTGAACCCTAGCTCTCTCCCAAGTCATTGTTCTATCTGCAGTTGACTAGTGCTCCTCACCTCAGGCTACTTCTTAGAGTAAAGGTTGAAAGGAATCAGGGAAAGCTTCATTGAAGAGGTGAGCTGGGCTTTAAAGGTTGAGTAGGACTTGAACACGTAAAAATGAAGTTGAGTCAGTCTCAAAGACATGGAGCAGAAACATAAAGGAATAGAGAGTATGGGTTCTTAGTCTAGGACTGGTCTTGGTGGGAAACAGAGTGTTCATATCAGTTATTACCAATATCGTTTTTGCTTTTAGTGCTTTCATAAGAACAATCGCATTTATTGACATCAATACTCGAGTCACTTGAAAATTCCCCATCTTTGTATTGTTCAGCCACTGAGAAGGTCACATTTCTTCTACAGTATTATTGCAACCTTCAATTACTAGTAGAAATAATTAAGTGTACTTGTGCTGCAGAGCTATGGAAATAAAATTTGCTACAGCCTCTTTCTACCCATTGTAACTGGGTCTGGTTTCACAATTTCCCATAAATTAGCAACATCACAACAAAATACCTTTAGACATATCAATATGTTCTCAGTAAAAGTAAGTTTTTAGTTTCTTTAGCTTGGACCAAAGATCTTCAAAAGAATGATTGGAGATAGAGCTAAGGTGGTAATAAGGCAGGAAAGATAAAGAACCACTGTCTTAAAAAGCGGTCAGGGAGATGGGAGAAAATGGCATAGATCATAGAGACTTTGTTCATCCCTCTCGAGACCAAGTCAAAGTTGTGACAGAAACATGGAGCAAACAGCAAGCAAAGTCACCAGGGATCTAGACGAACAGAAGCACTACAACTAAGGAGAGAAATAATTAATCAATCTGCAATGGTAGGAGGTAGAAGGGGGTGAAGACGTGAGGCTGCCCAGTCCCAATTGGCTGAATGGGACAGAAGCTGTGGCAGCCAGGAGCTGCAGATGCCTCTTACAAGGACTGTGTTCGTGAGTGGCTATTACCAGTGACAGACATGGTGTCTCTGAGCACCAGCACCAGGTTGGCTCCCTGGGAGGGCATGCAGCACCAGGAACTTACAGGGGGACACTGAATTGTCAGAGTGAGGGCTGGAAGCAAGGCTCTCTACCAGGCAGAATTGCTGGCAGTATCCATTGTTCCTCTGTTGAGCCCTTCCACTCTTAGTGCAGTCTCAGCACTGCCATAGCTGAGATGTCATCGAACAGGATAACAGAGGTTGCTCCACCCAGAGGATTCCCTGAAACTCCACCTACCCCAACTCAGAGCACACCCAAGCCACATCCAGGTGTGTCCTCCACGAATTTGGTGCATTTTGCTGAGCAGCGCCAAGACTCACATTGGTGGCAGCTGACCTTGGTTTCTGGTGTGGCTTTTTCAGGCAACTATAAGCACAGCATCTGTGGATTGCTTGCTGAATCTTAACAGGTGACCCCAGAGGGGCACGGGCTGGGGTTAAATTTGGTCTGCAGCTGAACCCTTCTCATGACTGTACCACTGGAAATCTATTACACAAAACCATGCTAATAAGACCGGGAGACTCAGGAGCTTTGCTTAGTACATAGAAACAGACACAGAAAGGCAGCCAAAATGGGAAGACAAAGAAGCAGAAACCATATGAGAGAATAAAACAGAGATCCAAGAATAATGGAGTCAAGCAATCTAACAGATGCAGAGTTCAAAACACTGGTTATAAAGATACTCAATGAACTTAGAGGAAGTGTAGACGAAATCAGTGAGAACTTTAACAAAGAGATTTAAAAAAACATAAAAATGGAAATGGAAATTGTAAAAAGGAACTAGTTGGAAATGAAGAACACATTATCAGAGATGAAGAGTATATTGGAGGGAATCCACTGAGTGGATAAAGAAGAGGCTCAAACCACCAATATAGATGGTGGGGAAGCCAAGGACACTCAATCAGAGTGACAAGATAGAAGAAGCCAAAACTATAATAATAATTTAAGGAGCCTATGGGACACAATTAAATATAAAAATATCCATGTCATAGGAGTACCTGAAGGAAAACAAGAAGTTGAAGAGCTATTTGAAAAAATAATGTTGGAAAACTTCCCTCACCTGGTAAAGGAAATAGACACACAACCCTAGGAAGTTCAGAGAGTCTCAAGAAAAAAGAATCCAAAGAGGCTCACACTAAGACATCTTAAAATTAAAATGCCAAAGGTTAAATACAAAAAGAGAATCTTAAAAGGAGCAAGAGAAAAAGCAGTTAGTTACCTACAAAGGAGCACTCATAAGACTGGCAGCTGATTTCTCAAAAGAAACCATGCAGGACAGAAGGGATTGGCACAAAATATTCTACATGATGAAAACCCAGGATCTACAACCAAGAATACTTTATCCAGTAAAGCTATCATTTAGAGTCAAAGGACAGATCGAAAGCTTCCCAGACAAAAATAAGTTAAAGGAATTTATCAACACCAAACCAGTATTACAGGAATTGTTGGAGGGATTTCTTTAAGAAGAAAAACATGTACCAAAAACACGAATAAGGTATGGTAATAACTACATTCCTATCAACAACTACCTCAAATGGAAAAGAATTATTAAGTGCTTCAACCAAAAGATAAAGTGTCTGAATGGATAAGAAAACAAGACTACTACATATACTGCCTGCAAGAGACTCACTTCAGATTAAAAGACACACAGACTAAAAGGAAAGTGATGGAAAAAGATATTGCCTTGATGGACCTAGAGTGTATTGTGCTGAATGAAGGAAGTCAGATAGAGACAAAAATTGCATGACTTCATGTATACATGGAATCTAAAGAGCAAAATAAACAACAACAACAAAAATAGAAATAAACTCACAGAGAATATTTTGAGGGCTACTAGAGGAAAAGGGGATTAGAGAGGACAGCAAAATAGGGCAAAGGGATTAAGAAGTACAAATGTTTAGTACAAAATATACATGGAGATATAAAGTGTAGCGTAATGGAAATAGTTAATAATGTAATAAATATGTAAGGGGAAGATAGGTACTAGATTCAGTGGGGTGATCACTTTGTGAGTTATATAGATCACTAATCGCTATGCTGTACATCTGAAACTAATATATTATTGTATGCCAACTATAATTGAAAAAAAAACTAATTGAATTGTACAATGTAAATGCAAGCAACTAATTGTCTATTATATTTCAATAGAGCTAGGAAAAGATAAATAAATAAATAAATAAATAAATAAATAAATAAATAAATAAAAAGCAGTAAGATGACATCAAAAGCACAAGCAATAAAATAAAAAAGGAAAATGTTAGACTTCATCGAAACTAAAATTTTTGTGCATCAAAAGACACTATTAATTTGTTGAAATCCATAGATTGTACAACACAAAGAGTGAACCTTAATGTACAATATAGATTTAGTTATAATATATCAATATTGGTTCATCAATTGTAACAAATGTACCACTGTAACTGGGGGAGGGGGAGGGGTTTAAGGGAACTCTGTACTTTCACTTAATTTTTCTGTAAACCTTAGAGTGCTCTTAAAATAAGGTCTAATATTTTTTTTAAAGACATTATCAAGAAAGTGAAAAAACGATGCACAGAATGGGAGAAGATATTTGCAAGTCATATATCTGATAAAGGTCTAGTATCCAAAATATATAAAAGACTCTTAAAATTCAACCATAAAAAGACAAATAATCCAATTAAAAATTGAGCAAATGATCTGAATAAACATTTCTCCAAAGCAGATATACAAATGGCCAATAAACATGTGAAAACATGCTCAAAACTGTTAGTCATCAGGAAAATGCAAATGAAAGCCACAATGAGATCTCACTTCATGCTCACTACAATGGCTATAATTTTTAAAAATGGAAATGATGAGTGCTGGTAATGATGTAGAAAAGTTAGTACTCTTGTGCATTGCTAGTAGGAATGCAAAATGGTACAGCCACTGTAGAAAAGAGTTTAGAAGATCCTTAAAAAATTAACCATTGAATATTATCACATGACCTGGCAATTCCAATCCTAGGCATATACTCATGAGAAATGAAAACATATATCTACACAAAAATTTATACGCAAATATTCATAGGCTTTTGATTTATAATATCCCCCAAGTGGAAGCAATCCAGATGTCTGTCAATGGATGAGTGAATAAACAAAATGTGGCCTCTCCACACTATGGAATATTATTTAGCCTTCAAAAGGAAGGAAGTACTGACACATGCAACAACCTGGATAAAACTTGAAAACATACTTAATAAAAGAAACCAGACACAAACCGCCACATATAGTGTGATTCTATTTATATAAAATGTCCAGAATAAGCAAATTAGTGATTATCAATGCCTGGGGAGGGGGGACCATGGGAGGAATGGGGGTTGACTGTTAAAAGTTACAGAGTTTCTTTTGGAGGTGATGAAATATTCTAAAATTAATTGTGGTGATAGCAGCACAACTGTGAATATACTTTTAAAAAGCACTGGATCTTACACTTTGAAAGAGAGAATTTTATGTCATGTGAATTGTATCTCAATAAAGCTGTTATTAAAAAATATAGTCAGAGCTGCAGCCAGGTGATATCTCAGATTCTTAACCCAGTTGTAATTACTTTTTGAGATTGAGTTCCATGGAATATTATCACCATATTATCATCTACCTCATAGAGCTCTGTTCTTCCTCCTAGCCTTCACTAGCCAGGTCTGTGAGCCAAGCCCTTTCTTTTGATGCTTCTGCCACCATAGTTTGCTAAGTGCCCTCAACCCTGCCCTTATCTGCTGAAAGGATCTTATTCTATTCATGTCCCTCATGATACCAGGGAAAGTTTCTACTTTCTGCTTATCTGTTCCCCTCTTTGGTCACTGCAACCAATGGTGAAGAAAAAGCCCATGGTTACTGGTTGTATGAATAGCTCCAGACATTCACTCTCAGAGTCTGTTGGTTTGGGAGTTTCTCATTCTTCAGTTTATTACCTTCTTATCAGCAGCTCTAGCTACAAGGGCCTTCATTATATCCTAATTGCCAGTGTCAACTGCTCATATTTTTTTATATTAAAATCCATTTGTAAATGCATTCAGCAGTTCCAGCATCTCAGCATCATTGCTCATTTAATCTCCTTCCCTCTCTATTAGCACCACAGGGGGCTAATCAGAGCAGAAAGTGCCCAAGCTAATCAGATTACTAGTTTGAACATTATACTCTGCAGGAACCAGGTGGGGATGTGCTGGGTCAGACTGAAGGCAAATTAAGTTTTCCACCAGCTAGCTCTTAGGAAAAAGCAGGGGCAGGACCTGGGATCAGTGACAATGAAAACATGGACCTCAGCTTGAAGGGGCTGATGGTGAACAGTCTAGGTAACTATTAGGAAGGGTTGCTGTAACTGAGGGCTTTGCAAAGGTATGATTTAATGAGAAGAATTTCTTGGCTGATGAAACACTGTTTATCATATGACCTGTTCACTCACCACTTTTCAGAAACCTTTAATGCAGTCAGCTGGTAGAAAATGTGTTGACCAGCAAGTCAGGAGACTGGAGACTTGTCCCAACTCTGTTCCTAACTGTGTGTCTTGTAAGCTTCTTAACCTCTCTGAGTATCAAACTTTTTAACTGGGGATAGTAGTCACTACCTTACTAACCCCTGAGAATTTTGATGAAGGCCAAACTAAATTTTAAAAATCTTTAGTGAGCATGTATTACTTACCAAGCACTGTCCTAAGGGAGTGCTGTTTTTTGTAATGTCCATATATTAACTCATTTAATTTTCTCAACACCCATATGAGGCAGATACTGTCATAATTATATTAAAGAGATAAAGAAACTGAGGCAGAGAGGACAAACAATTTTTCCAAGGTCACATAATGTGTCAGTGGCTAAGCATTTCACAATTGCATTATTCAGCCACTCCTAGTCTATAAAATCAAACTCTTCAGCCTTGCTCTCTCAACTGGAGGCTCTCCTCACCTCATCATCTTGAGCCATGGTTCTCACCTAAGGGTGGTAGAGGGGTAAACATTCTTCTCATTCTATAGTGCTCTTCTCAGTCCATTGTTCTGCCATCTGCATGTGAAATCTTCTACTCTTTAGCTACTCAATCCACCCACTTGACTCTACCACGCTACGTCTCTCCTAGTCGCTGTCATCTAATGACCTCCTACTCATGGTGCCTCAGTCACTGGAGACAGCCTGCCAAATCATAGTCTTCCTCTCCCAAAGCCAGACCATCATCTTGGGTGACTTCAATGCCTAAGAGAACAACCAAGCCATAACTGTACCTGTCATAGTTCAGTCAGAGAAGTAGAGCTATTATGGGCATTATGGGAAATTAGACTTCACAAAATAATGGGAGGAGCTAGGAAATGAATGAAGGGAGAGTTGGAGGATTAGGATAAGAATTACTAATGAGTTCCCCAGAAACACTGACATGATAGACAAGCAGAGCTTACAGGAAATCTGAGAAGCTAAGTACATGTAGTTGTTTAAGTCAGCAAAGAACAAGAATTTGTAGGGAAGTCTATGGAAAGCTGCTGTCCACCACTGAGTGTCTGGTGGTGGGCATGAGGCCCCAGGCCACAACTGAGGAAAATATCTGGGTGTAGAAAAGAGGAAAGTAAGGACAAAATGGAACCTTCTAAGAACCTCTGCATCTGACTGTCACCATATATGAACATGAAGATTTTCAAGGAGTGAAGGTTTTTCACACATCAGCCTTCTCATCACCAGTGAGCCTCCCCTATACTTTTCTTCAGCCACAACCTTTCATAGTCATAACCCAAACGTACCCATCTTCTGAAATTCCTCATGTAGTCAGCACATGATCTGACCACAGCCCCTTACCTTCAGTTATCTGACACGTTACATTGTTCTTATTGAGGTCTTCAACCATCCCCTTGTTATTCATTTATTCGACAAACATTTATTGAGCCCCCACTCTGTGTCAGCACTGTATTAGATGCTGAGATGTAGTAGTGATCAAAGACAGAGTAGAACCTGCTCCAATAAGCTTCTAGTCTGATAGGAGAGATAGGTATTGATTCTATAATCCCACACATAAATGAAGAATTGCAACTGAGAAAAGTGCTCTGAAGGAGAAGTAAATACATGGTGCAATGAAAGAGTAAGACAGGAGAATTTGATTGAATCAGAAAAGACTACCTTTAGGAAGTGATGGTTGTGCTGAGATACTGCACTAGAAGTTAACTAGGCAAAGATGAAAGAGAAAAGACTTCTAACAGAAAGAACGATGTCTGCAAAGGCCCTGTAGCAAGAGAAAACAGGATTCACTCACACTGATCTGATTTCCTTTTCTATTGTGTCATCAAAACAATTTTTGTTAAGGTTACCAAGGCTCTCCTTGTCACCAAATCCCTTGGTCATTTTTGATCTTTGTCTTACTTGACTCACACACCTCCCTTTTTGAAAGAAACCTCCTTTCCTTGACTCCAAGTACATAGTACTCTCATAGTTTTCCTTCTACTGCTCCAACTGTTCCTCTGCAGACTCTTCTTCATTTACTCAGTCTCTAAACAAAGAGTTCCTCCAGTCTCAGACCCGAGACCATCTCCTCTACCCACTCTGCAGCCCAAACCTTCACAGCCATCCCATGGCTTCCATAATCTCTCTATACAGACAATGTCTAAGCCCTTATCTCCAGCAAAGACCTCTTCCATGAGCTCTAAATCCATAAATTCTCCTGTCTTTCTCTTTCATAGCACCATGTATTTACTTCTCCTTCAGAGCACTTTTCTCAGTTGCAATTCTTCATTTATTTGTGGGTTATAGAATGAATACCTACCTCTCCCATTGATGAATATATCTATTCTTGGACATGTTAACGCATGTTCAAACTCAATATGCTCAAAATCAAACTCACTGCTCTCCCCTTTTACAGTGGAAAATTATTGCACTCAAAATGTCAGTAGCACCCTTGAAAAACACTAAAAGAAGCTTCTTAGAGAAGTTATTCCAGGAGAGGGTAAGTGGATAGTTACTGTTCTCAAAGTAGATGCAGCAGTAGGACCTGGGGGTGAAGGGAGTCATATTAAAGCTGTTGAAAGACAGGGATTGAACTGCTGAATGATGGGGGCTAAGATTATTTAGGAAGACAATGAGCCAGGAAAGGCTGATGAACTGGTGAGAAGTACAGAGGGAGTAGCCTGGACATAGAGAATGTGTAGAGTCCATGTGAAGACCTGGATGGCTAGAGTGTGGATGGGAGCTTAGGAGTGAGGTAAGGGGCAGGACCTGGGTCATGAGTGATTGTGTAGGTCATGGTAAGGAGTTTGCAACTATATCCTGATGGCCTCAAACCTCATCAAGAGTCAGGAAGATCATGAAGTCAGATTTGAGCACAGTGAGTGGGCACAGACTGTGGGTTGTCCTGTGGAGCTCAGGGGAAAGGTCAGGGATACAGGTAGAGCCATTGGCTCAGTCTGCACACAAGTGGTAATTCAAGTTATGAGTGTAAATGAGCTTGGTGGGGAGGGAGTGTGGGCAGAGAAAGGGCCAAGAGCCAAATACAGAGCACTGAGAAACTAAGAATTTTGCACAGCTGACTTGGCATGGAAAGAAAGGTCATGGGAAAGCCGAAATCCGTGGTGTCCTGGAAGCCTGCAGAAGAGAGCCTTTCAGAAATAGAAGAGGAGAGACAGGTCAGAGCTGCCAAGACGTCCCAGAAGATGAGAATCCCTTTGAGTCTACACCCTAGGCCAGCACCTAGCAATGTGCCTGGTACAGAAGAGGCATTCAAGGTTTCTGGAAGGAGGGAAAGAATGTTTCCTTGTTAATAACAGTATAGGCAGCAGTCCTTCACATGTTTGTTTGCCATGAGGCACTCCTAGGGTATACTGGGCTCCTATCTATACGAACAATTTGAATCACTAAAATCAGCATGTCAGCACCAATCAGAGGCCGAAACTTTCTTCCTTCTGAGAAAGAAATACTCCTCTGGCTACTGAGAAAGATCTGTTTTCCAGACAGCCCCTCCAAGGCCTGGTCCTGAGGCTCTGGGATGATTCGCATAGGCAGGAGTCCCAGAGCTTCTCGGAACATCTGATAGACCCCCGTGGTTGGAGGGGTAAAGTAGAGGATACAAGAGGCTCTAGAGGAGTGAAACTTGGGACCCATGCAGGTCATGGTGTAGGGCCAGGGCTCCCAGACACCAGTGGGGGACTTCCTTCAAGGAAGGCACTGAAAAGCATGAGACCCCTGAGACACAGGGCCCAGGGCAGGGACCAGGTTTGCCCAGGTTTAAGGGCAATAGTCACAAGAACCCAGTGAGGTGGATGTTATTGCCTTCATTGTGCAGTCACCAAAGCTGAGACTCAGAGAGAAAAAGTCATTTGTGACTTTCATATAGAAGAATCTTCAAGATATGGTCAGGAATGGACTGTAGGGACCAACAAGCAGTTGAGACTAGGACAATTGAGTTACAAAAGAAAACAGCGGCGCTCTCTGCGTACCTCGCTCTTCACCCCTCGTTCTTCATCCCTCCAAAAAAAAAAAACAAAAAAACAACTCATCCGAAGCTCAACCTGCAGTGCTCAGGATGACCGCAGGGTGGCGGTGTTGGCCAGGGAAGTCCTGTCTCGCTTGCACCGCGGCAGCCGCATTTGTATTCCGAGCCAGCCGCGGGGTGAATTATTAAAGTTCTGACTCACAGCACGCTCTCTCCTGCGTCGGCGCATTTTGTCCTCTGCGGAGCTGGCTCAGCGCAGGCAGAAGCCGACCTCTGGCTAAGCCGCAGTCTCTCGTGTTCAAGTTCGAGCTGGAAGGTCTTTGGAGGTCACTTGGGCCTACCCTCCAATTCAAGGATGGCATCCAGAATGGACAGGACTTTGCTCAACCTCCATGGTGGTGCACCCAGGACCAGAAAACCACCCTCCTGAATACCAGTGCCCTTTGCAATATTCTGAATGTCCCTGGGACTGTACAGTTGACTCAAGGTCCCCTTTGCAAACGTCCCCATCTAGCCCTTTCCTTGGTGGCTTGCTGCCACGCTCACCCCAAGCTCCCAGGACACGCTGTTTCTTCCCCCCTCCAAAAGGGCTCTTGCCCAGGTGTACCTACAGATCCCTTCCCTTAGCACCTCCGTGGCACAGCCAACAGACTGGAAGGGGAGGAGGGAAAGGTTTTGGTCTTCCCAGACTTCTGCTCAGGGCACACCAGTGGAGTTATCTGATGAGGGAGATGAGAGTGACTTCTCCATTCTTTCTCTGTGTCCTAAAGTCTTCCAGAGTGCCATCAGTAGCAAACAGGTGTTGAAGGGGAAACTGAGGCACTTAATCAGTTAAAGAGTAGTCGGTCTTCCTTCTTACTTGCCTACCAGGCTGGGCATATGGTCCCACAGCCAGGTATCCAGGTCCTTGGACCCAGGTTCCTCCACAGTCCTGAAGGGTTCTTCACACTGATCCTCTCAATCCCTGAGCAGCAGCCTCCCCTTAGGGTCTATCTGTGTAAGAAAAACTTGAAAGACCAGATCCATACCTATCTATCTCTTCTCCTCCCTCTCCCTCTCCCTCTCTTTCCAACATTTTTCCACTTTCAGCTTTTAAAACCTACCTTGTTCAATTCCTGCCATTATCCTAGAGGCAGATCCCTCAATTCAGCAGTTCAACCCAGTGAATGGGACAAGCTGCCATCACCAAGCACCTGAAAAATTACTTTAGCCTGTTTCCACCTTTGCCGCCTTACAGTCTATTTCCAGTGCAGCAGCCAGAGTGCTTCTATTACAACACAAGCCAGGGCCCATCCCTCCTCTGTTCAAAACCCCACACCAGCCCCCATTCCACTCAGAGTGAGAGCCCAAGTCCTCCCCATTGCCCACAAGGCCCTGTCATCTTCTGTCCCTGGCCACCACTCACCTCTTCGCCTCGTGCCCTTCCCCTTGCTCTCTGAGTCAGCCACACAGGCCTCTTGGCTGTTATTCAAATACACCAGGCACATTCCTGCCCTGGGGCCTTTGCTCTAGCTGTCCCCTCTGCTGGAATGTATTTCCCTGATATCAACTTCATCCATCAAATGTGCTTAAATGTCACTTTTTCATCAAGGCCTTCCCTGACCACTGTACTTAACACTCATGACCCCTCCCTATCCTGCTCTTCTTTTCTTTCCCACAGCACCTGCTAATGTATTATATTGTTTCCTCATTTATGATGCCTACTGTATGTCTGTCTCTACCTGCTATCTTATCCTGTAAACCTCTGAGCAGGGGGGCATGCAAGGATCTTTGTCCACTTACTTCACCAATGTATCCCAAGTGTCTAAACTGGTGTTGAGTGAATGAATGAATGCCTACTGATGGGAGTAGTCCTTACAAGCCCTGAGGGGGTTGCATACTTATAATGCCCTTACCCTGTGGCCCTGGATGTGGCATGAGTATATCAGAGCTGGCTGAGAGGAGCACACTCCCAGGGGCTCACAGCCAGCCCCATGAATACTTTCAATCACAAGATGCCTCCCATCCTTGTCGCAAATAAATGTAGATTCATGGGGGTGGGAGGGGTGTCTAATGTTGCTGGGAGACTCCCAACACGATTCAGGGATCAAAACCATGTCTTTAAGCCAGATGCTCCTGGAAATTCACCACCCTTGCTAAAATTGTTTTTCTGTGAAAATGGGCTCTGAGGTTAAAAAAGAAAAGAAAAGCACTTTAGAAACACAACTCTAAATTCCTTAGTTTAGGATGGCCTGAACTGAAAACATGATGATGGTCCCACTTAGAGGGACTGCACCAATCTGACACATCATCCAATTACATATGGGAAACTGCACTCTGGCCGGACAACTTCATCCAAAGAACAATTTCCAGAGCAGTTGATCAGCCCATGTGCAGTGTTTCATCAGGAGCAGATGTGCTCCTTGTTTTTCTCATTACCATGATTTACTGTCTTCTGAGCTTATTAAAGACAAAGGCTTGAGCCCACTTTGGTGTGTGTATCCTGAGGGAGTGGGGGATGGAGAAAGGGAGGGAAGGAGGAAAGGAGGGCAGCCAAGGAGCTTAGGGGATGCCCACTCTGCACTGGTGGTGTGCGGGTTCCCAGCACTGCCACCCTCCTCCCTGAGTGCACCCAGTTGGCTGAACATGGGCTGATGGTTTGATCCACTTTGCAGAGTGCTGCTCACCAGCCCCCCTTCAACAAACACACAACATCTGCTTCTACCAAAGTCAGACATAGCTTCATTCTGCTATGGGACTAACCACTAAGTGAGCAGAGAAAGAAATGGCATTGCTGTTCTCAGTTCCACTTAGGATACCAGGAATCTATTTCATTTAATAGATTGGTATGTTTTAGAATTTTCTTGTTCCACGGTCATATAATCCCAGATTTTCTTCCTCAGAACTTGGGGTTTTTCACACACACAGACACATACACACATTCACACACATGCTCATTCACACAAATACACATGTATATACACACACTCACACAATCACGCATATATATTTACACATACTCACACATGGTCCCTTACACATATATGCTCACACATCCACAAACACTCCCATACTCATATACACATACATAAAATCATTCACAAACACATACATTCACACACATATTCATGGATGCGCTGACACTCTCATGGTCATACACCACATTCACACATGTATGCTCCCCAGGATGAGTTTTGTCTTAGGCAACACTATTTCCTTGACACTGTTTCCTCTGCACTGCTCTGTGGGTTGGGGGACTGGGGATGGCAAAGGAGAGTGGGAAAGAGTTGGAGAAACATCCAAGCCAGCATGTCTCAACCTTTTTTGGCTTACGATATCCTTTCATAATAATAATAATAGGCAAATTTATACTTTTCCCATTTTAAAAAATGACACACTCTCCATTTTAATTTATATCAGTTATGAAACATAAAGCATAGTTGGTCAACAAATATCTCTTAAATGACATTGAGCATGATTAGCTTGAAGATCAAATGTATATTAAGATGTAGATTATATTCAATTACATGTTACAAGATCAAATATTATAGATGCAAAAACTGCTTTTGTGACCTAATGTTGGGATTCTTTCATTTGAACTTCTAAAATCATGTAATTATTATTTTAAATTTACAGATCTTATGTCTAAATGATTACCTAAGAAATAACATTCAAGGCTACTCATTGTAAGGACTTTCCTCCAATAATAATTTGCTAGTCTTTATTCCAGCCAAATAAATGAAAAGCCCAATTGGCTAGAGTTGCCACTATATTTTCTCTTCTTAACATTATTTTTTAAAGTAATAGAAACTTCTGGGTGTTTTTTATGTACTTTTGGTGAGATGAGTGTAATTTACGTATCTGGTGAAAAACATCCTGAGGTAAATTTGCAAAATTATTTTTTTCTTCTCATTAACTTGTATTTAAATAGCAGGCATTCCTTACACTTATGCCTTTAAGCAATGGCTCTTTGCAAATGTAAATAAATAATATCTTATTTGCATAAGAATAAAATCAATCTAATTGTATAATGGCTCAAAATGACCATGGTGGATAGTAGTATTTATAAATTATAGCTGAATATATAGCATTTATAAAATGTAAGCTGATTTATAAACTGATATTAATTATACCTACTAATCCCACACAGGTTCAATTAATACTTATTGAGGTACTTTCAAACTACTCTGGTTTTAAAGGAGAAAATTATTATATAATTTTTAATGAAGTAACTTTTAATTGAACTCGAACTAAGTGTTATTACCATCTTCAAGTCTATAAGACCCATGTCACACCATCATAGACCCTACTTGGAGATGTTGATTGAGGCCAAGACATTCATTTCAGATGAGGACATCAAGGTCCAGGGTTACAGAACAAGGCCTTGGCTAAAAGGCAGGGTAGCAGAGTAAGAGATCAGAAAGCCTGGCTTTTGAGTCCTGGCTCCCCCACTAATCACCTATGTAAGCCTGGGTAGATGACTGCTGCTCTTGGCCTTTGTTTCCTCATAAGTAAAACAAATACTCTCCTACTTACCTAACATTATTTATGTCATCATAAACAAATGTGTCAGGATTGGAGCCCTCAGAAGCCCTGCATATGTTGCTTGGAGTGTTTTATTTTTCTCCAAAGAGAAGCTCCAATGTTCAGAAAGAAAATGGATACTCTTGTGAACAGAAACTCTCACTTTGTATGTAATAGGGTGAGTCATACATAATTCCACTCACTTTCTGAGCACTCACCAATATGTATGAGGCATTTGTTAACAGTGTCACTGAGTGGTAAAGTTAGAGGGAATTTTAATATTTTTGTTTGCTTTTCTAGTCTCCAAATTTTTAAAAATATACATACCATTTTGTTTTTTTAATTACAGTTGACATTCAATGTTATATTAGTTTCAGATGTGTAGCATAGTATGTAGACATTTATATAATTTATGAAGTGATCCACCAATCAGTCTAGTACCCACCTGGCACTATACATAGTTATTACAATATTGACTATATTCCCTATGCTGTACTTTACATCCCCATGACTGTTTTCTACTACCAATTTGTACTTCTTAATCCCTTCACCTTTTGCCCCAGGCCCCCAATCCCCTCCCATCTGACAACCATCAGTTTGTTCTCTGTATCTATGCATTTGTTTCTGTTTTGTTTGTTCGTTTATTTTGTTTTTTAGATTCTACACATAAGTGAATTATGTGGCATTTGTCTTTCTCTGCCTGACTTATTTCACTTGGCACAATACCCTCTAGATTCATCCATGTTGTTGCAAATGGCAAAATCTCATTCTTTTTATGGATGAGTAATATTCCGTTGTATATATGTACCACCACTTCTTTATCCAATCATCCATTGATGGATACTTAGATTGCTTCCATATCTTGGCTACTTTAAATAATGCTGAAATTAATATGTGGATGCATATGTCTTTTCAAATTTGTGTATAGGGTTTCTTTGGATAAATATTCTGAAGTGGAATTACTGGGTCCTTTTTTGCTCCCTGATATAGCCTTTGTTTTAAAGTCTATTTTATCTGGTGTAAGTATTGACATCCCAGCTTTTTTGTTTGTTTGTTTCTATTTTTATAAAATTCCCTTTTCTATGTCTCTGCTTTCAGTCTATGTGTGTCTTTTGACCTGAAGTGAGTCTCCTGTAGGCAGTATATATAAGGGTCTTATTTTCTTATATAGATTCAGACATCCTTTGTCTTTTGATTGGAGCATTTCATCCAATTATATTTAAAGTAAATGTTGATAGATATGTAGTTATTGTCATTTAATTATTCATATTTTTGATTCTTCTTCTACTACTACTACTACTATTACTGCTACTACTACTACTACTACTACTACTACTACTACTTCAAGTCCCTCTAACATTTCTTTATTTTAAATTTTTTTATGGTGACATTGGTTAACAACATCCAATATGTTTCTGCTGTACATTTTAACAGTAAGGAATATATATATTTACACTATGTGATCACCTTCCATAGTTAAATGTCTTGCTGTCACCAAATATTTGACCCTGTTACCCTGTCTACATCCCCCCTCCTCTCCCATCCCCTCCTCTCTGATAACCATTAGTCCATGTCCATGAGTCTCTGTCCTGTTCATTTGTTGCTTTTAGGTTTATATCCCACATATAAGTGATATCATGTGATTGTCAAAAATTTCTGTCTGGCTTATTTCACTTAGCATGATTATCTCAAGGTCCATCCATGTTGTCGCAAATGGCAGTATTTCATCTCTTTTTATGGCTGAGTAACATTCCACTATATATATGTACCACTACTTCTTTAGCCAATCATTTATTGTAGGACATTTCAGTTGCCTCCATGTCCTGGCCACTGTGAATAATGCTGCTATGAACATTGGTGTGCAAATATCTTTTCAGATATGGGTTTTCAAGTCTTTGGGGGTAAATACCCAGTAGAGGGATTGCTGGATAATATGGTAAATCAATTCTTAGATTTTTGAGGAACCTCCGTACTGTTTTCCATAGTGGCTGTACCAATTTGCAGTCCCACCAGCAGTGTCTGAGGGTTCCTATTTCTCCACATCCTCTCCAACACTTGTTATTACTTGTCCTGTTGATGATAGCCATTTTGACAGGTGTGAGATGGTATCTCATTGTGGTTTTGATTGGCATTTCCCTAGTAGCTAGCATTGTTGAGCATCTTTTCATATATTTGTTGACGATTTGTATGTCCTCTAGGGAGAAGTGTCTGTTCAGGTCCTCTGCCCATTTGTTGATTGGATCGTTTTGTTTGTTTGTCTTTTGTCCTTATTGAGTTGCATGAGTTCTTTGTATATTTTGGATATTAGGTCCTTATCAGGGCATTCCACACAAATATATTTTCCCATTCAGACAGTTGTCTCTTTACCTTGTTGATGGTTTCCTTTGCTGAGCAGAAGCTTTTTAGTTTGATGTAGTCCCATTCATTTATTTTTGCTTTTACTTCCCTTGTCTTTGAGGTCAAATTCATAAAATGCTCTTTAAGTCCAAGGTCCTTGAGTTTAGTTCTTATGTTTCCTTCTATGCATTTTATTGTTTCAAGTCTTATACTCAGGTCCTTAATCCATTTTGAGTTAATTTTGGTGTGTGGTGATAGACAACAGTCTAGTTTCATTCTGTATGTTTATGGCTTCTTTGTCAAATATTATTTGCCCATAAAAATATGGGTTTACTTCTGGACTCTCAGTTCTATTCCACTGGTCCATGAGTCTGTTTTGCTACCAATACCAAGCCATTTTGATTACTGTAGCTTTGTAGTATAATTTGAAGTTGGGCAGAGTGATGCCTCCAACCCCATTCTTTTTTCTCAGGATGTCTTTGGCAATTCGAGGTCTCTTGTGCTTCCATATAAATCTGATGATTTCTTGTTCTATTTCTTTCAAAAAAAAGCCGATGGGATTTTGATATATATATTGCATTAAATCTATATAATGCTTTAGGTAATGAAGTCATTTTAACTGTGTTGATTCTTCCAATCTAAAAACACGGAATATCTTTCTATTTCTTTGCATATTCTTCGGTTTCTTTTAACAGCATCCCATAGTTTTCATTATATAGGTAGTTCACATGTTTGGTTAGATTTATTCCTAGGCATTTTATTCTTTCTGTTAAAATTGCAAAAGGAATTAGTTTTTACACTTCTTTTTCTGACACTTCATTATTAGAGTATAGGAACACTATGGATTTTTGAACATACAGAAACTTTACTGTATTTGCTTATTGTTTCTAGTAGTGTTCTTGTGGAGTCTTTAGGGTTTTCTATATAGATAATCATGTCACCCACAAATAGTGACTGTTTGACTTCTTCATTTCCTATTTGAATGTCTTTTATATCTTTCTCTTGCCTGATTACACTCGCTAAGACTTCCAATATTATATTGAATAACAGTGGTGATAGTGGACAACCTTGCTTTGTTTCTGATCTTAGAGGGAAGGTTTTTACTTTTTCACCATTAAGTATAATCTTGGCTGAGTGTTTGTCCTAGATGGCCTTTATTATGTTAAGGTACTTTCCTTCTATACTGATTTTGTTAAATGTTTTAATCATAAATGGTTGCTGTATCTTGTCAATGGCTTTTTCTGCATCTATTGATATCTGCATCTATTGATATGATCATATGATTCTTATTTTTAAATTTGTTTATGTGGTGTATCACATTAACCGATTTGCATATGTTGAACTGTCCGTGTGCCTCTGGGATGAAGCCCACTTGATCATGATGTATAACCTTATCGATATGTTGCTGTATTCAGTTCGCTAGTATCATATTTAAGATTTTTGCATCCTGTGTTCATGAGAGATATTGGTTTGGAGTTTTCTTTTTTTGTGTGTTATCTTTACCAGGTTTTGGTATCAGGGTAATATTTGTCTCAGAAAATGAGTTGGAAAGTATTGCCTCCTCTTCGGTTTTTTGGAAGAGTTTGAGGAGAATAGGTATTAAATCTTCTTTGAATGTTTAGTAGAACTCACTGGTGAAGCCATCTTGTCCTGGACTTTTACTTTTTGGTAGATTTTTGATGATTGTTTCAATTTCCATACTGCTGATTGGTCTATTTGGATTTTCCACTTCTTCTTGATTCAGTCTAGGAAGATTGTATTTTTTTAAGTACTGATCCATTTCTTCTAGGTTATTAAATTTGGTATTATGTACTTTTCATCGTATTCTTATATGACCTTCTGTATTTTTGTAATAGTTGTCATAGTTTCCCCTCTTTCATCCCTGATTTTGTTTATTTGTATCCTTTCTCTTTTTTCTTTAGTGAGTCTAGCCAGATGTTTGTCAATTTTATTAACCATATCAAAGAATCAGCTCTCTCTTATATTTATTTATCCTATTGTTTTTTGTTTTCAATTTCATTTATTTCTGCTCTAATTTTGATTATTTCTTTCCTTCTGCTGACTTTAGGCTTCATTTGTTCTACCTTTTCCAGTTTTTTCATATGAAGTGTTAGGTTGTTTATTTGAACTCCTTGTTTTTGGAGCTAGGTCTGTAATGATATGAACTTTCCTCTTATGACCGCTTTTGCCATGTCCCAAAAGTATGATATATTGGACTATCATCATTCATTTCTATGTATCTCTTGATCTCTCTTTTTTTTTCTTCTGTGACCCGGTTATTCCTCAGTAGTATGTTGTTTAATCTCCATGTACTTGTGGTTCTTCCCGTTTCTTTTTACAGTTGATCTCTAGTTTCAAAGCATTACAATCAGAGAATATAGTTGGTATGATTTCAACCCTCTTATATTTGTTGAGGCTATCTCTATGTTCCAGTATGTGGTCAATCTTTGAGAATGATCCATGTGCACTAGAGAAGAATGTATAAGCAGCTGTTTTGGAATAAAAGGCTCTGTAAATATCAATTATGTCCAGCTGGTCTAATGTGACATTTAAGGCTGTTATTTCCTTATTGATTTTCTGTTTGAATGGCCTGTCCATATCTGACAGTGGAGTATTTATGTCCCCTACTATGGTAGTGCTTTTGTCTGTTTCTTCCTTTAGTTCTGTTAGTAATTGCTTTATATATTTCATGGCTCCCTGATTGGGAGCATAAATATGAATAAGTGTTATGTCTTCTTGGTTCATGATTTTCTTTATCATTATGAAGTGTCCCTCAGTATCTTTCCTTATCTTTTTTATTTTGAAGTCTATTTTGTCTGATATTAGTACTGCTTTTCTCGGACTGCCATTTGCTTGAAATATCATTTTTCACCCTTTCACTTTGAATCTACATTTATCTTTGGAGCTGAGATGTGTCTCCTAGAGGTAACATATGGTTGGGTTTTGTTTTTTGATCCATTCTGCAACTCTGTGCCTTTTTATTGATTTGTTCAGTTCATTTACATTTAGGGTGATTATTGAAATATGAGGTCTTCTAATAGCCATTTTATCTTTCGCTTTCTGGTAGCTCGGTATTTCCATTACTTCCTTGTCTTTGTGTTTCTGTTTTCTTTATTTGGGTTAGCTTTTGTGAGTTTTGCCTGTGGTTCTTCTTATTTTATGTTATATACTTCATTTCTGAATCTTCAGCTTGTGGTTACCATTATGAATATGTAAAGGATATATATATCATTCATTTTTTTCTGAGTGTGCCTTATCTCCATTCCCCTTTGTGAATTTAGATCTTTGAATCCCCCTTTTAGACATTTTTGTCTCTATTTGTCCCTATGAATGCTAAACATTCATTAATATCTTACTATAGCAAATCTCTTCTAATTGTTTAAGCTTATAATGCCCTGTTCTTAGTAAGGATTGCACTCTTCTGTTCTATTTGCCTGATAGTCACCTGACTCCTGATTATGTATTTTCTTTTGTCATTTTGTTTTAGGTGAGCTGACTCCTTTCAGTATTTCCTGTAATGCAGGCCTTATAGAGGAGAATTCCCTCAATTCCCTGTCTGGAAAGGTCTTAATTTCTCCTTCATATCTAAAGGAGAGCTTAGCTGGATACATTATTCTTGTCTGGTAGTTCCTTTCATTTAATAGTTTGAATATTGGATTCCACTCTTTTCTGGCTTGTAAGGTATGTGCTGAGAAGTCTGACAATAATCTGATGGGTTTTCCTTTATAAGTTACCATCTTCTTTTTCCTGGCTGCCCTGAGAATTCTATCTTTGTCGGGTTTTTTTGTTTTGTTTTGTTTTGTTTTTTTAAAATTTTAATATGATGTGTCTTGGTGAAGGCCTTTTTGGGTTGAGATAATTGGGTGTTCTGTTGACTTCTTTAATTCCAAGCTCCAGCTCATTTCTTAGATTTGGGAAATTCTTGTCAACTATGTGTCTGAAAATGCTTTCTAATCCCAGCTCCTTTTCTTCTCCTTTGAGAATGTCCGTTATTCTTTTGTTTCTTCTCCCATTGGTATCAGCTAGTTCCTATATTTCTCTTTCATTATTTTCATTCTTTGGTTTCTCTTTACTTTCTTCTGATTTATTTCTAGATTTTTGTCTTCAATATCACTAATTTTTTCTTCCATTTTGTCGACTCTATTTCCCAAGCTTGCTATTTCATTTTTCATCTCTTGCAGTGTGTTCTTAACCTCCAGAATTTCTATTCAGTTGTTTTTGAGGGCTTCAATCTCCTTGCTAAAGAACTCATCCTGCACATCTAGTTGTATTTTCAATTCCTGCACTTGTTGTTATGATTCATTTCAGATCTCACTGAGTTTTTTTCAGAAGTACTATCCTGAATTCTGTCATTTAAGTCGCATATTTCTATGTCTATAAGCTTATTTTCTGGAGATTTTTCTCTTTCTTTTTGAGATGCCTTGTCACTTTGGTTGTTCATGGTGGCTAATGGACTATTTCTCTGCCTAGGCATTATCAGAAATGAGTTCTGTTTTTTTCCAGAATGAAGATTTCTTATTATAAAGGTCTCTCTTTAATCTGCTGCAAAGAAGGTGCTTTTCTTTTGGTTTCCAGTAGGTGGCGTCTAAGCCTTGTAGTATACATAGTGTCTTGATGATGCTTTATATAGTCTTAATAATGCCTTTTTTCCTTATAGATGTTAATCACTCTTGCTACTCTCAGTCTCAGTCCCTGTCAGTATTATCCACAGTTTCAGTAGCGTTTCCTGAGATTCCCCTTGGGCTCCGTGGTGTTTGGTCTTGGAGGGTATGCGGGGAGGTGCCCTCTGGGTTAGGGGATGTGGTCTGCGGCTCAGGCTCAGTTTTGCAACCGTGGCTGGTAAAAATCAACTGTTGTTTCTCTGTTATTCCCACTTCTCTGTCGTCCCCTCTTCTCTGACTTCTGCCATGTTGATTGGGCCCTGCCACCAGCCGCTTTAGCTCACAGCTCTTCCAGGCAAGGCTGTTCAGGGAACTTGCCGTACTTTCTCCCCTCCCCCCTTCCCCCTCCTCCTACAGGGAGCTCAGGCTGCAAGAGATAGTTTCTTTGTTTCTCCCAGTCCACTGCCTGACATCCAGGGTTCTAATCTGTGGTAGCTCTTATGCACAGATCCCATGCTTAGACATGCCAGTTTGCAGTTTGGGTGTTTTTTGTTGTTGTTGTTGTTGAGCTTTAAATGTTCCGCTTATTATTGTTTCAAGGGGAGACATCTGGGGACATCTCTCCTAACATTTCTTATAATACTAGTTTGTATTGATGAATTCCTTTAGCTTTTTCTTGTCTGGGAAGCTCTTTAGCTGTCTTTCAATTCTAAATAATAGCCTTGCTGGGTAGAGTAATTTTGGCTGTAGGTCCTTGCTTTTCATTGCTTTGAATGTTTCATGCTAATCCTTTCTGACATGCAAAGTTTCTGTTGAGAAATCAGCTGACAGTCTTATGGGAGCCCTCTTGTAGGTAACTAACTGCTTTTCTCTTGCTGCTGCTTTTAAGAGTCTCTCTTTGTCTTTAACCTTTGGCATTTTAATTATGAGGTATTTTGGTGTGGGCCTCTTTAGGTTCATCTTGTTTGGGACTCTATGTGTTTCCTGAGCTTTTATGTTTATTTTCTTCACCAAGTTAGGGAGGTTTTCTGTCATTATTTCTTGAAGTAGTTTTTCAATTCCTTGCTCTCTCTCTTCTCCTTCTGGTATCTCTGTGATGCAAATGTTTGTACACTTGATGTTGTCCCATAGGCTCCTTAAACTATTCTTATTTTTTTAATTCTTTTTTTCTTGTTGCTGTTATGATTGTTTTCTGCTATCTTGTATTCCAACTCCTTTATTCAGTCCTCTCCTTCATCTGCCATTGATTCCTTCTAGTGTAGTCTTCAATTATTATAATCTTCATTTCCAACTGGTTCTTTTCTATGACTTTTATGTTTTTTTTATGTTTCCTATCTCTTTGTTGGAGTTCTCATTGATATCACTGAGCATCCTTATAACTAGTGTTTTGAACTCTGCATCTGGTAAATTGCTTGCCTCCATTTTGTTTAGTTCTTTTTCTGGAATTTTGTTCTATCCTTTCACCTGGGACATGTTTCTTTGTCTCCTCATTTTGGCTGCCTACTTGTGTTTGTGTCTATGTATTAGATAGAGCTGTTATGTCTCCAGTATTGTCCCTTGTGTGGGTTTTGTGTGTGCCCTCCTGTTATAGTTGAGCCTTGATTGCTGTTGGCATATAAGTGGGTGGCACTAACACTCAGGGCTGATTGGCTGTGAGGATTAGCCATGATTACATATGAGCTGGTGTGTAGGGCTGACCCCAGGGAGCAGGATTTGCCCCAGCAGGCTCTGGTTCCTGCTGAGACCACCTTTTGAGTGTGCTGCTTGTTGGGCTAATCAGGTGGTACTCTGTTGTACTCTGAAGCCGGCTACTGGGTATGTTGGTTCTGGGGCCTCTTAGAAGGGGTTCTGGTACAGGCTAAGTTCAGCTTCTGCCTGTGACTGCCCCAGGGCCATCTGGTAGAAGCTACAGAGAAATCCCCAGTTGGTAGCTGCCTGTTGTGGACCTGGAAGCACATGGGAGAGGCCATGCTGTGAACCAAGGCTGGCTGTCACCAGTACCAGGCCTGGGGAAGCTCAGCAAAAGACTCAAGGTATCCTGTTACCTGCAGCTTCCTACTGGCTGCCCATAAGGCTCAGTTACTGAAAGAACCGTGAGCCATTTGCATGTTGAGTGAAGCAGGGTCTCAAAGAGTCACCAGAATGGGGGGAGTGGTGCTGACCATGTTAATTCAGATTTAGATTTGGCACCAGTGCTGAGCCTGGGGCCTCTTGGCAAAAGGGCACACCGCTCGAGAGTTTTTAAAGAAAGACTGCAGCTCAGGCAAAGTCAACTGCCTGCTACAGAGAGAACCTCTGGCAGTGCATGAGTTGGGTGGGACAGGATCTCAGGGAGTCATCAGAGTGGAGTGTATAGAGTTCACCAGGCTAATGCAGATTCAGATATGGTTGTATGGGAGGAGGGCTCAACACAGGGACAATGGCGGTTGTTCCTCTAGCACTCACCCTGAAGCCACAGAACTCAGTTTCTGCCTGTATGTCTCTGGCGCTTCCCAAGGTACAATTATCTCCCTTGTCCAATACCTAGGGTCCAAACTGCAGTTGGACTAGTTCATACCAAAGGGCCTCTGCATGGTCTCTTGATCTCTACTGGAGTCAGCGTGAAGAATGTACCTGAATTGCCTGTATGTTTTGATAGAGCAGTGGCCCATCACTTACAAAAATATACTCTGGACACAGAAGCTGGATAGGTGGACAGTTCTCTTTACCTTTATTGCTAAACCACCCATCAGAAACAGAGTAAGGGAGGAAAATGTCTTGTTGGGATCCCTGCTTCACCAGGCCCAGCTGGCACTTGAGACATTTCCTGTTAGCAGTCCAGGAAGTCACAAGCATATATCAGTTTCTTGTCACTAGAACAGCAATAGAGCAATATTAAGACAATTTGAAATGAAAGAAAAATATCCATAACTCCCTATTCTAGCAGAGTATTATTTTTCTCCCTTTCAGTCCTCTTTATGAACAATCATAGGATTATATTATTATAATTATCAGGTACAAAAGATTTAACATTCTTGTTCTCCCTCAAAATTACATCATTAATATTTCCATGTTGCTACAGTTTTGCCATTGTCATTTTTTAAATATAACTTTTTTATAATGAAGGTAACACATTTATCTTTCGGAAAAGCAAAGAAGCACATACAAACAGAAAGAAGAACATAAATATCTCTGTAACCACCCCTGTCATCGTGGGATGTATGCCTCTGATGGTAGCTTCGGTTTTCTAAGGCAGCACCAAGATTCCATCTGCTGTCCCACTTCAGGAAGGATCAGTGCCCAGGCTCTGCATGTAGGTTATTTCCACTCAGGATTAGCAGGAGCTACTCTCTTCCTTCAAAGGCTGCAAGAAGCCACATCATGCCTTCACCTGATCTGGTGTCCATAACCTCTCTAAAATCACCTCCTCCCACTCACCCTTCACTCCCTCTGCTCTAGCAATATCATCTTCCTTGCTGTATCTCCAACATTTTAAGCAAACTCCTGCCTCAGGGCCTTTGCATTTGCTGTAGCTTCTGCCTGTAACCTTCATCCCTTAGATATCCAAAGGGCTAGTTCTCCAAGCTGCTTCACAAATGACACCTCCTCCAAGAGGCTTTCCTTGACCATTGAATCCAAAACAGCACCTTCTATCCCTAGCTTCATCTTGATTATTCTTGATAGCACATCTTGCCTGTAGACATGGTTCCTATGTATTTGTGTGTTTGATAATGTCCCACCACATTAGAATGCCAGCTCCATGAGGGCAGGAGTTGGGAGTCTGTCATACACTACTGCATCCCCTTCCCTGGCACAGGGCCTAATTGTTGAGTGATCAAACTAGGTTTTCCCACCTCAAATGCCAGGTATGAGAGAAGAAAGCTCCTACCTTATTTCCAAAATGAAAATTATTTTATTGTGTTCCCTGATTATAAGAGTAATATATGATCATTATAAACCCTTTGAAAGTAGAGCAAAGTGTACAGAAGCAAATAAAAAAATCATGTGTAATCTGATTATCCTGAGAAAATCATTTTTACTATTTATATATATATATATATATTATATATATATATATATATATATATATATATATATATTTTTTTCTCTCTCTCAGATAGACAGACAGGCATGCAGACATACACACACCCCTCAGAAAAATGTAATTCATGCTATACAAGCTATTTTTGTAAGCTTGCTCTGCACTGTATATCCCTGTACCTCAGTCTTTGCCCACAGCCTGAACTATTCCCTAAAGATAAATTACTAGAAGCAGAGTTGCTGGGTCAAAGCAAATGAAGAGTCCCATGGCTTTAAGCTATGCGCTGACAATTGCCTTCCAGAAAGACTGAACCATTTACACTCCCCTGTGACCAAAAAAAACAGTGCCTACTATCTTGTACCCTCACCAACACTGATTGTTCTACCTTTTAATAGGCTTTATTGCTTTTGTTTGCACTTCCCTGTTTATTAGTGAGGAAGAACTCTTTTTTTACGTCTGAGGGCCATTTGGAGTTCATTATTCTGATGTTCATGATCATCTGGGAGCACAATTGAGCCAGATCCTCACCCTCTGCCAGCCCTGGTTTTGAGTCCTAGCTGCATCCTGTACTCACTGACTGACTTTAAGGCAGGGGTTACTTTTGCCAAGCCACTTTTTTATTGACTTTAAATAGAGGATACCAAAGTCCTCATAGGATTGCCACGAAGATTAATTACATGGTATGTAGAAGAAATTTATCACAGTATCTAGTGCTTAGTAAATCCTAGTAATAAGTACAAGAAGAAAAAAAATAAGTTGGTGTTACATACTCTCGGGAGAAAGAACTTTCTGCTCTGTCTTGAGTTTAATAAAAAAAATGTCTCTAAGGATCTCATCTTGAAAGGGGTTTGACTTTTCTGGTTGTTCAAGATCTGCATTTAATACTAGGTAAGACTCATCATGATCTCAGTATCTTAAGTTTATAGTCAGCAGGCTTTGTTGCAGAGAATAATCTGAAAAAAAGTGTTCATATAGATTCTGTGAAAGATTATTTTTCTTCTTTACTGGATTAGTAATTTTGATTTTTAGAATTGCTAGGGTAGCTTTCTCCCTAGATCACAAAACAATGACAAAGATTGCTGCTGCCATGATTTTTCTTATCATTATTAGGTGTGATAAACTTTGATGTTCGTTGAATGTTGGAGGAATTCATCACTCCCCAGTTAGAAGAATCATGGAGGTATAAAATTGAGCAGATTGAAATTTAGGCGTTAACAACAGAAAAACCTACAGTCAGCACCTACCTATAATCTTATCTGAAACCTGGATATTTCTAGAGCTTTGGATCTTTTCAAAGTCTTTTGAGCATTTTAAAAGGAATAAAAGATTTTAAAATTCACAATTAGCTATAATTTTGGCTATTCATTTGAAACTGACTTTTTATAGGCAGAAAGTTTACCAAATCTTTTACTAGAAGTATTTGTTCAATTTTATCCGATATGTGTTTGGCATCTATTGAAATTATCATGTGCTCAGTCACCTTTGGAGTATTGGCTGATATGATTTATTATAGCAATGAATTTTTGAATGTTGAATCATGCTTACATTTGTGTGTTCATTTAGTTGAAAAATATTTACTAAGCATCTGCTATATGCCAGGCAAACAAAACAAAGCAAGTGTCTGCTCTTGTAGAGCTCACATTCTACTGGTAGAGAGAGAAAAGGAAAGAAGGAAGGAAGGAAGGAAGGAAGGAAGGAAGGAAGGAAGGAAGGAAGGAAGGAAGGGAGGGAGGGAGGAGGAAAAGTCCATGAAAAAATCAGGAATATACTTGGAATCTTTGAAAAATGGCAAGATGACTTGGGTGGCTAGGAAGCCTTTGGAAAGTATTAAATTGGGGAGTGACTATCTGATTTATGTGTGCAAAGGATTACTCTGGCTGCTGTAAGGTAAATGGGTTGAAGAAAAACAAAAGAAGGAGGAGGCTCTGGCATTTGTCCCAGTGTGAGCTGATGCAGGAGTTTGGCTTGGACCACAGAGTTAGCAGTGGAGGTGCATTTAGGACATACTTGGATATATTTTGAAAGTAAACGCCCACAAGAATCATTGACAGTTGATGGGCTGGAGGTCATGACAGAAGTAGAGGAGTCCCAGGCGGTGGAATGGAGTTGCTATATATTGAAAGGAGAACTGCAAAAAGAGCAGGGTTTGGAGGGAAGATCAGGAGTTTGACTTGGGACATATTAAGTTTCAGATGCCTGTTAGATGCACAGGAGGAGGTGTCAAATGGGTATTTGGATACATCCATCTGGAGTAACACTTCCCAGATGTATTTCACCATTCATTTAATTTTGTGCTAAATTCTATTTTTGTTAGCATTTTATTTGAGAATTTTTGTTTTATTGCTCTGCATTGGTTTTCTTTCCTTTTTGAGTTACTGTTTTCAACCTTTCAAACCCAAATTATGCTAAAGACTCTTATCTAATTGGCCTGGGTTGCAGACCAGGAATTTGTATTTTAAGAGCACTCCATAGAATTCTGATGCAGGTGGTCCAAGGATCATTATTCGAGAAACAATATGCTTTAGTGTTTTCATTTTTTCAATATTATTTATCGATTCAACTCTGTCTTTCAGTCAATTTTGGTTATTTATATTTTTCTATAAAACCATTTATAACATTTGAAATCTAGCCAGATTTCAAAAATTCAGTATCCGATTTATATAATAGTACCTTATAAACTGAAACAAATCTCCCATTGACATGAATAAAAATGCCCAAAGGGAAGAAAATGTTTTCTCTAGTGCATGCATATAACAGGGATACTACAACCTGTGTTAAAATCAAAGGGGTTTCTAGGAAACAGCACACAACCCTCCAGCTCCTAGGCACAGGGCAGTGAAGATAATTCCAATTAGTCTGACTACTTATCTCTTGTTTGCAGGGACAAGATCTAGAAAGAGCTTTAGAAAGGACAAGAAAAACTCCTCTACTTGGGTTCTTTCCTCCAGTGAAGATTCCTTGGGAGTAGAGTAGAAATCATACTAGGTAATTGTGTGTTTTTTTTGTTTTTTGTTCTTTGTTTGGATAAAACCAGCTTGTGATGGTGAAAGAAGTTAAGGAAAGTAGGGCTTTGTTACCTAAGAAGGGGGTGAGTAGAAACAGAATTCAACATAATGCAAGCTATCAATAACAATGAACAAATGAGCAGACAACAGACAATCACTAGTTATGTTAGGAGTTTCAGCAGTGAAAAAAAAAAACTTAAAAATCAGTGCAATCCACCTGAGGAATGAGTTCAAACCAGTGAGAGAAAGTCAATCTAGCAAATAGAAAAGAATTTTTAAAAATCTCCTCAGTATGCTCTATGATATTTCAGAAACTATGCAGATTAAAACCAAAGTCCATCAAGTAAAAAATGAAAACTACTAGAGAAGAAAAAAGAATCTTAAGAAGTATTCAACATGATTGACAACACGAAAATACAAACAAGGTACCAATTAGTAGGTTGAATGCATAGACATAGTGTAGTACAGCTGCAGAACACCAAAAATAAAGATAAGAGCCTGAAAACAACTAGAGAAAAAGGACAAATTACTTACAAAGTAATGGCAGTTCGAGTGGTAGCAGACTTTCAACAGCAACTGGATAATTCGGAAGACAGAAGAGTAATATCTTTAAAGGGTTAGGATTAAATATATGGAAACTTAAAATTGGTATGCGACAGTCATCTTTCTATAATGAGACTAAAACAAATATACTTACAGATAAAAAAAACTGTAGACATTTAATACAAAAAAAAATTTCTTTACAGGAACTTGTAAAAAATGTACTACAACAAGAAAAAAAAAACCCTAAAAAGGACAATCTGAGATGTAAGAAGGAATAATGAATAACTAAATGATAAACATGTAGGCAAATCTAAAAGAATTCTGTTCATATAAAATAATTATAATCATGTCTCATTCACAGAATTAAAATATATGAAACTTAAATACTAAACAAAAATATACAATATTGCAAAGTGATGATTAGCACCAAAATGTTTTAAAGTTTTTGTATTGTTCATGAGAGGAGTCAACATATTGTTTAATTCTAGCCTTTAAGTTAAATATAGATGGTAAAAGTTCAAGAGTAATCATAAATGTATAGAAACAAGGTTTATATACTATAAATCAGTAGGGAGGATAAAGTGAAAAAAGAGTCAGGGAGAGGAATAAAAATATTTAAAGAGGTAAGAAGAAAAAAAACAGAGAGAAAAAAAACTAGGACAAGCAGAAATCTAAAAGTTAGATAATGGAAATAAGTCTAAATATATTATCAATAATTCAATAAATGTAAAGGGGTTAAATTTGACAGTAAAAATATAGCAATTTTCACATAGAATAACAAAAAGAAAATCCAGATATGTGCTCTTTATGAAAGGCATACATGAGGTGTATATAAAGACATAGGTTGAAAATAAAATGATGATAGAAGATATATCAGACAAAGACTAACCAAAAGAAAGATAGCACACCTATGTTAGCCTCAAGCAAAATAGATATTAAGACAGCTATTACAGATACACTCACTGCATAATAATAAAATGCTTGATTTGCTAGAAAGTAATGCAATTCAAAACAACATGTGCATAATAAAATAGTATCAAAATATAAAAAGTAAAATTGATAGAACTGCTTAAAGATAATAGTAAATCAACCCGCATAAGAGAATAGACGTGCCTTTCTTGGCTGTTGATAGGCAATCCAACAACAATAAAAAAAATAGCAAATGTATAAAAGGTTTTAACAACACAATTAACAAACTTATCTAATGGACATACATAGAATTATAAACTCAACAATTAGAGTACAACATTCTTTTAAATACGCATGCAACATATACAAAAATTGGCCACAAAAATAGCCTCATCGAAATTTCAAAGAGTAGATATTATACAGATCATGTTCTCTGATCACAACATAATTATAAGTTAATATGAAAAAATAATTAAAATGCATATATTTGGATATTAAACTCTTCTAAATAATTTATAGAATAAAGACGTAATCATAAAGAAGATTTTACAGTTTTTAAAGTTAAGTAGTGAGGAAGACAATCTGAATGAACAGAGCCACTCCAGGTGTCTCCATTACTCAGTGTCCCATAAGCACTCTTGGTGAGACCTCTGTCACAGCACTCTTACCATACCCAGACTCAGAAATCATCTCCAAAGAAGTGGTGATAAAGTAGGCAGCCATAGGACCATACCCTAGGTCCTCAGCTGAATAGTCCTGCATCAGCAGCACCCCTGATGCAACCTGCCCTTGACACACTCTCTCCAGACTCTTTGGCCAGCTTGACAGAGATGCCACATCATGTTGCTGTTCACACACACCATCACCAGCCAAATGGTAAAGGCGGAATGAGTGAGATGCGATGGAATTCAGGATACACTTCAAAGATTATAATATCAGGCTTAGGACAAGAAATTGTTTCAAATGCAAGAAATTTCTGAATCACAAGCAGAAATCAAGAAACTGTATCAGTAATATTACTCTGTAATGACATATTAATGAAAGATTGAGGGATCCCTCAGAGAAAGACTTGGAGTATAATGAATTTGAGTAACTCTTTAGTCTGAACCTAAACCCTACTATGCATCAAGAAATTCCTACAGAAGAGAGGCCTTGGCAGTATGGCATATGTGACCAGAGTTCCAAAAGAATGTGGATCTAATGAGCTGCCAAGGAATTCACAAAGCTGAAAGTCCATGTATAAATAACAAATGTGGGAAAATCTTTAGAAGGTGAGGTATTAGTCAATATCAGATAACTAACACTAGAGAAAAGATCTTTATATGCAATGAATGTGGAAATTCTCTCAGCCAAAATTCAGTTCTCAAAAAGCATCAGCAATTTCAGGATAGTGAAAAACCTATCAGCACAGCAAATGTGATAAACCTTTCTTTATGTATCCAAACCTTACTGGACATCAGATAAGCCACAGAGGAAAGAATAGATTTGGAAAAGGTTTCAGCCAGAATCCATTTAAATGGAATAAAAAAATCAAATTCCGAGGAGTGAGTAAATCTATGAAAGCAATGAAAGTGGAAAGGATTTTAGACAGAGCTCAACTTCATAAAACATCCAAGAATTCATTCTGGAGAGATTGTATATGATTAGTGAACATAGGTTTCCCTTCATGTGATGTTCACACCTTTTAAACATCATAGGTGTCACATTAGTGATAATGTTTGGGCATAATGAGTATGAGAAAGCCTTGAGTCAGAGTGCACATCTGAGGAAAATCAGGAGGTTTACCTCAGGAAAAAAAACACCTCTGTGAATATAATGGCTCTGGAAAAAAACATTCAACTGGGTCTCAAGTTTTATTGCATAGTTCACATTGAAAAGAAGTCCTATAAATATAATAGCTGTGGGAAAACCTTTAGCTTTACAGCATAGTCTCATTCAACATAGGAGAATTCACAACAACACACATCTGTTATACATGTTGAAAAGCCTTTCATTATAGTTTGATCATCAATCTGTCCTTAGAAATCATCAGATAATCCAGAAACCCTCTGAATGTGTTGTCTGGGGAAAGCTATCACAGTTCAGTCCATCAGGAAACTAATTCACATCAAGTTCACCACTTCATTTTCATACAAGTTTCTTTTTAAAACCAAATTTCGCTCTTTTTCTTAAAAATAACAATGACTGGTATTATTTCAGTATTATAAAATTATTTCTAGTTAGCTTGCAATCTTCTACCTGGACATGTGTATAAAGAGATGATTGGGATGTTGGCAGTTTGTTTGCTTCTGCATTGCAATTCTTAAATTGCTTCAATTTTATAATATACCTTACCTACTTTATAAAAACAATAAAGTCATTATTCTTTTAAAAATATGAATGAAGAAGCATTCTTCCTTCCATCTAAGCCAGCACATAGAAGCTGTTTATCATTGCATTTTTTTATAATAGGGGAAATGAAAACAACGTAAATGTTCATGTTGGAGGAATGGTTAAAGAAATGATGAGGTATTTCCAAAAACAGCTACAGTGCAGCAACTTAACAGAATTAAGTAGAATTATATGTGGAAAGATTGCCAGGACAGATAGGTGAAAAAGCGAATTATAGAACAATGTTAAACTAAAGTGTCATTTGTATTTTCTTTTTAAATGCACACATCAAAACTCTATTCTTCTGTATATGGATTACTGTAGAGAAAAAGGTCAGGAAAGAGATGCACCAACCAGATAATTGGGATTCACCAGAAAGCAGCCATGGATGCAACCAAGTCCAGGGGGCTGGCTTTATCTGTAAAGGATGACATTTTTTAAAGGAGGATTTATCATGTATTAATTGCATAATTTAAAACTCCTTTGTTTTTAAGACAAAATATTCAGCTTGATAATTTGAGGCTCAGAGTAGGGTCAGCTTTGACAGTAGAAGAATCAGGCTGTTGTCTAGACTAATGAACAAGGAGTAAGAAGAATCTGCGCGCCTCTCCTTAAGATGGGATTCAGTGGAAGAGGTTGTACCCTAATGGGAAGAGGCATTTCCGGTTAAGGCTACAAGGCAATAAAGAAAGCCTTTCCAGAAGAGATCAAAAAGGTAGTGGCATTTACTTGCAGTGGAATAGGAATTCTAGAATGCCCTTGGAAAGAGCTTAGTGGGGAGGGGCAATAGTTGGGAGGAGCCAGCGTGAGAATGCGCATAGCAGTAATGGGCTGGGGATATTGAGTGGGTAAGAGATGTGTCTGTCCTGAAGTGTCTGAGTATTATAGTGGTGAGAGATCTGCTTGGAAATGACTGACCTTGGATGTATGCAGATTGGCTTATGGTTCTCCTGCTACTTGACAGCTCCAAGTTGGCAGTGGGGCAGCAGGGAACCTGTTCTTAGCAATTACTGCAAAGATGTTTGTGGAGGGCTGTCAAGGGTCGTTCTTAACTGCTGTGAGGAGTGGCAGAGATATGGTTGAGGTGGTGGCAAAGGCCATTTATTTATCCTTTATTTGTGTATGTGATGGATGTAATATTTTTTTAAATTAAAAGAGCAAACATACATAGTGCTTACTATATGCGAGACATTATTTGAAATGCTTTACATATATATTCAGTCCTTATAATTCTAGGAAGTAGGTCTGCCCCCACTATACAGTTGTGAAAACTAAGGCACAATAATGAACAGTGACTTGCCCAAGACCCCACAGCTTTTACATAGCAGAGATAGGATTTAAACTCAAGCTGGCTCTAATATCTGGGCTCTTAGCCATTACACTAATTATAAAATACCATATTTTAGCGATTCTGAGATGCATTTTCTTTCTCTTTCTTCATTTTCCATTACAGTTGACATTCAATATCATTTTATATTAGTTTCAGGTATACAGCATAGTAGTTAAATATTTATATAATTTATAAAGTTATTCCCCATCCCAATTAGTCTAGTACCCACCTGGCATTATACATAGTTATTACAATATTTTTGACTATGTTCTCTATGCTGTATTTTATATCCCCTTGACTATTTCATAACTACCAATTTGTACTTCTTAATCCCTTCACCTTTTACACTGAGCTTCCCAACCCCCCTCCCATCTGGCAAGCATCAGTTTGTTCTCTGTATCTATGAGTCTTTTTCTGGTTTGTTTGTTCAATGGTTTTGTATTTTTTTTAGATTCCAAATATAAGTGAAAATATATGGCATTTGTCTTTCTCTGTTTGACTTATTTCACTCAGCATAATACCTCCCAGGTCCATCCAAATTGTCATAAATGTTAAGATTTTATTCTTTTTTATGGCCAAGTAATATTCCATTGTTGAGATGCATTTTTTCATTTTCATCTCTGAAATTAGGAAGCATCTTACAATCGATGAGGTTTCATAGTTTAGCTGGTGAAATTTTCACTTTTTTTTAGGGATATGCAAAATAATGTTGCTTCTTAAATTCAATGATAGGCAGTATTAAACTGTCATATTATCCATTCTTCTGAAATCGTGGTGCCATGGAGCTTCCCACACATTAATATCTAGGGAAGATCTTCAGTACCAGTAAGGCTCAAGATGGGGCTGGGTGGGGTGGCAGTAGCATGATCAGGGCTTGGTGGTCCACCCCACCACCACCACCACCAGCAACAACTTTCATCACTGAACCCTTCAGCAGCAGATACCAGCAGGTCACTCAGAGATCAGGTAGGACAAAGAACACGACCACAGTGCCCAGGTGCAGCACAGAGATGCCAATGTAGAGCTGGGACCTCCTCTCCCTGGAGATACATAAGAAGCTCTCCATGTCAGATGCCATCCTGGATGGTAGAAGGAATGGCAGAAGGTTTTGCAGAAGAAAGCCTAAAAGACTGCACATTTATCTAGATTGAAGTACCTGAAAGAAATAGCTTTAATCTGAAGAGGTTAGTAATCTTTAATTACCAAGTCCATTATTTTTCTCTCCTACATTAACAGGAATGATAGCTTCAAAGTAATGAAAGAATAATCGTAAGAATTTAGGAAGACTAAACTTCTTTGCATATCTGGGTATAGTAATTGTAAATTTTCAACCTCACAACATTAATAATTCATTTGTATCCTTTGTCATTACAAAATGGAATTAAGGCAACCCAAGTAATGCTATGGTTAAAGGATTTGGAGAGAAGGGACTCAGAAAGCCAGGGAAACCCATGGTGGCATGTACACCAGCAACTCTCATGGCCTCAGTGGCTCTCTTCTGCCACATGACATTTGGCAACTCTCCATCCTTTTGTCCCCCAGTTCTCCTGTCCTCTCCACTCATCACTAACAAGCTGCCCTTCCTAGGGCCCATTTCATGCCCCAGCACATGATTCTACTTCCTCAAGCACAATGCTGACAATGCCTGCCTCTCTCAGGAAACTCATCATATCCCTTCCTGTCCACAGAATCTAAACTGAATCCCTGGGTAAGAGGCTTCAGGGGCTCCATGCCCTCAGCCTCAAACCTGATTGGCTGAGTTGGAGCACAAGCCCCAGAAGAAGGTCCCAGGACGTTGCCAAACAGGATAGAGAACTGGAAAACAAGAATTCTTTTCAAGAAGAATTTAGGTTCTGTCTGGGAGATAGCAGTATGTGTCAAATTCAAGATGGGGCACAGGCAAACCAAGAAGGAATAAGGGACCCAGTTGGTGGCTGGGGTAGCCTATTGGAGTTTAAGGAGTTAAAAACTAATATCACCTTTCCCTGCCTTTAGTCAGAATCAATTGAGAAAGAAAAACTTCAGGATTTCCCTGATCCCCAGGAATGTATACACCTCTTTCAAGTTCAAGCAAGTACAGACTAAAATCTCTTTGCCATTTCCCTCTAGCATGCCACATAGAACTTGCCTAAACACCAAGAGAACCAAAACCAAAGGAGATAAATAACAGTACTTATTCTAGGGAGGGCCTTCTGGTTCTCAGGAAGAGATTCCTAATAGTTTCCTCAAGTAGGGGGAGGAGGGACACCGTGGAGTGGACATGTATAGTTTAGTCAGCCCATGACCCATTCTCTGTCTTCTAAGAACACTCAGTTTCTCCTTTAGGGAACTATTCCTCTTCAGTTAACATAGTCCTAGAGGGAGGGGGCTGTTAATTAAATCTCAGACTAGCTGAGGAAGGTAATCTATTCCCCCAGCCAGAAGAATTGGTCTAGGAGTGAACATGTGAAGCGAGGCCAATGAGCGTCTTCCCAGAGAAGTGCATGCTGAGAGATCTCTCTCTGCTAGCACCACAAACCAATAGAACCAACTAGCTTTGAGTCATTAGTGGCTATCTAAAGAAGAAATAAATTATTTACAGAATAAAGTCAGAATCTGAGAAAAAGACAAAGAGGAGAAAGAGAAGGAAGGAGAGGAAATGCTCTAGCAATGTTGATCTCCTAAAGCCAGCTCAACTCCTGATTTCCCAGTCTTGTGAGCCAATAAATGCCTTGTTTTTTTGCTCAAGCTAGTTTGAGTTGGGTTTCTGCCACTTGTCATCTAAAATGTCCTGACTACTGCAATGCACATATGTGAGAACTCAGAAGTTTGTGGATCTTCACTCAGACCATTAACATGGCACAGCTACTCTGCATTGGTTGCCCGTAGCTACAGTCACAAACTGGTTTCTTCACCCTCTGCTAACCACTTCTCATTCATGGCTTCTATACTCTTGTGGTTCATGCTCTTTGATAACTTCAGCTTCCTCAGAACTTAGCAGAGGTACATCCTATCTAATGGCTCCTCTAATTTCTCTTGACCTCATGACATTTCAACTTCTCCCACTGCTCACTACCTCATTCTTCAGAAGTTTCCAGGTACGAGTTCCTTAGAGGATCTGATAGGCCAAGCTCATCTTTTTGTGTTGGGCCAAAGCACAGATCACTGCATGGCTACACTGCAAGCTCCTTGAGGACACCTAAATATTTCATATTTTGTACAATTTTCAATAGTATTATAGCTTTTTAAAATTGTGTTTCCACATGCTCATTGCTAGTATACAGAAATACAACTGATTTTTGTATCTTGATCTTATATCCTGAAACATTGCTGAACTCACTTATTAGTTCTAAGACATTTTAAAAAATAGATTCCCTGAGATTTCTACATAGATAATCATGCCATCTGCAAACAGGGACAGTTCTATTTCATGAGGCCAAAATTGATAGACCCCCAAAATATAAATATACAAATCCATAATTATAGTTAGAAACATCAACCCCAATCTGTCAGTAATTGATAGATCATGAAGGTAGAAAATCAGTAGGGATATAGATGACCTGCACAGCACTAACAACTAACTTTATCTAATTTATGTTTATAAAATACTCCATGTAGCTTGTTCACTATGTAACACAGCAATGGCTTATGGTCCCAAGAAACATCTGAAGTATGTAGCAGCTCCAGAGCATTGAATACGGGATGGACTGGCCAATGTGTTTGCTCCTTGTTCATCTACTGACTCCCACAAGCTGAGAGATTATCTCCCTGTTATCCTTTTCCTAAGGAACAGACTTAAGTATGCCCAGACAGAAGATAAAATAAAAGAGATCTGCATGTGGTTGTTCATTAAGATTGATAGCAAGGTCTGAACTAATATAATCTACCCTGCTGGTTTTAGATATGGTATCAGCATTGATAAGACCAGAAAGAATTCCTGTCTGATCTATGACACCAAGGGTTGCTTTGCTGTTCATTGTATGACTGCTGAGGAGGCCACATGCAAGTTGTGCAAAGTGAGAACGATCTTTGTAGGCACAAAAGGAATCCATCATCTGGTGACCCATGATGCTCACACCATCTGCTACCCCAATTTCCATCAAGGTAAATGACATCGTTCAGATTGATTAGGAGACTGTATATGGTAGTGACCAGAGGTGCTAACCTGGGAAGAATTGCTGTGATCACTAACAGAAAGAGACATCCTGGCTCTTTACTATTCATTTATTTATTTGTTTGTTTGTTTATTTGTTTGTTTGTTTAATAGTGACATTGGTTAACAAAATCTGGTAAGTTTCAGCTGTACATTTTAACAGTAAGGCATATATATTTACATTGTGTTTTTGCCTCCCACAGTTAGATTTCCTGGCTCTTTTAATGTGGTTCATATGAAAGATACCAAAGGCAATTGCTTTGCTACCTGGCTCTCCAACATCTTTGTCATTAACAAAGGCAACAAACCATGAATTACTCTTCTCCATGGAAAAAGGTATCTGCCTCACTACTGCTAAAGAGAGAGGCAAGAGGCTGGCAGCCAAACAGAGAAGTGGGTAAAATAATCTATAAGTAACAATTGGAAAAGTTTTTTAAACTTAATTGAAGATAATATGGCATGAAAATAAAATAAAATACTCCATCTAACAACCACAGAATGCACATACTTCTCAAGCTCACATAGAACATTTACTAAGATAGACCACACTGTAGGCCATAAAATACACCTTATAATTTTTCGAGACTAGAAATCGTATAAAGTATGTTTACATACCATAAATTGAATTTAATTTGAAATCAGAAAAAGAAAGGTAGCTAGTGCCAAGTATTTGGAGATTAAACAAACACCATACTTATAAATAACACAAGGGTCAAAGAAGAAAGCTTAAAAATATAAAATATTTTTAGCTAAATGGAAATGAAAATACAATTTATCAAAATCTATGGGATGCAGCAAAAGCAATTCTAGAGAGAAATTTATAATATTAAATGCACAAATTAGAAAAGAAGAAAGATCTAAAATCAATAATCTAATCTTCTGTGTTAGGAAACTAGAAAATGAAGAGCAATTTAAGCCTAAAGGAAGTGGAAGAATAAAAATAATAAAAATTGGAGCAGAAATTAATGAAACTGGAAACAGGAAAAACAATAGAGATAATCAATAAAATCAAAAGCTAATTCTTTGACAATATCAATAAAATCGATAAAACTCTAGTTAGGCTAACCAAGAAAAAAGAGAGATGACACAAAATACTAATATCACAAATTGAAGATGAGACATCACTACTGATCCCATGGACTAGAAGATAATGAAGGGCTACTATGAACAACTTTATGACCACAAATTTGATAACTTAGATGAAATGGATCAATTCCTTGAAAGATACAAATTATCAGACTCACATATGGATAAATAGATAATATGAAGAGCCCTATATCTATTCAAATAATTGAATCAATAATTATAAAACTTCCAAAATAAAATGCACCCAGCCCAAGAGATGAGACGGTAGTTCTCATTAGTACAGGTGTCTGCCAAATAGAATTGATGTAAATCCCCAGAACAAAATGATCTTGTCTTGGAGGACTGAAATATACCAAGTACGCAGAACACCAACATTCCACTAAAAAGAACTTCCTTTGCCTTTTATCACTTAGATGGCATTTGAGCATCTTGCAAGCCTCACAGTCACCTTGAGGATTCTTAGTTGTCAGTGATTGGGAAAATTTGAGAAACGTGGGTTTAACTGACTTCTAGTTGGGAACATGTTCGGTGGTCTTTATAACAAATTAAATGAAAGTTAGTTCCTTAAGAATTTGTTTCCCATGTGCCCTCTAATCCAGTGATTCTCAAGGGGTGATGAGGTTGGGGAAAGCCCTCTTGGGAGAAGGAAGGTTTCTGAATTATCTGGGGGCCTTTTTTCAATGTATATACCCTTACTCACCACAGCCAGAGATTCTGACCCTTCCATGGTTGATCACAAAGCAGGTACATTAATATCTGCATTACCAATCATAGTGCTGCTCAAGCACAAGCTCTTGGCTCCAATCCCCACCCTACCACATACTGAGAGTTAATACTGGGCAGGTGGGTGGGGGAGATAAGCCTGTCTGCTCTATACATACTTGCAGTATGACTTTAGACAACAAACCTAACATTTTTGAGCCTCAGTTTTCTTTTCAGAAAAACAGAGCTAATAATCCCTGCACTGAGTGCCTCTGGATATTTTCTATGTGTAGAAAGGATGTCTATTTGCCACAAAGCCACCTGAAAACAGTCTCATCTCTGCATGCGAGTGTGTGAGTATGTGAGTATGTGTGTGCACACACCAAATGGAGTCACACATACTACACTTACATCTGGCCAAGAGAGAATTTCAACATTTTGTGTCTCTCCACTGAACTACCACATTCCCAGAAACAGGCAGATACGCTTCTTTCTACATAGCAGCATTTCTGATTGGCCTCACACATGTCAGCCCCATGTTAGCACCATCTCCATGGCCATGTAACTTGCCACCAATGGAGAATGGATTTAATGAAAAGATCAATAAATACTCAAAAGGGCTTACTGCCCTTCTCAAATAAAGACTGTCCTTTGATATATTCCAATATGCTATTTCTGTATACTTATTGAGTTATACGGTAACTTCCAGATCATTTTCAGTTTTGAGCATCTGACTTGCTAGGAATGGCCATTTTGAACTAGAACTTGACTTCAACTTTTCAGGGTACTTCTCATCTACGTACATTGTTGTTCAGGGCCAGGTAATGAGCAAATCCTTAGAAACTGAGTTCAAATACCCATAATCATTCATCTATTTAATCATTAATTTGTTCATTCAGCAAATATGTGTTCAGGTCTTACTAAGTGCCAACCGCTGTGCTAGGCTGTGTAATACGAACATGAATAAAACAGACATTGTCTCTACCCTTATGGAGCTTACAGTCTGGAGGGGAAACAAAAAAATTAACAAAGAAACACTCAAAAACCATGGTAATTGTCATGATGGACATGCTTGGGTACCATGACAGAGGATGGAGGGAAAGGGTAATCTACTGACAGAGGACATTAACAGTCAATGTCTCTAAGGAAGGAACATAGCCAAGTCCAAAAGGATGAGAAACCATATATGAAGAGAATAGATTAAAGACATTTCAGGCAAAAGGAAGAATAAATGCAAAGGCCCTGAAGCAGGAAGGTGTGAGGGGAAAAAAGGACAACCTCCTAGTGACAACAGGGAGAAGGGTTCCCCATTCTCTATCCTGGCACAATATGGTAAGGGTATTCCTGCCAGCTCTGCCTCTCTGTACTTGGATGCCAGCACTGGAATGGAAGTGGCTTCCTCACTAGGCTGGAAAGGTCAAATGAAGGAGTAACGGGCGTTACTTGTGGAGGTATCCTTGAGGAAGTGCTATCTTCCTTAAAAAGAAAACTCCAGAACTGCAATGGTTATTACTAGAAGACTTCTGTGGAAAGAATAAGACAACACAGGCCCCTGACACTCACCTGGATAATTTGCCTTCCCATGGAGGCTCCTTGCCTATCACCATTGCCACCAACATGCTGGCCTTTGAAGCACACCATTCTCTTTCAGTTCTCTGAACACATGTCCTTTTCATCATCACAGGACACAACTGAAGACTCACCTGAGGGCTGAAGAGCAATAAAAAGTAAAGAAATACAGAGAATAACATGTAACCAGAAGTGGTTTTATCACTTTAGCATCTGGTCCACTAATGTGTCTCCCTTTCTAACAGCATCTACTTCTCTGCACAGAGACTGTCTTTATTTCTTGCTACCAAAGAGGAGGGAGGCCATAGAATCTGTGTCTAAACAGGGACTCTTAAAACTGAAAAAGAGCACTATTAATATTTAGGCTGGAGGAGTTAGTATAAGTTGCCTTGGCTAACAAAGACATATAGTTACCCTTGCAAAGAGACACAGGGGAAAGAGGCAGAAGCCCCTTCCAAGTTTTCTATGGCTTGGTATTCTCCAAATATTTTCCATTTTTTCCAGGTACATGGTAGAATTGAATCTCCCTGATCCCTTGAGATTAGGTATGACCATGTGACCTGCTCTGGCCAATAACATATGAACACAAGTGTGGTATCTCACTTCTGAGAAAAAAAAAACATTAAGAGCCAGTATAAAATAGACCATATTTCCTTTTTCCTGCCTTGGAGATAGTGGAATTATAAGGATAGAGCTTCCCTCAGCCTGGTCTCTGAATGAGGATGATACAAAGCAGAACACTCCAACTGACCTGCAATCAGCATAGTGCATAAATGAGAAAAAAATCTTTGTTGAGTTAAGCACTGAGATTTGGGGTCATTTGTTATTGGAGCATCACCTAACCCAACCTGACTGACTCTTCTCCCAGTCTCACTTCTAGATCTGAGGAGCCACCACTTTCCCATGATTGAACACCTCTGTGCAGAGATCTGCCCCTTCCCCAGACCCTTGCCCTACAGTACTGTCCTCTGGGTCGCCCTGGAGCTACCTTCCCCAACTAATGGCAATGGCCTTCTCAACTAGCTATCCCAGGCTCAAATGAGAGCCCAGAGAAGAGCCAGCCTGAAGGATGGAGTCAGGAGCTTGTGGGATTATAAGTTCATCAGTGAAATGAAGGAGTAGGATGATTGTTATGTGTTGAATTGTATCCCAAAAAATTCATGTGAAGTCCTAACCACCAGTCTCCATAATGTGTCCTTATTTGGAAATAAGTCAATGTAGATGTCATTAGTTAAGATGGGACATTAGGGTGAGCCCCAATTTAATGTGACTGGTGTCCTTATAAAAAGGGGAAATTTGGACACAGGCACCCACACAGGGAGAGCACCATGTGAAGATGAAGGCAGACTTCAAAGTGATAATTCCATAAGCAAAAGAATGCCAAAGATTTCCAGCAAACAACCAGAAGGTAAGGGAGAAGCATGGAACAGATTCTCCATCACAGCTTTCAGAAGGAACTATCGGTGCCAAAACATTGACCTCAGATTTTTAGCTATCATAACATTAGGATAATAGGTTTCACATGTTTGAGCTACCCAGTTTCTGGTGATTTCTTACAACAGTTTCAGTAAATGAACATAATGAGAAACAATTGTGGAACTAGCAGCAGAGCTAACAGGAAGATTTTCTAACCCTTTCTACAAGTCTCAGAGCATCTCCAAGATCCCATGACACAGATACAGGTACAGATACAGACCCAGATACAAGGACAGGTAGAGACACAAATGCAGGTATAGATAAACAGATACAGGTACCTATAGAGATGCAGATACAAGTACACAGAGAGATATAGGTACAGATGCAAAAACACAGAGAAACAGACATAGGTACAGATACAAATGCAGATATAGGTAGAAATAGAGACAAAGAAAAGAAGTACAGATAGTAGCACAGATACAGGTACTAATAGAGGTAAAAAAAATAGAGAAATAGATACAGGTACAGACATAGATACAGGTAGATATAGAGACAAGCATAGAGATACTTACAGAAAACCAGCTAAAGTTTCAGATAGAGAAAAAGATACAGATACTTATAGAGATACAGATATAGGTATAGATAGAGAACCTAATACAGGTAGAGACAGAGATACAGAAACAGATAGAGATGGAGACACAGATACAGGTACAGATAAAGACACAGACGAGGAAGAGATGGAAACAAAGATGCAGGTACAGATAGAGACACAGATACAGGTACATGCAGAGATACAGATACAGTGCAGAGAGAGACAGAGATACAGATAAAGATAAAAACACAGATACATATAACAATAGACATCAGTTAAAATGGATACAGGTATAGAGACCTAGAAACAGATACAGATGCACAACCAGATAAACGTACAAAGAGAGTCCTAGAGAGAGTTATATATAGAAACACAGATATAGGAACATGTAGAGATCTATATACAGATATAGATAGACATACAGATAAAGCCTCAGATAGAGACCAGACACATGTATGAATAGAGATGCCAATACAGATACACATAGAGAAATAGAAACAGGTAGAGTGAGAACCAAATGCAGTAATAGACAGAGACACTGACAGAAACAGATAGAGATATAGATAAAGATAGAAACACAGATACAGGTAGAGATATGGATCCAAGTACAAACACAAATGCAGGTACTGATAAAGACATAGCTTCAAGTATACAGAGACTCAGACAGAGGTATGGATAGAGACACAGAAGCAGGGATATATAGATACAGAGATACAGGTGCAGAGACGCTGACAGCAATCTAGAAATAGACACACATAGAAGTGCAAATAGAGACACAGATACAAGTTCTTATAGACACTCAGATAAAGGTACAGATAGAGAAGCAGATACAGGTACAGATAAATAGGGGTACAGGTAGAGACACAGTTACTGGTACAGATATAGATATATAGAAAGACATAAATATAGTAACAGATAGAGGGACAGAAAAACATAGAGTAACTGATATAAGTACAAATAGACATATATACAAATAAGAATCAAGATGCAGATACAGGTAGAGAACTATATACAGGTGCATATTGAGACCCAGATAGGTACTTGTAGAAACTCTAATATTGGTACAAATAGAGTCATAGTGAGATACTTACATAGACACAGATATGGGTCCAGATAAAAAAAGACAGATACAAGCAAAGATAGAGACACAGAGGCAGATACAATTAGAGACACAGATACATGTACACATATAGACACAAATATAAGTATTGATAGAGACACAGTCACTAGTATAGAAAAACAAACACAGGTAATTATAGAGACAAAAATGCAGGTATGGATAGAGAACAGATACAGGTAGAAATAGAAACATAGATACAGTACAAGTAGAGACACAGATACAAATCCAAATAAAGACACAAGATCAGATTCAGATAAAGACACAGACACAGGTACAGATAGAGGCACATTTACTGTTACAGATAGAGACCAAGATACAATTACCTATAGGAGAAAGATTATGGTACAAATAAAGACACAGGTATAGTTACAGGTATTGACACAGATACAGATACAGATGGAGACAAAGTTACATTACAAACAGAGATACAGATACATACAGAGACAAATACATGTACAGATAAATACATGCACAAATACTGTTGCACATAGAGACACGAAGATACAGAAAGAAACACTGATACTGGTACGATGGAGAATCAGATAAAAGTACACTTAGAGATACAAATACAAGTATTTATATAGACCCAGATACAGATACAGATTGAGACAGGGATACAGGTATATCTATCTGTACAGATAGAAACACAGGTACAAATACAATTACAGACAGAGATACAAGTACATATGTAGTCTAAATAGAAGCAATAACAAATCCAGATACAGGCAGTGATGGAAAAAAAGATAAAGTAGAAATAGAGACCCAGATACTGTGACAGATAGAGACACAATACAATTAAAGATAGAGACACAGATACAGATACAGGATACAGATGGACAGACAGATATAGGTGTAGATAGAGACACAATACAGGCACACATTGATATACAGAGGTACAGTAAGAAACACTGATACATATACAGATAAACACACAGATAAAGATAAAGACACATACTGGGACAGATAGAGAAATAGATACAGATAAAGGTGGTGACACAGAAACAGGTACAGATAGAGACATAGATACAAGTAAAGACAGGGACACAGACACCAATACTTATAGAAACTCAGACATGGGTGTAGAGAGAAATGCATGTAAAATCTCAGATATAGACAAAGATACAAGTACAGACACATATAGGTGAAGATAGAGGCACAGATTTTGGTACAGATGGAGTTGTATAACAGGTACAGATAGAGATGCAGATACAGGTACAGGTGGAGACACAGATAAAGGTAGAGATAAAGACACAGACACAGGTACAGTTAAAGAAATGGATGCAAGTACTTAATGGATGCAGGTACTTACTAGATGTAGATACAGGTATCTTAGAGACACAGATATAGGTATAGATTGAGACATAGAAAATAATACAGGCAGAGACACATTTACAGGTACTCATAGAGACACAGATACCGGCACAAAGACACAGATACAGGTACAAATAGACTTCTTTCACATCACTGACATCAGAACCCAAAGGTGAGTTTAATGGCACCTGGAAGGTGCCAAGTGCTAACAGTTGACAATATCATCAACAGTCTTCATAAGTGGCCTTTAGAATTATTTGCCAGCTATCTTTTCTTTAAAGAACTTCTTAATGGTATTGAGAATCAGAAGGATAATTGGCTTTCCCTTGTCATGTTGGCGGTCTGGCAGTTCAGAGCCTATGCCAATTCTTACTGTCAACAGTAGCCCTGATGTTCCACATATTTATACATTTCTTAACCTCCTTTTGTTTTGCTACTGCTGTTTATGTATTCTCTAGGTCTGCTTCTCTATTTCTATTTTATTAAATTGTGAATATTCTAAGCTATCTCAAATTCCTTGTCAAATGAAGCTGGGTGTTAATCAATGAAATGGAGGCAGCTATATAATATAGTGATTTGAACAGGCAGACCAGGGTCAAACCCAAGCTCTGCCACTTCCTAGTATGTTACTTTGGGTGTTTATGTGCCCTTGGCCTCAGTTTCTTCATCTGTAAAATGTAGATATTAGTATCTCATTTACAGGGTTCTTTGGAAAATTAAATGAAATAGCGTACATATAGATAGATAGATAGATATAGATATAGATATAGATATAGATATAGATATAGATATAGATATAGATATAGATATATCCCAAAACCAAGCCCATGTCTGGAATATACCAAGTGGTCAATAAAGATTTGTATTTTTTTGAGGAGAGTATTCCATTTAGAGAAAACGACTACTGCTAAGGGCTGTGCTTGCAAAGGAGAAGCAGAGGTGCCCAAAGTGAAGACAGGATTCCAACAGGGGGAAGGTTGAGGCGATTTGGAATTCCCCGTAAGAATGGATTTTTCTATTGGTTACTTCCACATAGGGTGGGTACCTCTGAGAATAGTGAGCCCCACATCATTGTAGAGCTGTAGTGGGACAGGCAGAAAGTGTTGACCTTTGGGTGTGGGGGGGAGGGTTGAAGAGAACTCCTGCTGAGGAGAGTCCTGCATCCTGTAGGAATGATCTCCAAGATTCCCTATAGAGCTAAGACTCCCCCTTTTAAGCCCCCAAGATGTTCCAGTTAGAAGGTAGAGGCAGTCATCTGGGTAGCAAACTGATAATATGCAGGAGGCCTTGGGCCTGGGCTGTTCCTCCCACATTTGCTCAAGCCACCTGAGGGGCAGGCTGGCCCTTGCCCCTTGATCCTTTGCCTGAGGAGGATTGAGGTCAACAGTTTCCATGGGGACAAAAGACAATGATTAACAAGGCTAGGGGCAAGCCATCTCAATGTGTGAGCCCAGCTCTGCAGCCAGCTACCTAACATAGAAGCCTCCGCTCTTGGCTTCAGCCTCCTTTATTCATGCCCTGAGTTTGTGTGAACTTGACCCAAGCCACAGGCAGCAAGTCTGAATCCCAGACTAATAGGGGACCTGGCTCCAGGTCTCAACTCTGCCCTTATTCCTCCCCAGTTCATCCAGTCATTACTCACATGTTTCTTTAGCACTTTATAAAAAGAAGAGTTTCCTTTTGTGTTTTTCCTTAATATTACAATAAGAAATACATGTTTGAGGTACAAGATTTAGAAAATACAGATGAACAAAAAGAAAACAGTGACCTACTCATCACCCAAATACAGCTACATTTTCCTGTGGGGCCTCCCAGCTTTGATTCTATCAATTACATATTAGTCGAATCACAGGAAATTGTTTTGGCAGGTCGAAAATGGCTGAATATCAGCAACTGCATATGATTCATCCTAATTACACATTTAGATATAAATACATATATATATATATTATTTTTTCAAAAGGGGATTATATTATACATATTTATTTATAACATTTCATTACTTAAAATACATAGTGAACACAGTTCCATGTTAATATATATAGAATCTATATCAGCATTTTATAGGACACCTTAGTATTTCAATGTATGGGTACATAATTTATTTAACCACATGCCTGTTTGATCATATACTGTTTCAGCTACCTATGGGTACTAAAGAATCACCCCAAACCTTAATGCCTCAAAATAACAATGATGTGTTATTTTTCATGAGTTTTCAAGTAAGCTGGCAGTCCTACTCCTGGGCTCTCCTGGAATCACTTCTGCAGCTGCAGACATCTAACAGCTTGACTGGGGCTCAGAGGTCTCAGATGGTCTCCCTCAAGTGCCTGCTAATTGGTACTGGCTATTGGCTGGGGTTCTTCACTTTTCCATGTAGTCTCTATGTCAGGGGTCCCTGAGACTAACTTCAGGCTTGACAACTCACTAAAAGATTCACAGGACTCAGAAAAGCTATTATATTCATGGTTATGTTTATTGTGGTGAAAGGATGCTGACCAGTCAGCAAAGAAAAAAGGCAGACAGGAAAAAGTCCAACAGGAACCAATCACAACCTTCCAGGTATCTCCTTCCAGTGGAATTTCATGGGGACAAGCTTAACTCTCCCTGCAATGATGCATGACAAAACATGCGAAGTATTGACAACCAGGCAAGCTCATTAAGCCTTAGTGTCCAGGGTCTCTATTTGGAGTCAGATCCCAGAGACATGCAGCACCCATGTGACTGACCTCAGCTACTCAGACCAAAGCTCCCCAGCAGTCAAACTGACACAGGACAGCCCAAAGCCTCAAGCATGCAGAAACAATCTCACTCTCAGGCAGGACATGGCAAGGGCTCAGAGATTGTCTCCCAGAAGCCAGCAAGGGTGAGCCCTTTCCTTAGAGCATGTAGTTTTACAGCAACTCAAGCCTGCTGGGTTAACTCTTTACTGCATACCTCTCATCCTCTAGGATTGAAGGATAGCATAGTGGTCTGAGGATTCCAAGACAGTGGAAGTGGAAACTGCAAGGCTTCTTAAAGCCTAGCCTTAGAAGTCACACAGTATCACTTTTGATGCATTATATTGGCCAAAGCAATTCACCAGTCTAGCCCAGAGCCAAAGGGGTGGGAAAATCCATTCTACCTCTTGATGGAAGGAGCGGCAAAGTTACGTTGCAAAGGAGAATAGACACAGGGAGGTATAATTCACTGGGGACGTTATTATAACAATGTGCCATGCAAAAATTCTTCCATTTTTTTACCATTATAAACAAGGATAATCATCCTTATTCATTTATAATACATTTTCTTTTAAAATATGTATTGTAAAATATTCCATACATACAAAAAATACAAGTATAATATGAAAAGCAGGTGGGTGTGTAGGTTTAAAGATGTGTAATGTTAAACCTGTACAATTACAGGTTTTACATCTGTAGGAGATAGTACAAATGCATCCACTTCCTAACAAGGTATCAGTTTCTGCCATTTATGTCTATTTAAAATGTAATTTGGGTATTTCTAGATTCTATGGTAAAGGAATACAAATGGGAAATTTGTCAATTTTCTGAAATTTTTGACTTGGATAACTAGTCAGAAAAGAAATTAAAAAGAACTTTATTTTACTTTAATACGAACATGTTTTTTTAAATTGGCTATATATTTTAAAGTAATATGGAAATTTGCTTTTAATAAAAGTCATTCTGAATTATTCTAAAATTAAAAAATAATATGATAATATACACTTATGTTTTTGTATGTCTTTTAGTTGTTTTCTTATGTAAGGTATATGCACTTTTCAAAAATTGTATACATGTTGATAAATTGTGCCCTCAGACATGCTACACTACTTTACTCTCTCATATCTTTTCTAACAGCAAGTATTATTATTCTTCTTTACTTTTGCCACCCAATAAACTAAAATATATTTTGGTTTTAATTTGTAGTTTGTTGAAGTTTTCTTATATGTTTGTATTCCTTATTTTTGTGGACTTCATTTTACTAATTTTTCCCAATTTTAATTATGGAGTTTTTTCTTTTGTCTATCACTATTAATAGCTATTTTTACATTCAGGATATTAACTGGTTATGTGTCCCTTCAGGACTTAAAATTACATCAAGATACAGGATCTGATTTGATCTTCACAAGGCTCTGGTGAAGAAGGTATGATAGGGTTGTTCTTAACTCCATTTTACAGATGAGGAAACTGAGGCTCAGAAAAGTGTGTGCCCATAGTGACATGGTGAGTTAATGAAGAAGCTGAGGGTGAAATCCAGGCTTCTCTCTCCCAGCCCGGGTCACTTCCTCAGCACCACAAGCATTGCTACACTGACATTTTAGAAAGAGGAATGACCTTCATAGGACTATGACCTGAAGCTTGAAGCTTAATTCCAACAGTTCAATCCTCTAAGCCTTAGGAGTCCCAGCAGATGCTGGGCTTTTCGCTCCCACTGGCTTCAGTGAGACTGTAGGTTTGATGAAACAAGTGGACTGGCTGAAGGTCAAAGATTGTAAAACTGAAAAAGAAAAGACCTATTATTCCCTCTCTCCCTCAGCAATTCTGCATAATTTGCACCTGGTTTGCAGAGGTCAAAGGATCTGGAGGAGAAATCCACTTATCTTTTTACCTTTCTCAAGCGACTGTAGTTAACCTGTCACCAGGGCAGAAGACCGTGCTCTATGAGATTAGGGCACCTGCTAGTGCAGGTAAAATCCAGCTTTCAGCAGCTCTACCCTGTTTGTCCATCAACACAGAGCTCTGGCTTCATGCTATGCTGAACGGCAGCCAGCGGGCACTTGCCCTTCCTCCTCAAGACACCCCTTGCTGCATGCTCCCTTGTTTGAGAAGAGTGTAAAGCGGAAATGTTCTCTTATTTTTCTATCATGTACACAGCAGGAAGGGTACTTCCCTGTCCACAACTCCACCATTAACATTCTGTGAGACTTCAGACAGCTCCCTGCCTTCTTGGAACTTCAGTTACCCTCTTTGAATGATGAGGGTTTAGACTTGATACTTTCACAGGGCACTGACAGCTCTGACATTCTGGGATTCTCTATCTGTTTGCTAAGCCAGGACATTTGCATATCCAGTTTGGGTAAAGCCAAGAGTCCCTCTGTGGGGAACTCTTTGGCATCAAGAAGAAGGCTTTAGATGGAACGGGCAGAGGGTAGATACTGTAAGGTGATTCCAGCAGACTCAATGAGGTTTTTAGATGTTTGGTGGCAGCAACAGAAACTCACCTAGAAAAATCAAAACCCTAAGGGTAGGGCCAGGGCAGGCTCCTAAGAAGAAGCAGGACTGACCTTCATGTTTAAGTCCTGGGAGGATCTTATCTTCCATGGATGTGCGCTGAGTCACTTAACCTCTCTGAGCCTCAAAAGGAAAATGGAGTTAGCAATCCCTGCCAATAAGCACATGAAAAGATGTTTAGCATCATTAGGGTAATACAGATAAAAACCACAAAGAGATACCACTTCTCACCTACTAGGGGGACTTTCATCAAGAAGGCAGAGAATACCAAGTGTCGGCAAGGATGTGGAGAAATTGGAACTCTCATACACTGCTGATGGGAATGAAAAATGGTGCAGCCATGGTGGAAAATGGTTTAGCAGTTCCTCAATAAGTTAAAGATAGAGTTACTGTATAACTCAGCAATTCTACTTTTAGCTATATACCTAAGAGAACTTAAGACATATATCTGTATAAAAACTTGTACATGAATATTCATAGTAGCATTATTGATAATAGCCAAAATGTAGAAACAGCCCAAATGTCCACCAACTGATGATGGATAAACATAATGTGGTCTATCTATACAGTCATAAAAAGGAATAAAGTACTGATACACCCCACAACGTGCATGAACCCTAAAAACATACTACGTTAAATAAGCCAAACATAAATCATCACATGCTATATGATTCAGTTTATATGAAATGTCCAGAATAGGGCTATAGAGACAGAAAGTCGATTTGTGGTTGCCAGGGCTGGTATGGATAGGGGATGATAGCTAAAGGGTACAAGATTTCTTTTCGAGATGATGAAAATATTCTAAAACTGGCTATGGTAACTCTGTAAATATACCAAAAAACCATTGAATTGTACAATTTAAATGGGTGAATTGTATGGTATGTGAACTATATTTCAGTAAAGCTGTTTACAAAAAGGAAAGAGTCCTTTCCAATTCTTTCCTACAGAATTGGTGTGAGGATCTAATGAGAGCAAAAGTTTTTTTCCTTGCCCAGGCAAGGCCATTCTTTTTTGGTGTGCTGTTTTATTGTGACATATAATACATGTACAGAAAAGTAAATAAAACTAAGTATACAACCTAATAACTTAAGGTGAAACATCTGTGCAATTATCATTGTAGTCAAGAAACAGAAAATTAGGGCTTCTGGGAAAAAAATGGCATAGATGATAGAAGCTTTGTTCATCCCTCTTACAACCACATCAAAGTTGAAATGGAAACACAGAGCGAACAGCAAGCAGAGTGTCCAGGGATCTAGAAGAACAGAAGCCCTACAACTAAGGACAGAAATAATCAGCCTGTAATGGTAGAAGGTAGGAGGGGGCGAAGACGTGAGGCTGCCTGGTCTGGAGCCCTGACCGGATGAGTGGGACAGAGGCCATAGCAGCACCAGCGGCAGCTGTAGATGCCTCTTAAAGGGGCCCTGTCCCTGAGCCAACTTTCACAGTGACGGACCTGCTCACTCTGAGCACCAGTGCCAGGTGGGCTAACAGGGGGCACCAGGGACTTACAAGGGGACGCTGAGCTGTCAAAGTAAGAGCCAGACGCAAGGCTCTCTTCTGAGTAGAGGTGCCCACGGTATACATTGTTTCTCTATTGAGCCCTCCCCCTTCCCAGTGTGCGGACACAGAGCCGCCATAGCTGACATGTCATCAAATTGGATAACAGAGGTCGCTCCGCCCAGAGGATTCCCTGAAACTCCACCTCCCCCAACTCACAGCCCCACCCAAGCCACATCCAGGTGTGTCCTTGGCAAGTCAGGTGCTCCTTGCTGAGCAGCGCCTAGACTCACACTGGTGGAGGCAGCTGGCCTCGGTTTCCGGTGTGGCCTTTTGAGGAAACTATAAGCACAGCATCAGTGGATTTTGCTTGCTCAGTCTTAACAGATGGCCCCAGAGGGGTAGAGGATTGGGCTAAACTTGGTCTGCAGCTGAACCCCTCTCAAGACTGTGCCACCAGACACCTACCACACAAATCCACAATAATAAGACTGGGATACTTAGGAGCCTTGCTTAGTACATAGAAACAGACATGGAAAGGCAGCCAAAATGGGAAGACAAAGAAGCAGAAGCCATATGAGAACAGAACAGAGACCCAGATATAATGGAGCCAAGCAACCTCACAGATGCAGAGTTCAAAACACTGGTTATAAAGATGATCAATGAGCTTAGGGGAAGTGTAGATGAATTCAGTGAGAACTTTAACAAAGAGATAAAAAAGATAAAAATGAAAATGGAAATTATAAAAGGGAATCAATCACAAATAAAGAACACATGATCTGAGATGAAGAATATATTAGATGGGAAAAAAAATGGAGCAGATAAAGAAGAAGATCGAACCACCGATATAGAGGGTGGGGAAGTCAAGGACACTCAATCAGAACGGCATGAAAATAGAAGTCAAGACTATCATAATAATTTAAAGAGCCTATGAGACATTATTAAATGTAAAAATATCCATGTCATAGGGGTACCTGAAGGAAAACAAGAAGTTGAAGAGCTTTTTGAAGAAATGATGATAGAAAAATTCCCTCACCTGGTGAAGGAAATAGACACACAATCCCAAGAAGCTCAGAGAGTCCCCCCCACCAAAAAAAAATAGATGAACCCAACGAGTCCTATGCCAAGACACATTATAATTAAAATGCCAAAGGTTAAATACAAAGAGAGACTCTTAAAAATATCAAGAGAAAAGCAGTTAGTTATCTACAAGGGAATACCCATAAGACTGGCCATTGATTTCTCAAAAGAAACTATGCAGGACAGGAGGGCTTGGCACAAAACATTCATGATGAAAACCCAGGTTCTACAACCACAAATATTTTATTCAGTAAAGCTATCATTTTGAGTCAAAAGACAGATAAAGAGCTTCCCAGACAAAAATAAGTTAAAGGAATTTATCAACACCAAGCTAGTATTACAGGAATTGTTGGAGGGACTTCTTTAAGAAGAAAAAGACATGTATCAAAAACAAGAATAAAGAATTGTAATAACTACATTCCTATTAACAACTACCTCAAATGGAAAAGAATTATTAAGTGCTCCAATCAAAAGATAGAGTGGCTGAATGGATAAGGAAACAAGACTCCTACATATGCTGTCTACAAGAGACTCACTTCAGACTAAGACACACACAGACTAAAAGGAAGGGGAAGGAAAAAGATATTGCCTTGATGATCCTAGAGAGTATAGCACTGAATGAAATGGGTCTGATAGAGAAAAACAAATGCCACATGATTTCAAGTACACGTGGAACTAAAAACAAAATAAACAACAACAACAACAAAAACAGAAATAAACTCATAGATACAGAGAATATTTTGAGGGCTACTAGTTGGCAGGGGGATTGGGGGATGGCAAAAAAGAGCAAAGGGATTAAGAAGTACAAATGGATAGTTACAAAATAGGCATAGAGATATAAAGTGTAGCATAGGGAAAATTTAATAATGTAATAAACATGTAAGGGGGAAGAAGGGTACAAGATTTAGTGGGGTGACCACTTTGTGAGATATATAGATCTCTAATCACTAAAACTAATGTATTATTGTATGCCAACTATAATTGAAAAAAAACTCATCGAATTATACAATGTAACTATGAGCAACTAATTGTCTATTTCAATAAAGCCAGGGGAAAAAATAGAAAATTGGAAGGACCCAGAAGTCCTCCCAAATGTCCCCTTATATTAATCTGCTGTGGCTTCCATAACAAAGTACCATAGCCTGGGTGGCTAAAACAACAGAAATGTATTATCTCACAGTTCTGGAGTCTGGAAGTTCAAGGTCAAGATGTTGGCAGATTCATTTCTTCCTGAGGCCTCTCTCCTCACCTTGTAGATGGTCATCTCTTCCCTGTGTGTTCACATGGTCTTCCCTGTGTGTGTCTGTGTCCTAGTTTCCTCTTTTTATAAGGACACCTGTCAGATATACTAATGACCTCATTTTAACTTAATCACCTCTTAAATACCTAGCTCTAAATATGGTCCTATTGTGAGGTTTGGAGGGTAAGGACCTCAACATATGAATTTTGAGGACACATTTCAGCTCATAACACACCTCATGGTAACAGTCTTCTTCACTCCCCACCACAGTATACATTAATTGCTTTTCTTTATAGTTGAGCCATCTCTGTGTGCATCTCAACATAACAGAGTTCAGTTTAGGTTGTTTCTGAATTTGTACAAGTGAAATCATCTGGTTTCTTTCACTCAGCACAACGTCCGTGAGATTCATCCATGTTGCTGTGGGTAACTGAAGTTCGTTCCTTTCCACTGTATGAATATACAATTAATTCTTTATCCATTTTGCTATAGATAGACATTTGGCTTATTTTCACTTTGTGCCCATTATGAAGTGCTACTGTGAATATGTCTCCTGCGCCTCACAGTGCCTGTCCTTCTGTACAGTGCTCACCTAATTTGCTAAATGATGTTAAACCATATTTCAAAGTGGTTGTACCAACATAAACTCCCACGAGCAGCGCAGGAACTCCCTTTGCTCCACCTCTTCCTCAGGCCTAGATTGCCAGACTTGTTCATTTTAGACACTTTGATGAGTATCTGATGGTATCTCATTGTGGTTAAAAGTTTCATTTTCATTATTACTGAGATTGAGCACCTTTTCATATGCTTATTTGCTATTATATATCCTCTTTGGTCAAGTAATTATTCAAATCTTTTGCCCATTTTTCTGCAGGTTGTCTGACTTTTTTTTTAATTAATTAGTAGGTGTTCTGTATACATTCTGGATGCAAGTCTTTTGCAGTTTTCTGTCTTGCAAATATCTTTTCTCACTCTGTGGCTCACCTATTCATGTCCTTTGATGATGTATTTTGATAAACAGAAGGTCTTAATTTTATTGTAGTGAAATTTATGTCTTCTGGGCTTAGTGCTTGCTTTGGGTTTCTTGATTAAGTTTTTCCCTACCCTATTTTATGAAGATATTCTTCATATTACCTTCAAAATATGTTAGTGTTTTACCTTTTAGCTTTAGGTCTACAATGCATCCAGAATATGTTTTTGCATGTGGTACCAGGCAGGGCTTTAATTTCATCTTTTCATATGGTTCTCTCATTGTCTTAGCACAGTGACATATTTGGCATAGATCAAGTGTCCATATATACTCTCAGTGGAGTCTGGACTGTAACTGTCTTAAGCCCTCAGCTGCTTCTTCTAGATCAGCAAACTCTAAATATCCAAGGCAAAAACAGTTCCAAGCGCCAGGCTCACCTCTCTCGATTCCCTTGCCTCCCAGATTTTGGCCCAGTAATTTTTCCCCCACTGTCTGGTTAGCTCATTGATGTTTTTTTAAGTGTTTTGGCTCAAATTACTAGTCTTCCATCATCAGAAATGAAAGTCCAGAGCATGTACATCTTCTTCCTTTAAAAAAAATCTTTGTTACTTTTTTTTTCAATTTATTTTTCAATTTCAATTGACATAAAATACTATATTAGTTTCAGGTGTGCAACATAGTGATTAGACATTTGTATAACTTATGAAGTGATCACCCCCAAAAATCTAGGGCCCATTTGACATCATATATTACAGTATTATTGGCTATATTCCCTATGTTGTGCAATAAAAAACATAACTTTTTAGTTAAGGGATAATGAACACACAATAAAATGCATAAAATCTATTAATATTAACTGTACATGTAGATGTGTTTGTGTGTGTGTGTGTGTGTGTGTGTGTGTGTGTGTGTATATATATATATATATATATACATACATACATACATACACACAATTATATCCACCATTATACACCCATATATCCACCATTCAGTTCAAGACACAGAGTCTTTCCTGTATCCCAAAAGGATCCTCTCATTCCCCTTCGCAGTAACTTGCTCCTAGGAGTATCCATTATTTTTGCCTATTTCAAGCTTCATATAAATGAAATCATTCAATATGTACTCTCTTTGTGTCTGGGTTTTTCATTCAATATTATATCTGTAAGATTTACCCATGTTGTTGTATATGCCTACATTTCATTATCTTTCAGTTTTGCACAGTACTCTACTGTATGATTGTACACAATTGATTTTCCCTTTCTACTGTTGATGAGCATTTGTGTTGTTCCTAGTTTTGGGCTATTACAAATAGTGCCATTATGAGCATCTTGTTTCTGGCTTGTGGGTATGGAACTCTTTCTATTGGTATACACACCTATGAGTGGAATTACTGCATTATGGGGTATGCAAATGCTTAGTGGAGTTTTATTGGAATGAACATTTATTTATTTTCCCCAGTTTTATTGAGATATAATTGGCATACACACTCTGTAAGTTTAAGATGTACAGCATAATGACTTGATTTACATATATTGTGAAATGATTACCATAATAAGTTAACATCTACCACCTCATAAGATACAAAAAATAAAACAAATGTTTTCCTTTTGATAAGAACTCTTAGTATCTACTTTCTTAACGACTTTCAAATATAGCAAATGTTTAGTTTTAATAAATACTTCTAAGCAATTTTTCAAAATAGATCTACCAATTTATACTCTCACCAGTGGTGTACGAGAGTACTACATGCTCTACATCTTCACCAACATTTTGTGGTGTTGTTTTTTTTTGTTGTTGTTAGCCATTCTGGCAGGTGTGCCATGGTATCTCATTGAGGTTTTAACTTACATTGGCTAATGCATATGTCTTTAAGTTTTCTAGTTTTCCTTAGGTCAATATTAGTACTTTCTATTCTGCTAGGAAATTTTCTTTTTCTACATTTTTAAATTCATTGCCACAGAGTTTTTATAACAGCTTTATTGAGATATAATGCACACACCATACAATTCACCCATTTAAAGTACACAGTTTGATGGTTTTTAGTGTAGAGTTGTGCAGTCATCACCATTATCTAAATTTAGAACATTTTCATTACCCTTCCTTCAAAAAACCCATTATAGTCACTCCCATTCCCTGCTCCCAACTTCCTCAGCCCCAGGCAACTCAAATCCATGGGAGAAAATAATCTATGGTACACATACACGATGGAATACAGCAGTCATAATGAATGAACTAAAGCAACACAAACAATATGCATGAATCTTTGTGATGTAATTTTATGTGAAAAAAAAAGCCTTAAAAGATTGATACAGAATGGTACTTTTATAAATTAAATACAACTAAAATTTTCTGACTTGATATTCCAATGTTCCCTACCTCTCGGTGCTCATGCCCTTGTGTAATTCTCTCCCCTTTAGTGATGGCTGGGCCTAGTAATTTGTTTCCAAAAAATAGAATATGGCAGAGGTGGTAGAATTTCATTTCTGACATTAGGTTCCAAAGAAACTGTGACTTCCATTTTGCTTACACACTCTCTCTATCTCTCTGGGTCTTCTCTCTTGTTTTCCCTGGATGGATCAAGTTGCCATGTTGTGAGCTGCCCTATGGAAAGACCTATGTGGCTAGGAGCTGAGGGCAGCTTCTAACCAAGAGGCAACAAGAAACTAAACCCTACCTAGAACCCTGTGAGTGAGCTTGGAAGAGATCCTCTTTCAGATAAGACTTAAGATGACTGCAACACTCAGCCAAGACATTGAACCAGAGGATCTAGCTAAGTGGTCTGGATTCCTGACACAATGAGCTGTGAAATAATAAATTTTGTTATATTTTAAGCCACTAGAGTTTGGGGTAATTTGTTATACAGCAATAAATAACTAATACACCTCCCACTAAAGAAACTGATTGCAGTTTCCCAGTACATACCATGCTGCTTCTCCTCTCTATGCTTTTGTATGTATTAGCCCCTCTTCCCATCCTTCTTCATTTAGCTTATTCCTCTGCCTCTAACAAATAGCTCAAGCATCTCTTCCTCCAGGAAGACTTCCCTAACTGAGCACTGCATAAATTGCTCCTCCTCCTTTCTCCCTGCTGACTTCCATTAGCACAATTACTGTATTTTAATTACCTGTTCACTTAACTCTGCAGCAGTCTATGAACAACTCAAGGGCCAGAATCATGCTGTGGTGACATGATTTCCATATCCTCAGCTTCTAGTGGGATACTTGGCACACAGTATGTGTTCTCTATAGGCAAGATGGGTAATAGTACAGACTTTGGAGTCAGCAGACATCAATTTGAACTTTAGCTCCACCAGTAACTATCTGTAACCTAAGACAAATTAGTCCCTCTAGAACTCAGACCTTCTCATTCCTCTAGTGGACAGGCACCAAGCAAGTTATTTAATGTTCCTTTTACAATTCCATGTGGCCTCGGTCTGAGGATGCACTTCAATAGCTAAGTCAAGGTAGAAACTTTGGGGGTTATGCTCCTCAATCAGCTGCTTTTATTTGATAAATTAAATATAGGCCAAAGAGAGTTTCTTGATATAGAAGTTAAAGGCAGCTCCAACCACAAGAGAGTTAAAAAATCATAACTAGCCCAATATTTTTAAGTGACATATTTCAGCCTTCTGCTAATGTTTCATCACCAAAATATCAGCCCTTTTTTCATGTACACGACTGAGGGTTTGGACAGAGGACAAAAGCATCATATGTTCTACACATCTTGCAATGGGAACTGTCAAATATTGCAATCAACATTGCCACAGTATCATCACTGACATACTTCCAAAAGACTTTTAAAACAAAAACCCACCACAGGCCTGGAACAAAATACATAGCCTAGGAAAATGTGCATCTTGTATTTCCTATGTGGATTGGAAAAACCAACTGTGGCCTGAGGCCAACAGCAGGAAGGTTCTTTGAGCTTTTTCTCAAATGCTCCCAGTTTAGAAACAGATTTAGAAGAGTGTAGAAAGGGGGAAGCCCCCTTCCAGCCCAAGGGATTTAGTTTCCCTCCCAGGAAATTTCTAGCTCTGTTACTCTGGTAAGATCGTACCATAGCAGACAGATCCTACCAGGCTGTAAGAGCTAAAGATTTCCCTGGAGGAAAACCAATGAAAAATAAGCCTGAAAAAATGCAAATTCCAGACTAGCCCTGAGAGGGAAAGATTTAGGCTGACAGCACAAATGGTCTGTGATTCCAAGTTAGAAACTTTCCCTTGTGAGGAAATGTGAACTTGAACTTGCTACATTTCTGAACAATGCTAAACCTTGAGATGATTCCCTCTCAAACCTGCTTCTCCTCGGGGCTCCATCTTTCTTTTTTTTATTATTATTTTTTTTTTATTTTTCAATTACAGCTGACACTCAATATTATAATAGTTTCAGGTGTACAGCATAGTGGTTAGACATTTATATAACTTACAAAGTGAAATACTCTGCCGTTCCTCCAGTGCTTCAAGTGAGAAAAATAGACTCATTCTCAACTCCCTCTTCTTCACCCCATCCTCCAGTCCCCCACTGAATCCCAGCAATAATAAGTATCTTTCGAATTTCATTACTCTTTTCTACTCTCATCACCACCACTCTTGTACAAGCCACTAGCATCCAGATAGACTCCCACAACCACCCATATCCCATCTCACTAGATGGCAGAGAAAATGCTATGTGTTCACAAATCCATTTCATTTTCTCCCTGGGCATGCAGAATTACCACATCTCCCAAATGCCTTGAAGTTTAGTTGGGAACTATGGAATGTGGGTGACAGTTATGTAATGCCACTTCCAAGTCTCGTCCTAAATCTTATTCTGCAGTGACATGGAAGTCATGGGTTGAAAATGTTGACACAACAAAGTAGAAGGAGCAGGGATCCCTGAGTCACAATACAGAAAGCTGCATGCCCAATATCGATTAGACTATAATGTCAGTGAGATGTAAACTTCTTATTGTGTGAAGTCACTAAGAATCGAGGGTTGCTCTTTGTAGCAGTAGGCTTATCCTAATACCTGTTTTCACTCTTGCCCCTCCCTATGTCTTCTATTATCCTCACAGATGCCAGTGTAATTTAACCACAATACATATCAGATCGTAACACCTTTCACCAGCCCCCAATCACCAACAGATGAAAATTCTTAAATGTTTGCCATTGACACTAGGAAAGTTTGAAATTCTTAAGATGGCCTGCATTGTCTACCCCTGCTGACATTTTCCTTCATCTGTTTCTATTCATTCATTCATTTATTCATTTATTTAGTCAATAAATATGTATTAAGCACCAACTATGTATTTGTAGCTATACTAAGTCTGGGGATAGAGTCGGGGTAAGAGGGAAAGCAAGGAAAATGTTTGGGCAGATGTTACATTCATCTGGACAAAAGATAGTAAGGACCTGAGCTACAGCATGTCGTCAGCTCTAACATTCCAGCTATGATGGTACTATAGCAGACAGATTCAACCAGGGCCTGAGAATTGAAGATTTACCTGAAGGAAACCAGATAAGCAAATGCCTGAAAATACAAGTTCTAGTCTAGCCCTACGAGGTAATGGAAGAATATGAAGACAGGAGATTCACCTATACTGACAGCATGAATGAGAGCAGGGGTGGGTCCAAGATATTTTAGAAAATACAATAGGCAGGATTTGCAAACTGATTGGCTGGAGAGTGAGAAAAGGAGCGTGGGTATTCTAAACTGTAGGATGGAGTGAAAAACAGATTTGGGTGAAGATGATGATGAGTTTAGGCTTGAACATGTGGTGCTCACGGTGCCTGTGGGTCATCCAAGTGGCTTATCAAAGAAACAATTGGATCTACAGGTTTGGAGCTCAGGGAAGAGACTTGTACTGGTAATATACAGATAGTGCCATCATGGATCATAACCCCTCATGTCTTTTCTATCTTAAAAACAAGAGCAACGACAAATAAACTGTGATTCTGCTCCTCACCCATTCTGCCACCAGGTCTACCCTCCCAGCCCCTTTACAGTAGAGTTAGGTCTCAAGTCTCCTGAACTAGGCTGTCATAAGGCTAATGAGACTTCCCATTCTACCAAGTGCAAAAACACCTTTCCATGACTGCATTGCTTGAGCTCTCAGCAGCATTTGACTGTACTGAGTACTCCCACCTCAAAATCCACCGCTCCTGGCCTTCATTGCATCACACTAGCCAGATTGGCTTTATTTTTTATTTTATTTTTTTATTAAGTTTATTGGGGTAACATTGGTTAATATAGTTATACAATTTTCAGGTGTACTTTATAATTTGGCATCTGTATATTCTATCGTGTGTTTACCACACGAAGTCCACTTTCCTTCAGCTACCATATATTTGATCCCCTTTACCCACTTCACCCTCCCCTTACACCCTGATATTTGACCCCCTTTAACCATCTACTTACCCCCTCCTCCCCCACTCCCTACCCTCTGGTAACCACTAGTTCATGTCCATGAGTCTCCGTTTGTTTGTCCTGTTCATTTGTTGCTTTTAGGTTTATATCTCACGTATAATTGATATCATGTGATTTTCATCTTTTTCTGTCTGGCTTATTTCACTTAGCATGATTATCTTGAGGTCCATCCACGCTATCGCAAATGCCAGTATTTCATCTCTTCTTATGGCTGAGTAATATTCCATTGTATATATGTACCACAGCTTCTTTAGCCAATCATCTATCATAAGACACTTTGTTTGCTTCCATGTCCTGGTCACTGTGAATAATGCTGCTATGAACATTGGTGTCCAAATATCTTTTCAGATATGAGTTTCCAAGTCTTCGGGGTAAATACCCAGTAAAAGGATTGCTGGATCATATGGTAAATCAATTTTTAGTTTTTTGTGGAACCTTCATACTGGTTTGCATAGTGGCTGCTCTGATTCGCAGTCCCACCAGCAGTGTATGAGGGTTCCTTTTTCTCCGCATCCTCTCCAACACTTGTTATTACTTGTCCTGTTGATGATAGCCATTTTGACAGGTGTGAGGTGGTATCTCATTGTGGTTTTGATTTGCCTTTCCCTAATAGCTAGGGATGTTGAACATTTTTTCATATATTTGTTGGTCATTTGTATCTCCACTAGGAAGAAGTGTCTGCTTAGGTCCTCTGCCCATTTTTTTGATTGGATCACCTGTTTTTTTGGTGTTATTGAGTTGGATGAATTCTTTGTATATTTTGGATATTAGGCTCTTATCGGAAGTGTTGCTTGCAAATATATTTTCCCATTCAGATGGTTGTCTCTTTAACTTGTTGATGATTTCTTTTTCTGAGCAGAAGCTTTTTAGTTTGATGTAGTCCCATCAGACTGGCTTTAAACTCCACCCTTCCTTTCTGCTCCACCCCCCACCATAAATTTCACAAGGAAATAAAATTGCCAGATGAGCACTCCATTACTTCCCATTGACAACTCTAGTGTCTTATCTTCGGTAAAAGGTCAATTCCTTCACGTTGCTCTGGATCCATTCCCTTTCTCTGCCCAGGGGACCTTCGTCAATCAATTAAATATTCTCCTTCTGTGCTTCAACATTTCCCTCTACATCAGAGTTTTCCCACCATTTATTTTCAACAGCCTTATTGAGATATAATTCACATTCCATAGGGTTCACCCATTTCAAGTATACAATTTTCACTATATTTAGAGTTGTACAACCACCACATCTAAATTTAGAACATTTTTATTTTCCCAAAAAGAAACCTCATACCTATTAGCAGTCACTCCCCATTTCCCACCCACCCAGCAACCACCAAGCCTAGGCAACGACTAATATACTTTCTGTATCTATAGATTTGCCTACTCTAGAAATTTCATATAAATGGAATCATACAATATGTGCCCCTTTTTGACTGGTTTCTTTTCCTTAGCATATTGTTTTCAAGGTTCATCTATGTAGTAGCCATATGTCAGTACTTCATTCCTTTATTATGGCTCAATAATATTGCATTGTGTGGATAGGCTACATTTTATCCATTTATCACTTGATGAACATTTGGGTTGTTTCCACTTTTTTAACTATTCCAAATAATGCTATGAACATTCATGTACAGGTATTTGTTTGAATATCTGTTTTCCATTCTTTTGGTGTATACCTAGGAGTGAAATTGCTCAGTCATAGTCTATGTTCATATCCTATGTTTAACTTACTAAAGGACCATACTGTTTTTCACAGAGACTGCACCATTTTACATTTCTACCAGCAATGTACGAGGGCTCTAACTGCTCTACATTCCCACCAATACTAGTTATTTTCCTTTTTATATTATTATTATAGTCATGCTAGTGGGAGTGAAGTGGTATCTCATTACAGTTTTGACTTGCATTTTCCTGATAGCTAATGATATAGAGCATCTTTTCATGTGCTTATTGGTACACTTTATTTGGAGAAATGTCTATTCAGATTTTGCCCATTTTTTAAGCTGGGTTGTCTTTTTATCACTGAGTTGTAATAGTCCTTTATAATTTTTGAATATTAAATTCTTATGAGATGTGATTTGCAAATATTTTCTCACATTCTGTAGGTTGTCTTCTCACTCTCCTAGTGGTATTGTTTGAGGTACAAAAGATTTTTAAAACTTTGATTAAATTCAATTATTTGTTTTTCTTCAGTTCCTTCGTGCAAAAGGTGTCCTAAAAAACCATTGTCAATCCAAGGTCACAAAGGTTTTCATTTATGTTTCCTACTAAGAGATTTATAGTTTTAACTCATATTTGGGTCTTTGATCCATTTTTAATTGTTTGTATGTGATATGAGATAAGGGTTGAAATTCATTCCTTTGCATGTGAACATTATTTAAAATACTTCTTTCTCCCATTAAATGATATTGGTACCCTTATTGAAAATCAATTGGCTATAGATATATAGGTTTATTTCTGGACTCTCAATTTTGTTCCATTATTCTATATGTCTGTCCTTATGCCAGTACCACACTCTTGATTACTATAGCTTTGTAGTAAGTTCCGAGATCGAGAAGTCTTAGTCCTCTAACTTTCTTCTTCTTTTTCAAGATTGTCCTGGCTATCCTGGGTCCATTGGATTTCTATATGAAATTCAGAATCGCCTTGTCAGCTTCTACAAAGGAGCCATCTGGGATTCTGACAGGGATTACACTGAATGTATATAGATCAATTTGGGGAGTATTGCCATTTTAACAATATTGTCTTCCAACCCATGAACATGTCTTTACATTTCTTGAGGTCTTTAATGCTATTCAACAACATTTTATAGTTTTCCTCATGTAAGCTTTGCACTACTTTTGCTAAGTTAATTACCAAGTATTTTATTTATTCTTTCTGATGCTACTGTAAATGAATTGTTTCAAATCATTAACAATGACTGATACAGAAGTACAACAAATTTTTCTATATTGATCTTGTATCCTGCAACTTTGCTGAATTTGTTCTGACAGTTTTACTTAGAAAATCCTTAAGATTGTGTATGTACAAGATTATTTCATCTACAAGTAGACATAACTTTATTCCTTCATTTCCAGTCTGGATGTTTTCTTTTTCTTGCCTAGTTGCCCTGGTAGAACTTCTAGCACAATGATGAACAAAAGTGGCATAAGCAGGCATCCTTGTCTTTTTCCTGAACTTAAGGGGAAAGCATTCAGTTTTTCATTGAGTGTATTAGCTGTGGGTTTTCTTATATGCTCTTTATCAGGTTGAGAAAGTTCCCTTCCAGTCTGTTTTCTGAGCATTATCATGAAAGGGTACTGGATTTAATCGAATACTTTTAATGTACCCATTGAAATGATGTTTTTTTCTCTTTATTTTTATCGATATGGTGTCCCAGCTTCTTTTTAAAGTTGAAATCTTAGGAGGAGTAAGATACAAAACAGGGTGGGGGGTTGCTCTGGTTGAAGCAGGAAGGGAAGCCTAGGGCTGCTGAGCTGGCCCACCAGCAATTCCCTCCCAGGTAGCCTCGGGCTCCACAGGAAAGTAAGCCAGGGGCCAAAAACAGCAAGCGGTCCCCAGGGCTCTCATCCCAAACTCTTTGTTGGGCCCGGCTCTGTCAGCCAACTAAGCCCCAACCCTCAGCCTTAGGGAGCCCTGGTTGGCAGGGCTGGCTGATTACAAGTACCTAGCCACTTTATCAACAGCAGCTCATTAGCATCTTGCAAATTGCTTATTTATCCCAGGATAGAGCTCTAGAGCCAACTCTCCCTCTACCCTCTGGCTAAAGAGTTGATCTAGGGCTTTGGAGTCCTTAACACTTGCCCTTTTTAATGTTGTCTTTCCACTAAATGTTAGTTCTGATCTGTGGTTATAGCAAAACTTGTACTTCTAAAACCTTGATTACAATCAATCCAAAATACAGAGGTTCAGTATCTCAAACAGATTGCAGACAGCCCACTAATTACTTTTGGGGATGACTGATTAAGAAACTTTATTACAGAAAATGAATGCATCCAACGTCCCCAAATACATTTGTGACAAGAGACACACAGAAGACACAGACATAGTTGCTACATCACAGCCTTGTTCTTTCCAAAGGATAAAACACCATTCAAGAACAGGGTGAAAGGATTGGAGGAGAGGTGGTTAGGGAAAGCAGGTACTGTCCTTTAGATTTTTTTAAAAAAGTTACCGGTTGACACTGCAAGAACACCTACTGTAGGCCCAGAAATCAAGCTAAGCCTAAGCCTTAGGTGGTGACACCATGCCTCTTGTCACATCTCAAGAAGCTACAGAGCCTCATTCCCTCAAAAGCAGCCATCTCATGATAGGGCGAGCAGTGGTCTAACTGAAAACAGATAATAGGCCAAGTAGCCTTGAGTCTCTTTATAACTAAATATCTGCTTAATCAAAGATCACTTCCTCACTTCTGTTTAGCTGCTATGGGAGCACAAAAGAAAGTCATCCCCTTCCATAGTTGTCCTGCCTAGTTAAAACCAGATAGAGGGGCACCATTTACCATAAATCTGAGCTTCTCTTCTATATTTGAGAAGGTTGCCTACAGATCCCCAATCTTAACATGACACATTGTGTGTCCGGCAGCAGCAACTTCAGCCTGTAATGCCAAGTGATGGCTAGAGGAAAGTGACAAGGGCATGGCTGAAGTGGGAGGGGCAATCCTGGAACAAATGCCTTCAGACAAACCTCAGGACCAAGGGTTTTTAAATTAGTGGTCATTTTCTAGGACTAGAAAATCATTTAGGGCAAACAGTTCTGATATGAGAAGAAATGGCTATGAATACAGATTAGAGATCAGAGATCAGGCCGGTGTGACCACAACCATGACTTGTACCCATCCAGGACCTGACAGGGTGGAGAGGACACCATCTGCAGACATGCACAGTTCCAAATAGTCAACTTTAAGTAAAAGCTGTTTTCTCCTAAGTAATGTCATTAAAACACTCTCGAGTAGTTCCCAGCCTCAAACATACATACCTGAGTGTCAATACTAGGCAGTATTGACCCTCATCCACAACACAATACCCTTCATTACTGCCAACAGTTATAAGATGTACATACACATCATCCCTCAAAATTATATTTAATATCACCATTTTGAGGTGGCCACCAACCCTCACCCCAACTTGGCCAAAATGTTACACCATCTAGCAACATGAAATAACCACTGAAACACAAACCAATCTTTCAGTTTAAGAACATTAACAATCCACATTTCCAATGAGCTCAATTCTTGGGTAGGCCATTCAACTTTCCATCCGATTGATACATTTAGTGCTTAGAAACAACTGATTCCATCAGCTTGCCTTGCAGATCAGGTGCCCCAACATGGAGCCTGCCAACAGGAGCCCCAGCAATCTTAGTTGGGATGTTTGGTTTCATGAAGTAGGAGAACTGGATACTGTTCCCTACCCCACCTCCCTCATTGGGGTTTAGGAGACAGCAGCAGCAGCTCAAGACCTCAATTGTTGAGCCAAACATATGTTCTGCTACATGTATTGGGGTCAGAGGAGATGAAGCCTGAATATATGACACACTATACATACCCTCGAGAGGACAGCTTTTGCTGTTTAGCAATGAATTTGGCCCCAGTGTCAGGATGGGGTAGGAAGCAAAAAAAAAAAAAATTAAACATACGTAGTACTCAGACTCGATCTAACCACCCAACTTCCTGCACCGTGAAGGCTGCTAAACCTTGCCTGTGTCAAGTTATCTTGTTACAGTTGATATTTAAGACTTGATCTTAATGCCATTCAAGCACAAAATCACGCAGTAGCTTTAAGTAGCCCTCTTCATCTCATCCTAAGTAAGCTGGCCACATTAAGATAAACTGCCAGGTTTACAGGGAGGCTAGTCACCAAATATAATGGGAGTGGGTTGTTTTGCCACTAAGACTGCTATGAGTCAGAAATTTAGACTGTTACAATAGAGAACAGCTTAAAAAATGTAATACTGTTTATTTAACTTCAAAAACATTTCAGCATTCTAAACATACAAAAAATAACAAAACGTTGCAAATTGTGTTTAGTACAGAAGGTTCTTGAACTTTCATTGATGCAGTGGCTCTTCACTTTACTGACAATGAAGAGTTCTAGTTTGTTTAAAAACAAACAGTTTAAAACTACCACACTTAACTAAAAAAGATCCAAACACTTCTCATGCCAGCTGACCCCCCTTTTCCACAGCTAAGAATGGCAGCAGAATGCTATATCACTATATACAAAAACAAGACAACCTGAAGCCAAATGGATGCCCACTGCAGTGTCCACAGGTCCAGCCTCACAGTGCACGCCCTGAGCTACGGCCCCTCCAAAAGGCATCTTCCCCACCACTTCAACACCAAGCAAGGAACATCAAGAGCTTGTCCCGGTTGTTTTGTTCTTTTTACAAACTATAGATATGTACAGTTGAGAACTCAGGATTTCTAGCCAATAACCATATAGTTAACACCACCTTACAGATTAAAAAAAGAAAATGCCAGAAACATCTTTAAATGCCTTGTCACACCAACAGCAAAGTGCACAGAGTGAGGAGAACACGAGAGCCTTTTTGTTTTTAAAATGTTTGGAAATATGTACAACTTTGATACAGTTTCAGGGTGCTCCAGACACCCATGGCCACTTCATGTAAACCACTGACAATTTCTAGAGCACTTTGAGAGACTACTATATGATCATGATCCAATTGTGTAATTAATCCTAATGAGGGCAACAGACAGGGCTCTAATAAGAGCTGTGTCGATTACGGCGCTCCCCTACTCTAAGGTATTCACAAGGAGACAGATCAACAGTTTTTTATTCATCCTCCTCATCCTCCTCATCCTCCTCCTCCTCTTCTTCCTCCTCGTCGTCTTCATCTTCCTCTTCGACTTTTTTTCGGGCAACTTTAGCAGGACCCTTTGCTCCATCAAATTTTCCTTTAGACTTATAGTCAGCAACATCCTGGAAGGAACAGGGACATATTCCAAATGAGGAGACAAACTCTCCTGCAACTATTTTAGCAAAGGGCAGAAACATACTGTCCCTGCCTCAGAATAAGCAAGCAAGATTTAAAACAAGACAGGGCTGCTATTTGAAGTATTTGTTTATAGAAACAAATCTAAAAGGTAATGGGTGTTCAAGTAGCTTTTAATTCATGTTAACAGCACTATCAAATGCTATGCCATGGCATCCTATGTTACCAAATTTTTTAAGCCTGCCTGAAGTTCTCTCAAAGACAAAAAAAAATGTTAGAAGCCTGAACACCAGCACACATGGCTTATCTTGCATGGAGATGAGCCCTCACATGCTATGCTTTACCCAGCCCAGCAAAGCAGCCTTACGCCCCCATCCCCTATACCCAGGGCAGCTGAATGCTTGCAGTCCAGACTGCACGCCCCGGCCCAACTCACCTTTTCATATTTCTCCTTCAGCTTTGCTGCCTTATTGTTGTAAGGCTGCTTTTCACTATCACTTAAGTTATTCCACATCTCACCCAGCTTCTTTGCCACATCTCCGATAGAGATGCCGGGGTTTGTGGATTTGATCTTAGGGCGGAATTCTGAACAAAAGAGGAAGAATCCAGACCTAGAGGGAGAGAATTACATAAATTAGATAAGAATCCACAAAAACAACAGCTTAAGTCAGAATCCCATGTTCCTGAGTCCACATACTTCCTACCGCTATGGCTATGACTCCTCTCTCCACAGTGAAGAAATGTGTGATACCATATACAATGTTACAAAGTTATAGGTTACAGAATGTTTAAGCTGCTTCAGAAATATATAGAGGTTTCTCAGTCTCTAAGTGGCTGGGCAAGGGGTAGAGAACATACCTAAGGAGGCTGACATCCAGAACTAGGCTGCCTCTTCCCAGTGGAAAGGCCAACAGGCAACCATGAGGGCACACAGTTCACAAGCACCTCAGCCTTAACTATTGATTTCTATGGCATTGCATTTTAAAGCCCCAAATACAGAATGTTTCACAGAAGTATCCTGACATTTTTTAAATAGAGTCTTTTTAAAACTCTTTCAAGCAGAAGGAAAGCTCTTCACAGTGTCCCGAATCCTATAGTCACTTACGGTGGCCTTTTGGGGGCATTAGGATCCTTCTTCTTCTTGCCTCCTTTAGCTGGTCCATAATCCTTCATTTCTCGATCATAGCGTACTTTATCTGCCTTTGCCATTTCATCAAATTTAGACTTCTCTTTCCCAGACATTGTCTGCAAAGAATAGGACCTGTTAAATTTCTCACTGCAGTGAACACATACCTGTTCAGTTGTCCTGTAGTAAGTGGCATTTGCTACTCTAAAGGTAAGTAGCCCCAAAGTGTGAAATCCAGCTAAGACTAACTTAAAGGATACAAAAGAAAAGTACCTTCCACCTCTCAGAGCACTTCTTAGAAAATTCGGCAAAATTGACAGGAACCTCTGGATTCTTCTTCTTATGTTCCTCTCTGCACGTCTGCACAAAGAAGGCATAAGCAGACATCTTGCCCTTTGGTTTCTTGGGATCACCTTTAGCCATCTTGACTGTGATGGATAGGAGCAAGAGAAACAAAGAAAAATAAACCCAATGAATAGAACAGAACTACAAGTTATAGCAAAGGTAGGACAAAATTAAAATTGATGTTGCCCTTAGGAAGTTCCCCTTCCTCCACCCCATCCCACCCCCCAAAACAGTAAATAAATGCCTGATGCCACTGGCAGCCAAAGACAGACTGGGAGGAAATCAGCTTCACTGTCACTTGTCATTTAACTTCTGACCAGCATGAAGCGTGGTGGTTTGCAAGTTACTTCTCCAAGAGAGATCAAGTTCTCCAAATGGAGCAGACCCAAGTGGGGTGGCTCAGTGCTACATTCCTATTCAGTACTACGTTTTGGAAACCACAACCACAAAGTGGGTAGGGCAGGGGGCAGGGGTACGACACATTTGCAGGGGGTGCAGGCAGATGATAGAAGCTTGATATCAATGACTTAAAGCTAACTGGTCATCTGTTTAACTCCTATGTTACAGACAAAAATACTGTCACCGCTGCTAAAGGCAAAATCAAAGCAGGACAACTGTAAATAGGGAACATTTGAAATTTTACTATTGTTGATGCGTTTTGGCTTATAAAAAATGGCTTTTACAAGAACGATAATCTAGCAAGTGAGCAGATACCCTTGCACTATTAGTTCAAATCTGTCTCTTCGTCATTACCTAAAGGGAGAGGGGATACCAAAAGGATTAGTCTTGCTCATTTGTAAAGTGGAAAGCATGTCCAGCCAGGAACACTTTCTCCAAAGTTTCCAAATAAAAATGCAGCTGTGGCGTGTCATCGTCCCTGTCCCACCCCCCAGCTTCCCGCCATCTTTTCCTTTTCCCACACCCAAGGTCATCATGTAAAACTAAAGCGCTCCCCTTTGCGGGGAATGGACCAAGGGGCTCCGTTAGGGCCCTGCAGTGGCTGCGCGGGTGGGGCGGGCCAGCGCAGGGGAGCCCCGGGCCAGCAGCCGGCAGCCGGGCTCGGTTCCGCGCTGGGTCACCCAGACACCCATAATTCACCTTCCATTTTGTCAAAAGGTTCCTGATGAAAGAAAGTGCCCCTAAAATCCACCGCTGCCTCACCCAGGGGACGCGCGGGGCCAGGGGCGACGGTGGCAGCAGCGCTCCAGGGGCGCGGAGCTGGGCCGGCTGCGGCCGCAGTGATGGTGGCGCCCGCCGTGCCTCTGAGCCCGGCTCGCTAAAATGGCTGATCCGCGCGCGGCCAGCGCAGGCGGCAGTGGCGAACAAAGCGGTCCGGGCCCCGCCGCCGCCGCCGCCGCCCGCTCGCCAGCCCCCACCCCACCCCGCCCCGGGGCGCCCAGGGGCGCGGGGCTGCGGGGGCCGCGGGCTGCCCCCCCCCGCGCCGGCGCGGGGCGCACTCCTCGGGATAACAAAGGCGCCCATGCAGCCATGACGCTTGGCCGCGTCGGGACCCGCGGCGGCGCCCCCGGCCCTCCACGCCACCAGCCCCCGGCCGCGGGTGCTGGGACCAAGGCCAGATCCCGCCCGGGAGCCCCGCCGCCCGCCCCGCCCGCCTGTCCTCCCCTCGCCAGGCCCAGCACCGCGCCAGCCATGTTAGCGGTGGCAGAGGCGGCGGTGCCCAGCGGGCAGGCGACGATCTGGGGGCGGCCGGCCCGCCCCCCCACCCTGGACTGCCGTGCGCTCCCGAGACGGCCATGTTAATGCAGAAGCAGCAGTGCAGCCCGCGGGCCCGCACAGCGCCTGGCCGAGCCCGGCTGCGAAGTTTGCTCGCGCCGCAGCCCCCAGCGGCCACCAGCTGCCCGCCCCCCGCGGCGTCCGTCCCGGGCCAGGGAGCACCGGCTCCCTTCTCAATGCCGCTGCTGGGTGCCGGGACTCGCACCGCCCGAGCCCGCAGCCCCCAAGCCGCCGCCACAGCTGCCCCAACATCTGGCCTCAGGGGGCCTGAGCCCTGAGGCAAGGACCCAGGGGGCGGCGGCCGAAGGTGGCTCCGCGAAGGGAGCCCAGACCCGACAGCCGGGAGCTAGGGATGAAGAATTGAAAAGTTGAAACACCTGAATTGTTTCTTCCTTCCCTGCCACCCAGGTAGAGAGAAGGTGGAGGGGGTGGGAAAGGCGCCGGGACGAGAAGGAGGAGATGCCGGCGGCGGAGCGCGCTGGCGCTGGCGCGGTCTGGAAAGTTGTGCGGGCGCTGCGGCGGCAGCGGCGGTGGTGGTGGCAGGCGCGGGCGGCGGCAACGTACCTGTATTGTTCGCTAGTCTGGGCAGCGCAGGGCACGACGCGCGGCTCAGCGCTCCCCAGCCTCGCGCTAGCTGCCTCCACGAGAGCCGCCTGATTGGCCAGCGGGCTCCGCCGTTTAAAACAGCCTCCTCGCCCGGCCATTGGCTGCGGGCCTCATGCATATTAAACAGCCACGGGCGCCCATTGGGCGCGGCCGCGGAGATCATTCATTCAAACAGAACAACCCGCCGGCGCTGGCTTTGGCTGCCGAGGCAAAACAGAGGAATAATAATATTCTGGCTTTCCCACCACCCCCGCGCCTCGTCCCCTCTACTAACCGAGCTGGAATCTCAAAAGACTTTAGAGAGGTGGCCCCGCCATTCCCCGAGGCCTCGGCCTTTGGCGTGGGAAGACGAGGTCGAGCCCCGATACACTGCCCTCTGCTCCCTCCTGGGCGCCCCCGATCCCGGATCCCTGGCCCCCAGTCAGGCCCCCAGCCCCGGGAAACCTCCAGGGGCTGACCGTCAAGGGTCGACAGTTCTCCACCTCTGCCCAGCTCGCTGTGGCTCGGTGGCAGAGACCTTGCGGCAGCTCGCTCCTCAAGGCCAGTGGAAGGCAGGTCCTTAGAGTTTCAGCACTGGGATCCTGCTGCCCTGCCCAAAAGAGACCCAACTCCACTCCTGAGGGCCGTACTCGACTAGGCTCTTTCCACTCGTTGCCAGAAAGTCTGCCTGTGCCTACAATTGTGGAAACAGCAAGCTAGGTGGGCTAGAGGAGGGGAACGCTGTTTGGCAAAAGCAGAGAAATTGTGAGAAATTGTAGTTCTGCGGTCGGAGTTCTCTCTTCACTGCCTCAGTTCAGGCCTATATTCCTCCTGCTCCCCTAACATACACGCTAGTAAAGAATAAAAGTTCTTGGAATGGATAAACGGGATATGACTTAACTTGGCCTCAGCTTTACCGCTCACTGGCTAAGTGGTATGACCTTGAGCAAGTCACTTCTTTTGGGGGATTCCCCAATGGTTTTCAAGGAGAGGGGGCAGTATCATTCCTACGAGAGGTTTCAAAATACCCCATGGCTGGAAGTTGCTGGAATTTAGTAAGAGGAGGGGATGGCCAGGGATGTTAAATGCCCTGCATTGTGCAGGACAGTCACATACAAGGAAGAAATGTCCCATTCCAAATCCTAGTATCAGCCCTGCTGATAAATATCAGAGGACCCTTCCCTCTTTGAGTCGCCTAGAAAGAATGGAAGAAAAAGGAAGGGTGAGGAAAAGGTGCACATTTTAAGGGCTGAAATTTGGAGAAAATAATGGAAGAGGTATCATGAGTTCTATTAAGTTCCCTTTCCAAAGCATTTTGAGTGGCCAAGATAGCCAGCTCTTTATAATGCCCATATTTAGAAATTAGATCAGAAGATGAGTTTTCCAAATGCCGTTTCCAAAAAGTGGCTAAGTTTGAGGGGTGTGAACTGACCTTACAAAGCACCTGCCTCCCCACCCCCACCCAGCTCTTGCCAACTCCTCTGAGCCTACTTGAGCAAGCCTGAGCCCCTGCAACTGGTACTGCTAAGCTTCCATTATTAAGGATCTAACTTAGACCAAAAGCAAAGATAGTGCTGCTTTGACAAGAGCCAAGAGGTATCAAGTCACTTTCCTAGGTCTCCAATTGACAGATTCTTAGGAATGCAGACATCTTAAGGCCACCTCTCTAACCCTCTGCCGTTAGAGCTAGCTGAGTGGTTGCCTACCTTTTGCTCGTATACCTCCACTCAAAGGGAGCTTTGCCACCTCTGTTCTGGGCTGTTTATTACATCTCGGGTAATCTCCGAGCCTTGGGGTCACCATCCTACACACAATCTAATAGCTCACCCTTCAGAGATTTCCTGGCAAGCCAGGTCTATTCTCCAGGCACACAACTCCAGCTTCTCCTATGACCAGGTTCTCAGGATCTGACCTGCCCAGGCCACCCTTATTCCCCTGTGTCTGTCCTTCCCAAAGGGGAACAGGGTCTTCACATGTGATCTGATCAGGACCTCCCCTCAGCCAGAGTGCCCTAGTTTCCATGCCGTCAGGAATCCCTAGGCCAGAGATGCAAGTTCAAGTCACAGGCGGGACAAGAGTCCTGATCCAACCACTGCCCAGCATCCTGGCCACACTGAGAAGCCACACTCAGCAGGTGGCAGGCACCAAGGTACGGGAACCAGAGTGGTCAGCCTCGGGCACTACTCGGTGGGCCCTTGAGTGAATGGTGAGGGGCACACAAGCAGCACATGTGTATACACTCACACCCACGTACACACACAGCATTCCCAGAGGCAGCATTGTGAAGGCCAACCCAGAGAAATAAGAGTATCTCCCAGCCAGAAGAGACCTTACAGTAAGTAGTATCCAGACACTCCCCTCAAGATCCATTCTTCCCCACCCGCTGCCACAACCTTGCCCATGGGTCTCCTATTTCTGTGCACATACTTCGAATGATGAAAGGTTTGCGCTTCTTCAAAGGAACAATATCTGGCTCTACTCCTGAAAAAACTCCTACTTCCATCATGCTGAAGCACTAGGCCTGAAGCTTAAACCCGTAGTCACTGTCATCAGAACTTCAGAGAACATAACTATGACATCACTCAGTGCGTGTGTCAGGGTTCCGAACATGGCTGACATGGCTCCCTGCTCCTGCTCCTACAAATGCACATATCATCCCCAAGTCTCCATCCCTTCCCGCACAAGCCTTGGTTGGGCGGTTCCTCAGCCTGATTTTCTCCTCAGCAAAACCCTTCTGTGACAGCACGCCTGAGTATAAGCTGTGGCCTAGCGAGTTCCTACCTCAGCAAAAACTCTCATAATTCAATTTCATGTACATGTATTGAATGCCTACTAATAAATTAGAGAAGGGACATGAGGTGAAATGGGGGGTGGGGCTGGAAGGCAGGGGCAACACAGTGGCTTTGGACTCTGTCATTGACTTCCTGGTGTGCCTTCTGCCATGTCACCTTACTTCTCCCAGCTACAGTGCTACCTGTCAAAGCTGATTCGACACACTGTATTCACCCCAGCCACTGTTCAGTCTGAGTAAAGGTGGTCTGGATGTTACCAGTAAAAGGCCACCCAAGTGAGGGTTAAAGACCAGTCTGGAAAGCGAAAAATGTAACAAAATCTGTGGACCTCTGCCCTGGCCCTCCTTCAAAAATACTTCAACCATGTCGATTACCTGTGAGACACAGAACCAGGCCAAATTCATCACATGGGAAGCTCAGATCAGAACCCTGTAAGCTGCTTGGCTACCTGGAGAGGTTAGGAAAACATTGAAAGTAAATAGGAAATAGGACAAAGTGTGTCAAATGTTATTTAAAGAGCTTTCCAGTTCCTGTCAGTTCAAGAACCACCACCACCCCTGCAAAAAAATAAAATAAAATAAAATAAAAAATAAGGAGAATTCTCATTCGACAAAAATGAAGTCCTGGTCCCCTACACATACCCACTCACCACCCCACACACACACGCGCGCGCGCGCGCCACTGCCACCCCAGGTCTTCCCTTGTGTGCCCAGGGATTAAAGGTGACATCCCTGGAACCTAAACCCCAGCCTCCTAAAGAATCAATGGAAATGCAGCCGGGTGGGGCTTGCTTGTTGAGTTATTTAACATATGTTAAGGACGCCTGCTGTGAAGATCCACAATGAAGCTTATCCTTTCAGTAGGGGTCTAAGAGCCTCTGTAAATTCAGATCTTCACAGATAGGAAGTCTTTAACTTCGGGCTTCTAGGCTTTCCCAAGGTCCTTGCCCCACCCTGCTCACCTCCAGGTGACCTATTGTTCTAGGCCCGGAGCCTCCCTTCTTTCCCCTCCCTCTGCTCTTGGGTGGAAATTACTTCCCAACTTGCCTTTTTTCTCATAGGAAAGAAAGTGCTTTTGGAGGTGGGTAGGCCTCTGCACCGTTATGATAGATTTACAGACCCACACATTGCGGAAGAACCATCAGGCCCTCCAGCCCAGCCTCCTCCCAACACAGGAGTCAGTGGCTGAGCCAGGCCTGGCAGCCTGATCTCTTGACCCTTAGTGTCACATTTGTCCTACCCTTAATAGCTCAGCTCCACTGTGGGTACAAAGGCCATTGGTGAGCTGGCAGGAGCAGTCAGCACCCTGGAGTTCCAGATTCAGAAGAGCTACACGCAAGAGAGGCTAGTGGGGAACCGACCTCTGCTGGGCTTCTCCCGCCCTCACGGTCACAGGTCAGGCCAAGGGGAGCCTCCTTGGACAGGGCAGCCCAGAGCCCCGATGGCGTCTTGAACCTGAGGCCCCCATGGCCATGTGCTTGTCATCAGTGGGGCGGCCAGTGTCTTGCCTTCTTCACAGAGAACCGAGGCTGGGCCCACACCCCCCATTCACCCACACACATGGCCCAGCTGCTCCCAACCTTCCTCCCCTCCTGGAGGCTCTGGCCTTGGGGTGGAGGACAGCACAACCTCTCCTGAGGCCTCTAGGGCAGCATCAGCACCACAAGGCCCTTAGGCAGTGTCTTTTGTATTGACTGAGAGTGGGAAGTGGGCCAGCAACCAAAGGGCTTCCTACGAGTTGCTCTCCACCTGGCTGATGCTGATGGTAGGAACACAGTCTTAACCTACACCAGGTGATCCAGGGACAACAAGCCACCAGGCAGGTCAAGACCTGTGGGGGAAAAGGAGATGAAATGTAGGTCCTTGCCTTCCCAGGCACCTGGTCCTGGGAGAAGGCTGAGGGGGGAAGGAGAGAAGAGGGGACACTGCAGTGGGGTTGCCTTCACTGCCCTTCACCCCATTCTGGGGACAGCCCTGTTCTGTCAGGCCTTGAAGAAATGAGTCAGACAAAAGGACAAGAACCATACAATTCCACTCATATGTGGGATATAAACACACACACACAAATAAATAAAACAAACTCATACAGACAATAGTGTGGTACTTACCAGAGGGGAAGGGGGATGGACGGGAGGATGAAGAGGATAAAGGGGGTCAAATATATGGTGACAGAGAGAGACTAGACTTTGGATGGTGAGCACACAATGGAATATACAGATGTTGTATTATAAAGTTGTACACCTGAAACTCATTTGCTATTAACCAATGAATTTAGTTTTTTAAAAAAAGACTTTATCCCACTGCTAGGTGACCCACTCTAGACTATCTCACCCATGGCCTACACTCCCACCCCCAGAAGGCAGCAGCAGGTTCTCATCACCCTGCTGAGTTTCCAACTGGTTGATAACTGGGCCCTTCTGTGCCTGGCCCCTGTCATGCAACAGCCTGGCCGTGACTCACTGAGCAGTTAATGGTCCAGTGTCCTGTCCTAAGGAAAAGGTACAAGCTGTTTCTCTTCACCTGAACCAAAGGGATTCCTGTGGTGGGGGGAGGAGGAGCTGAAGATGGCCACTCTAACAAGGGATTGGAGTTGCTATTTTTAAAATGCTCCTCACCCCCTCTTTCTGGGCCTCAGTTTCACATCCTGAAAAGGGAGAGCAGGAGCTGGTCCCCGCAGTCCCTTAGGGCATCAATGTTCTTAGGTTTGCCCACGGGGCTTCACAATGGGAGTGATTCTCCTATATTCACCCACTCCCCCGTCCAGAGAAAACAAAACGAACCTGACAGGTGGCCCTCCGCGTGCATCAGCATTGTGGTTAAGAGGACTTTAGGAATGGGCTCAGTGGGCGATGAAAGGATCTGATTCTGACAAGGATGGCACTGGTACTGACCATAGTCATCCCCGCCCCCTCAACTTCAGTCTGTTCTCAGCACGGCAGCCAGAGGGGTCCTTCTAAGTCAGATCTTGTCCGTCCTCTGCTCAGGACCCTCGAAACTTTACCCTGTCTCCTCAGGGTAAAGATTAAGTCTTTCCAATGGCCCTCTGGGGCTTCCACAAGACGCTCCCCCTCCACCACACACACCTCTGATTCTAGGTGTGTGTGGTGGAGGGGGAGCGTCTTGTGGAAGACAAACACTCTTGTGGAAGACAAGTCTCTCCTCACCCTGCTCCCACCACACTCAGGAATAGCAACCTCAGGATCTTGGCACTTGCTCTTTCCTCTGCCTGGGACCCTCTTCCCTAATAAATCTGCAAGGCTCTCACCCTTACCTTTTAGGTCTTTGCTCTAATGTTACCTTCCCTGACGACCCTATTGAAAATTGAAATCCACAAGCCAGACTTGTCTCTCTTCTTTTCCCCAGACCTATTTTTCTTCAAAAGCTAAGATGCTATACTTTTACACCATTTATCTTGCTGATTGATGGTCTCCCCACTAGACAGTGGCCTCATGAAGCCAGGGACATCTGTCTATTCTGTTCTCTGCTGTTTCCCCAGTATGTGGCACAGAGAGGTCACTCCATTAAAATTTCTTAACAAATGAAGGAGTTTTCCATTGACTTTTACTGCTCCCCTACCTCTAGGTAAGCTCCAGGGCAGAAGAACTTACTTGCATTCTTGAGGCAAAGTCCCCACCCTCAAGCAACTTGTAGTCTAGAGGGAGCAGACACCAACAGCTATAAACAGGGTCTAGGATAAAATGCCAGAGGAATAAGCAGAGTGGAGTAAGCCAAAGCCAAAGGCCTAGAGAAAGACTTCAGGTCTGATCGTGGGTAGAATGGGGTCTGGGAGGACTTTCTGAGTAAAGGAGGTCACTTAGAGAGGGGAACCGAGGGTTAATGAGGTTTCTATGGGCAGAGAAGGAGTAAATTAAACCTAGACTATGGGGAAAGCAGAACCCATGAATGAAGGTTTAAAAAGTGTGTTGTGTGCTTCAGGGAGGACCTGAAGGCTAGAGTGGGCTGGGGAGGGTGCGGTAAGAGCTGCTCTGAGGATGCAGAGGTTGTCCTGGTAGACGTTGTTATCTGCAGGTTCTCACAGGCTGTGGGCAATGGGAAGCCATTGCAAGATTGTGAGCACATAGTGACCCAGATTAAGTTCTATTTGGAAAAGTTCTCCAAGTTGTTGTAGAGTGTGACCCGGAGGCAGAGAGTTGCTGCAGGCCTGGATTTGGGATGCTGGCAGTGAGAGTGAGGAAAGTAGTTGGATTTGTGCTCCTGTTCACCTCCCAGCCAATAGCAAGTGTGGTCTTCTGTCGAATTGTAAATCTGTCATGTCAGCCCTCCAGTGGCCTCTCTTCTCTTCTCATGGCAGTGAAGACAGATCTCCCTCCCTACTTCTCCAGACAGGGGACTTTTGTCCCCTGCAGGCTTCCACAGCCTCTTCTCCTCCCCAACCCACTTATGGCCAGTTTCCTCCCTGGGCCATTCTCCTTCCCACCACTGAAGTGCGTTTGTGTATGCTGTTCCCGCTGCCTTGGACTCTCTCCTCCTTCTGGTACCTAGGCAGATCCTACCCACTAGCAAGACCGCAGCCTAATTACCCCAGGGAGGTTCCCTGAGATCTCCCATCCACACTTTCCTTTCTCTATTTGGGCTCATTGGGGCACTTTTCACAACTGTCATTTGGCCTTACTTTGAGTGATTGCTTGTCGAATGTCTGTCTTAACTGGGTTTCTGCCTAACTAGCACAGGCTTAGGACACAGGAGACACTCAGAAATACTAGATGAATGAAAGAAGGCCTGAGAAAGTAAAGATGTGACTGTGTTATCAGAGGCTAGGTGTGGAGGGCATACCTAAGAGGCAGCAGCCCTCTCTCGGATAGGACGGAGAGAGGTGATGAGAAAATTAGAGAATTTTGGGGGAGGGATGATGATAAAATTACAGGCCAACTCCATGAGGGACTTAATTCAGCCAAGCAAAGGCATTGTTATGAATCTACCTCACTCCTCGGGGTAGGCAAGGGCATTCCACTTTGGCTGCCTGGTGCCAGTGGGCAGCACTAGGGAACTGGAGTAAGGGTGGGTTCTCCATCTTGATATCTGAGCACTAGAGTCCTGAGGTAGATTTGCAGCATTAGCTAGGGCTTTGGCTTGCAAAAAAAAAAAAAAAAAAGAGCTCCAAAGTCCAAACAAGGCCAGCTGTGTGACTTGGACAAGAAAACTCACCTCTCTGTACCTTGGTTTTTCCATTTGTGAAACAAGGCTAGTACTAGTGCCTACATCATAGGTTGTTGTAGGGATCATATGAAACACTTAGAGCAATGCCTGACACAAAATGAGTGCTCGCGAAAGGTTCACTTTTCTAATGGTCTGTCACCTTTGCTTTCATTCTTGATTTTTCAGCCAATGCAGAAGTGTCACAGTTGGAGAATAATCCAAACATTGGAGGAAAAGCCTGAACTGTATTTATCCACAACCAAAAGACAGTTGCCCTTGCTGAGAACTGCATTTTCCCTAGCCAATCACTCTCTTTGGGGCTGTCTGGAACCTAAGCTACAGAATCAAGACTGGCTGGACCAGTGCATCAGGAGGCACACACCCACTCCCGCACTAGCCCTACCTCAACATTTTTTCCATAAACAGTTGGTGGGGGCCGAGTCCTGTGTACCGTGTCCTATATGGGCAGCAGGAAGGCGGCAACCAGGAGGGCCACTTAGGTCAAGAGACTGTGACTGCTGCCAAGTAGACTGAGTACTATTCATCTTGCAATGACTCCACCTGCATAGGGCCCAGCTCGAGGCCTGACACAGAGTGTTTGTTGGGAGAGAGAGGTTTGACCACAGTCGAACTAATGTGTGCTATGGCTTCGTGAAGTATTAGGCAACAAACATGTTCTGTGTTTCCAGATCCAAACCCAACACAGGTACAGTAGAAGGACTTGCAGCCTAGAAGCACAGGCAGGAAAGAGCTCAACCGTCTGCTCTTCTTCAGCTTCAAGGGGCCTTGGCAAATGTCTGAGCCTCACTGTTCCAGTTTCCCGTTTGGTACAGCCAGGGAAGTGCACTAGATATTAGGTGATCTCCAGGGCATTTCCCACACTAATATTCACTGCAGCACAAGCCCCCTGGTGTTCCCCAGATGCCTGGAAGAGAGTACACTGTATACACACAGTGAATATTTGTGGAAGGAATGGATGCAGTGACATGGAAAAGGTATGTTTGTATCAGTAAACATATCTTCTTTGTTTTGTAATCTTTTGAATGATTCTGGACAGCTTTTTAAATGTGATGTGACTCTCAGGCCAGCCTGCCTTGAGATGTTTCAATTAAAAGCTCTTTTTAAAAAAATCATCTATCTAGATTACCATCTCAACTTTCCACTTAACTTTTTGATATGTTTGTACCTGGCCTGCATGATTCACTGATTATCTGAGAAAGGGACAATCAGATAAAATGATAAGGGCGAGGAACTGTAAACAAACTATCAATGGCCCAAGACAGATCAGAGAACAAGACAATAATGATAATGATGATAATAATGCTGCTTTGCATTTTGTTCCTTGACAATTTACAAGGCACTTGTATATTGACTATCTACTTGCACTTCACAAAGGTCCTGTGAGATATTTGGGAATATTTTGGAAAAACTGAAGGCCAAAGAAAGCAAGCATTTTGCCTAAGGGCGCCAGGCCATCAGGGCAGAAATGGGACTCCTGTCTCCAGGTTTTTTGAACAGGCCTCACTGCTGGTTGTTTTCCAATGAGCAAACAAGCAAGGAGAGGGTGGATCCACTGAGGGCATTTCCTGTGTCAATGACCATCCAGGACTCTTCTGCCTGTCAAAAGCCACAGAGAGTAGGGCAGCAAAGGTCAAAGGGACTGAGGACAATTGCTGAAGTCATCAGATGAATGAACTTCCAGGACCTTGCCCCAGTGTGTCCCAAAGCAAGCTCCCCAACCTCAATCCTTCCCCCATATGCACTCGAGAGAGTGGCACCACCAACTCTCCGACAATCTGCCTGGCTCCTCTTTATCCCTTACTTCCCATACCCATGCTGTCCACCAGTTCTGTCAATTTTGTCTTCTGAATATCTCCTAAATCCAGCTGCTTCTCCGCACCTCCTTCTACTGAGCTGCGATCTTCTCTCCCCTGGGCAACTGGTCTCCTGCTCACCCCTCTCACATCATCCATTCTCCACACCAGCAATCCGAGCCGTCTTTTATAAATGTACACTTCTTTCTTGTCAATGCTCATTTAAAATAATTTCATGACTCTCCATAACTTTGAAATAAAGCCACAGAAAGACCCTTCAAGATCTGGTTCCAGCCAGATTCCTGCCATCACCCTCTGCCCCCAATCTCACACAGAGATCATATGATTCACCTCGGCACTGCTCACACTATTCTTAAGAGCCAGAATGACCTAGCTGTTCCAGTTGGTTCTGTACCTGCCTGGCTCCTCCACCAGACCTGGAGTTCCCCAGGGTCAGAATTGCCACCCTTAACTCTCTAGACCACCCACTGCCCTACAAAGAGTTCAGTCCCAAGTAGGTTCTCAGAGTAGAACTTGAACAGAATCAAGTTGGCTTGACGGTGTTGAGAGATGAGAGTCAGCATCATTTGGTAATAAATGCAGCAACCTAAAAGCTATTAAGCAAAGGGTGAGGAGAGAAAGATCCGCAGTGGCCTTGCTGCTGCTGCTGCTGCTGCTGCTTCTGCTGCTGTGGTGGCTTCTGAGAAACTCCTCCCGCTAACTAGCTTCCTGCCTTTAATCTTAAGAGCATGGTAATGATAATGATGATGATAAGGCAGGGATCGCACAGAAATCCAGCTCCTGGAACACTTGATTGGGGGATCTAAAGAGAAGAGAGTGTCAAATTATGCCATGCTTCAACCTCCCTCTTCTAGACCTTGCCACAATCTTGCATTATATGATGAGCTCAGCACTTGTTGCTAGTTAATTTAAATATTTGTGATGAGTTTCCAAATAACCTTTTAGCATGTCAGAGTGTTGGCACTCTATAAATCATACAAATTTACAGTAAAAGGATCATTAGCCTCTGATGTAAAGTTTTCTTTTTCTAGAGGGTAAACTGTGTCCCAGAGAGGGTCAGGAGCTGGCTCAAAATCACGTAGGTGTTAGTGGCAGAGCTGGGACTGGAATCGAGGACCTCTGCCTCGATACCCTGAGTTCTGACCACTGCACCACAATGCCTGCCACTCCCACAAAAGTGGGGACCGAAAAGCTTCTGATGCTTCAGAAATAGAAACGGGTCATGTTCCTACCGCACCAAGGGAATAAGAGGCACATAACTCTCTGGAAAAGGAAACAGGTGTAGATGGTGAGATGGTTAATTTAAGGCTGAGAGAAGTGTGTGTCCTCCCACCACCCTACCTGTCCCCTACTCCAGCAAAGCTGCTCCTTATAGTGATGCCATTCTTGTTGTCCTAAGTGTATGAACTGACCTTTGGAATATACCACGCCATGCCTCCTCCAAGGGGGTGGGGTTGGGGAGAGAAACTCCTCAGGCCCTGCTGGTGGAGTCTTGTTTTCCCCAAGCCTCTTGATCAACTTGGGGCCAGATGAGTAGGCCACCAACTGAACTCCCCCTCTACTAACTCAGAATGCTACAGAATTAGTCTTTGAGCAGGACAGAATATATATCAATCCTGGTAAAGATACATTCTTGCGAGAACGCATCCTACTGCATTCTTAAACATACAGTCATGTTGTTTTGAGAGCCCTGAATACAAAATTGTACTGGAAGTTTGTGGTGGGTGCAGAGGTCAAGAGCACAGGCTTTGGAGTCAGTAGTACCTGGATTCAAGTCTCTATTCTGTCCTTCCTATCCAAGTCCCTTGAGCTGGTTGCTGAATCTATCCATGCCTTAGTTTCCTCACTGGTAGAATGGGTCCGATAATACCCACCTCACAGGGCAGTTGTGAAGGTTGCAGGGAATAAAGTGTATGGCACACTTAGCTCAAGTTTGGACATAAAGAAAGCATTTGATAAATGTGATTGTCCTCTAAAGGAGGAATTGTTGGAGATCTTTTATACTGTTTCATTATACTTTTGGACACTAAGTAGGAATTACATTTATGACCAGGAAAAAAAATAGAATATATTTTGCAACAAAATATTTTTCAAACAGTTTCTAGAAGGTACTGCTGCAAGACCCTACAGGCATTTACATCATTGTCAGAGGGCAGACAGATGCTGCCAGGCCACAGGGCAAAAAAAAAATAGCTAAAGCTGGGAGACAGGTTCCAGTATTGTAGTTCTAACTTGTGCCCTGGGGCCAGCACCTGTGCTTCTGTTAACATTGCCTGGGGGCTATGCATGGTACACAGCATCTTCTGGGCAGCAAGGTCAATCAAAGCAAAAATAACTCATAATTCCCATTAGACTTTTATAGAAAGAAAAACATCACAGGTGAGGTGGGACTTGCAAACCTACACTCTTTCATGATGAAGGAATGAAGTTTGTGTTCCACATTCCTGAGTTGAATGAAAAATAATGCTGTTCTTTTAGGTTATTTAAAGCATGGGAATGTAGAGAAAGCTACTAGGATGGAAATTGGGGGTAGGTGGCAGTAAATCCTAGAATTTTATTGTTAAAAAGGCCTATGGTAGGCTGCAAAATGGTCCCCCAATAGATATCCACATCCTGATCCTCAGAACCTCCTAATATTAGCTTACATGGCAAAAAAGGTCTATGCAGATGCAGATGTGATAAAGTTTAGGATATTAAGATGGGGAGATTATCCCAGATTATTTGGGTAGGCCCTAATGCAATCATGTGTATCCTTATAAGAGAGAGGCAGAGGGAAATTCAACACACAGCGGGGAAAATGATGTGAAGACAGAGCAGATAGAAATTTGAAGATGCAGGTCTTAAAGATTAAAGTGACTCAACCACAAGCCTAGGAATGCCAAGAGCCACCAGAGGCTGGAAGAGACAAGAAATGAATTCTCCCTAAGAGCACCTTGATTTCAGCCCAGTAATACTGATTTTGAACTTCTAGAATTCAGTACCAGAACAGAATAAATTTCTGTAGTTTTAAACCACTCAATTTATGGTAATTTGTTATGGCAGGGGCAGGAAACTAGTACGGGTCCCTTAGAATTAATCTAGATCAATGGTCTCCATATATTTCTTAGCAGCAAAATCAATGATTTTTTAAATGACATTGTATCGAGACTACAGATGAAAGTAGAGGGGGAATGGTTAAAAAGGGGAGGAGAGGATCCCCATCTGCCAGGTCTCCTCCTACCTCCATGATGGCTAAAGACAACACCTCCGAGAACATTCACCAACAGAATGTGAAAACACACATTTAGTTCCAACCACCTCATTGTACAGATGGGTAAATTGAGGCTCTGTGGGGCTGAGTGATTGGCTGATGACCTCTCTTGGTGAGCAGGCAAGGAATACTTGTGAGGAGGAAACAAGGCAAGCTAACTCTGCCTACTCTCTCATTTTTCCTTTCCTGGTTGGACTAAATCTCAGTCACCTGAGTGAAAGATGAAAATTTTATTGGAGTCTCTAAGTGAATTTTGTTCTTAGCACCAGTTTCTGTTTTGAACAAGGACTGCTACCTGTGTCAAATGTGGCAAGGCTAAAGTGAAATATTTGTTCATGAAGAGCACAGACCTTGAGCAGGCTGTTACAGCATCTTAGGAGACGAAAAACCATTGCTTGATTTCTCACCTGTATTTGGAAATGTAGTCTTCCAGGTATACCTATAGCAGTAGAAGTGAAGAGGTGGACAGGAATGAATCACAAAATTAAGCATCTGTTGGTGTACCCAAAAATATGAATCCTCGAGTGGATCAAAGAGAGCCTAAACAAGAACATAGCTGAATGCCACAGTCAGATTTTTCTTGTTGTTAGAATAAAAATATTGAAGGTCAAGTCTGCTAAAAGGCCTTTGTGGGGGATACAGAAAAGGTTACAATGAAATATTACTCCCCCTTTTCTCTCTGGCCTTGGTACTAACAGACAAAACACTAAAACTCAAATTCTATTTCTACCAAAGAATAGCCAGGAAGGGTAGCATTTTGGAAGGGAACTTTACAAGGAACTAAGAAGAACCCACAGGGAAAGAAGCAAAGAATATCCAGCCCCACTTCCCAGAGGTTAAAATGGCTGACTGTTTACCAAACTGATTCAAAATTCACGATGATTTATATAACAGTTTCCAAGGCCACTAGCCTCGTTTTATTTTGCACTCCTGCTACTTGATCAGTGGCACTGGGAGAAGTATTGTATCTGGAAAAAGGGAGGCAGGGTGTGTTCCAAGAATGAGCACAACCATGGGAAGTCTGAACCAAGACCAATGGGTGAGCCAACAATGTCAGCTGCCTGCTCAAGGCTGCTGGGAGGGGGCATTAGGCACAGCAGATGGAAAACAACTGTCAGGCAACAGCAAATGGCATTCACGTGGCTTTCTTTGTTCCTTGGTGTTGTTAAGGAGGGCATCCTTCCTCCACTCTGGAGACCACATGGTTCTTCCCTTCTCAAATGGAAGGGAAGAACAGGAAGGAAAGGATAAAACTCGCTGGCTCCCACTCACTACCACTGCGGCTAATGGGAGAGTATATCTTTATGCAAAATACACCAAGGCACTTCCAGAGTGGGACAGCCTTCGCTGGAAACAACCTGTCTGGGACTTTTTCATTTCTTTTGTTTATTTTTGCCTTCAGATAATGACACTCCTCAATTCATGGCCATCACCTTTATTGGTGTGTGAGGTCCCTCTCTGACTGGATCAATCCATCCTCCTATCCATTCCTGGTAATTCCTGCTTTTCACTTTAATTTCACTCCTCTCAGCAGCAAACACTTGAGTGTGTGCCCTGGCAAATGTGTAGGCTAGTGTGTGTGTGTGTGTGTGTGTGTGTGTGTGTGTGTGTGTGTGTGTGTATTTTCAACAAACACAAGTAGTATAAGTGGCATTGTTGTGGAGAACTTGTTTGGTTTTTCCCTGGGTACTTTTTCATTCAACCCTATGCATGTTACCTCTCTATGCTGCTTTGTGTTCCTGTTGGTTGTCTGCAACCACTCAATTACTTCTTTTCCTCAGTGGTGGACACTTGGGTTGCTTCTGATTCTCTGTTAGCACAAGCAATGAGTGATGAACTCCTTGTGTGGGTTCCTGTAGCAGGCTGAATAATGCCCCCAAAGATATCAGGTTCTAATGTCTGGAACCTGTGCATGTCACCTTATATTGAAAAAGAGACTTTGCAGGTATAATTAAGGATCTCGAGATGGAGAGGCTATTCTAGATTATCAGGATGGGCCTAAAGTGCAATCACATATTGTATGCATTTCCTGAGGTTGCTATAACAAAGTACCACAATCTGGGTGGCTTAAGACAACAAAAACTTATTTTCATGGTTCTGGAGGCTAGAAGTTCAAAATCAAGCTGTTAGCAGGGCATACTCCCTCCAAAGGCTCTAGAAGATAATCCTTTCTCACTCTTCCAGCTTCTAGTGGCTCCCTGCATTCCGTAGCTTGTGGCAGCATCACTCCAATCTCTGTCTCCATCTTCACGTCACCTTCTCCTCTGTGTCTCCATATATCCTTTTCTCCTTTTATAAGGGCACCAGTCATCAGATTAAGGGTCCCTTTTAATCCAGTACAACTGTATTTCCTAAGAAAGTCACTTTCTGAGGTTCTGGAGGAACATGAATTTTGTGAAGCTACTTTTTAACCAGTATACATATATTGTTTTGAAAGGAAGTCAAGGGAGATTTCACCACCACCCCATCTCTCTCTCTCTCTCTCTCTCTCTCTCTCTCTCTCTCTCTCTCTCTCTCTCTCTCTCACACACACACACACACACACACACACACATGAAAGGGAACGTCAAGATGAAACAGAGAGAGAAGTAAAGGTACTGGTCTTGAAGAACAGAGTTATGCAGCCACAAGCCAAGGAACACCTGGAGCCACCAGAATCTGGAAGAGGTGAAGAAAGATCCTCTCCAAGAGTCTTTGGAAGGTGTATGCCCTGCTGACAGCCTGATTTCAGCCCAATAATACTGATTTTGGACTTCTGGCCTCCAGAAGTATGAGAGAATGAATTCTTGTTTTTTAAAGCACCAAATTTATGGTAATTTGTTCCAACAACCACAGGAAACTAATAGCCCCTTTGTGGGCCCATAGGATAATTTCTGGGGGGTATACTTAGAAGAAGGGTTGCCAGGTCAGTGTGAACATATACAGTTGATCTGGCTATATGCTGCCAGGTGGCTTTCCAAAGCAGCTGCATCAATCTAGTTGGACTCCCACCAGTAACACACAGTGGTTTCCTTTTCTCCTTATGCTAGCCAACACTTGGCATCACATAACTCCCTTTTGCCAATCTGACATGTGTTTATCCTAACTCATTGTTTTAATTTGCATATCTCTGATTACTAGCAAATCTGAGCATCTCTTCACATACTTACTTGCTAGCCTTTTGGGTTTCTCCTTCTGGGAATTGCCTATTCATATGCTTTGCTCATTTTCCTGTTGGGTCTTTTTCTTTTTGGTTTGAAGAATTTTCTTGTATATTTTCTCCATTAATCCCTTGTCAGCTTTAGACAGCAAATATCTTCTCCCCATCTGTCGCCTGTCTGTTCACTATCTGTGGTGTCCTTCATGGAAAGAAATCCTTAATTTTGTTGTAATCAAATCTATCTAAAGCAAGACTGCCAACAGAGGGACTGTTGTCCAAACAGAATAAGTGCTGTGTGTGTGTATGTGTACATAGGAGTGCAATACGGACCATACAGGAACATTCATCTCTAATTGAATGCCAACACCCGAGGATCAGTGCATTGCCCACTGTTTGGGATGAACTGCTTCCCTGTTTCCTCTACTAATACAAATGGTCTGGTAAAGTGGTTGTCAGACATCAACGCAAACTAGAATCAACCAGAGTGCTTCTTCACACCTAGATTCCTGGGCCTACCCTCAGAGTTTGAGTCAGAATTTGGAGGGGAGGCTGAAGATTTGCATTTCCAATATGCTCCCAGATGAGTTAGATACTACTAGCCCAGGGACCAAACTTGGAGAGCAGCTCAGGAGTATACAGGGAAGGCAAGTGTGTCTGTTCAGAAGCCATGCCACCTTAGAATTGGTCAACCAACAACAGGAAGTCTGGAGAGGATGGGACAGCAGTTTATAATCAGCTGAGTGCCAATGCTCCAAGGAACCCCAGGAGCCAGCAGGCCAAAGGATTTCACAGAGAAGGAAAATGACACCGAAATGGAGTCAGTGACTTGACTTTAGTCACACTGGTGACCAAGTCCAGATTACCTGCTTAGACCTCTTTTCATTTCTTCACATATACATACCCCAAAAAGACTCTCTTAGGATATACAAGTGCCCCTCCACAGTGTAGGGAGTTGCTTGCTGAATGGCCAAGGGGACTCATGGTAGTCACCCTGTAGCATTTCCCACCAGTACTGCCATCATCATGGCTGGTCCAGTGGAAAAAAGCCAGGAAGTACCTAGAAAGCATCCATGTGACACAGCTGCCCTGCAGTCACCCATTCCTTCCTTTCTTAGGCACTCCAGAGCAGCACTGAGGCCACCAGGTGTGTGTAGGAAGGGAGTGGGGGTGGTGGACCAGGAAGTGTAGACAAGGCCTCACCAGGAGAAGTTCCACTCCTGCTCACCTCTCCTCCCTCACGGCTGACACCAGGCTTCCTGAGGCTGGAACAGGTGGCTCCTTCCTGCCTCAACCTCCCTCCCTCACTCTCCCTCTTCCTCTTTGGCAGGCTGGAGACTCAGGCCCAGCCTTCTTCTCCATCTGGGGAGAAAGGGTAGCAGAGAGAGGAGATAAAGGAAAGGAAAGGAAAGGAAAGGAAAGGAAAGGAAAGGAAAGGAAAGGAAAGGAAAGGAAAGGAAAGGAAAGGAAAGAGAAATAGAGGGATGAGAGGAGAGGGAAGGTTGAGGAGGAGAACAATAGAGGAGGAGATGAAAGGAGGGAAGAGGAATAAAAGGTTAGAGAAGGAACTAGAAGGGAAAGATGGGGAACAGAGGTAGGAAAAGAGCTGAGAGGGGATGAGAAGGAGAGGGAAAATGAGGAGAGAGGGGAAGAAGATAAAACGGCCGGGAAAGGAAACCTCTTTGAAGAAGGAATTGTAAGAGGTTGCTTACAGCAGCGGGACCCTCCCAGGGTGTCAGAAAGGAGGCAGCTGGATGAGGAGGAAGGGCCCAAGTGTCACAGCCACAGCAGACACCAGGAGGCTGGCTCAGCCCTTTGACTGAGTAGATGGGAAAGGCTTTGGAAAGGGTGACATGCTTTCTAGAAAAAAAGCAGCAGAGCAGGATGGTCCTGACACTCTTACCACTCCCTATTTCACCACCCAGCCCACGTCCCCACCCATGCTCCCCACCCAACCTTGCATTCTCATTCTTACCCTCCTTTTTGGAAGTTCATCCTTCCCAGGGCCCAGCAAAAAGTTGACCAGGCTGGCAGGATTGGCAGGGCATTCAAAAGTCCTGGTGCCCTTGGATTCCCCCATTGTGCCAATGCAATCTTCCACCACTCACTGTCCACTGGGTGCTGGCTAATGCCAGGTCCCACTGAGTGAGGTCAGGTGTGGACCCTGCTAGCTGGGCTCAGGACTGGTGCTGAGCCTAGCCAAAGGGCCACTGAGGGATTTTACCCCCACTTCGGCCTTTACATCATGATAATAAGAAGGCCAGGGGAAAGAGGACAGGAGGACATGGCCCTTGAGTGACCCTTAAACTGCTTGGCCTGCCAGCCTCATGTTCCTGAGCCCTCTGGTTGCCCAAGATCCTAGCAGCTGTCACTACCAGCTGCCCCTGAGCCCTTCTAGTCTCTCAGGAACCTTACAGGATCTCATGCAAATGAACTCCTAGGAACCTGTGATGAAACTCTCTCTCTCTCTCTCTCTCTCTCTCTCTCTCTCTCTCTCTCTCCCTCTCTCTCTGTCTCTCTCCCGTACTCCCCCCTTTTCTTTTCATTCATCCAAGTACAAATATTTAATTTTTACCATTTTCCAGGAACTAAGCTGGGCACTGAGGCTCTCTCCCTGTGAAGACAGGGACCTATTATTTCATTGGTGGGGATGGTTCCAGTACTGCCCCAGCTTTGCCGAATTTCCCCAAGTCATGTCTTCTCTGGCTTCCCTAGAGCTGCTTCAGCCAGATTTCCTGGTGGCTGGCTCTGGACATTTTCTCCTTCAACAGACTGTCAGGCCAGCTGGGCCTCTGAGCCCTCAACACATGCTCCAACCTCCCAGCAATAATGGAGGACACTGTCAGAATGGGAGCCAGCTCAAATTACATCAGGCAAGTCCTAAGGCCCTGACCAAAGCCCTCCTTTGAACCTCATTTCCCCCCTCCCCCCAGCAGCCCTATGACCACTCCTCCCAGCCCAGCAGCTATGTCTACACCTGCTTCCTCCACTTCCTCATCTCCTACCACACCTCAAGCAACTGCTCCTGCCCTAGCCCAGAAGTAGCCCTGTACCAGTCCTCCCCAGCCTTTGGGCACTGTCACCACCCTGCTAGCATGACCACTGGCTGTGTCCTGAAACCAAGCTTCCCAAACTTCCAGGACACTGTGCTGCTGTGGTCTCCTTGCTTCCTTCCCTGCTGCTCCTCCTGGTTCTGTTCAGATTCCTCTTCCTTAACCTGTTCCTTACAAGTCCACATCCAAATAGCAAGTGTGGGCAAGGATGTGGAGAAATCAGATCCCTCATACAGTGCTGGTGAGAATGCAAAATGGTGCTTTCAATGTAGAAAAGCCTGGCAGTTCTCCAGCAAGTTAAACACGGAGTTACCATATGACCCGGCAATTCTACTCCCAAAGAACTGAAAACAGGGACTCAAGGATTGTTCACCAAAACAGGGATTGTACATGAATGTTTATAGCAGCATTATTCATCATAGCCAAGAAGTGGAAACAACCCAAATGTCCATCAACTGATGAATGATAAACAAAATGTGGTCTCTCTATACAATGCAATATTTTTCGGCCATACAAAGGACTGAAGTTCTGATTCTGGCTACAGCATTGATAAACCTTGAAAACATCATGCTAGGTGAAAGAAGTCAGACCCATAAGACCACATATTACATGATTCCATTTATGCAAAATGTCTAGAATAGGCAAGCCCACAGAGACAGAAAACAGATTAGTTTTTGCCAGGGGCTGGTGGAGGGGGAATGGGAGTGACTGCTCAATGGGTATTGAGGTATCTTTTTGGCATGATGAAAAAGTTCTGGAGTCTGATAGAGGTTGTAGTTGCACAGCATTGTGAATGTATTAAATGTCCCTGAATTGTACACTTAAAATGGTGAATTTGATGTTTTGTGTATTTTTCCACTAAATGTCTGCATCCACCCCCTTTTGTCCTTGGTCCTATTGTCGCTCCATACTCTTACTCTACCTTCAAAATTCAGCTCAGGTGTTGGATCCTTGTGACACTCTGCAACCTTGCCTTCCACCCCCACTATGCTAAGGATCTCTTTCCTCTCTGCTCCTCTAGCATTCTCAGCAACCAGTGCCTGGAATAAGCCTGGAATACAGTAGATGCTCAGTGCATACTTGGCTAAACAACAAATGAACCAATGAATCTAGTCCCACCCCTTCATGTTCAGATGGGGATAATGAGGGCCAATGAGGGGAAATTATTTGCCCAAGGTGCCAGGGCTGATCAGTGGCAGAGTGGAGACTAGAAACCTTGACTCCAACCCCCAAGACAGGTACCTTTTATGTCATGAGATGCTCCTTCATTCTCACTTTTCAGCATCTTTTCTGGCCCGCCTGCCCTCATCAGTTCCTATTTATCATCCCTGGCTGTTCCTAGGGTCTTGAACCAGATGGCCTCTGGGGTCTTTTGCAGCCTTGAGGTTCTAGAGTTTGTGCTCCCTCCCTCACACACAGGCCTCCTGCTACTAGTGATTGTATGCGAAGGAAACCTGCAGGACCCAAAGGTAACTGATGAATGGCCTCTGGCACCAAGATAGCCAAGCCATGCCCAAATCAATGCTTCATCAATAGGAAAACCACTGTGAACAGGTGGAACAGGAAGCCTGAGAGTATCTGTTACTGCTCTGGCTCTTAAGTACTCAATTGCCAATCTGTGACCAGTGCTTCGAGTATAGTGTATACTGCCTCATGAGTGCTCTATTCTGTCCCCAATGGAGGGGACACCCTGCCAGGTCTCTTTGAAGTTCACATAGCCCAAATGCACCACCACAACTACACACTTCTACACTAGCGTGTGAAAAGGGCCCAGAAATTGGGGCTCACAGAGAAGACCTGGGAGCAAAACTATCTGACTTAATTTCACTGCTGCATTTCTTCTCTCTCCAGGTGTGTTCTACCCCTGACCCACAGGCTGGTTGCCTGGGCTCCTTGGGCAGCTCCTCCCCATTCCTGTTCCACAAGGGAGTGGCATGGCTTTCTGGGTTTCAGCTTAGACATTAGGGGGAAGCAGAAGGAGGCCAGCAACAGAGCAGAACTCAGAAGTCTCCCCATCTGGCTCCTGTACCAGGGTGGCAGAAGAGCCTCAAGGTGCCATTGCTAAAGTACTGGGGATGCTTTAAAGGCCTATTGAAGGCTACAGGGTTTGAAAGGCTCCTACAGGCCTCACACAGACCTAAGTTTTACCATTAGAGATGCAATCCCTTGAGTTGAATGTTGCTCTCTTCTCTCTCCCTCCTTTTAAACTCTATAACAGTATTTTTAACAATGCTTCGCATTTGTATAACAAGACACCCCCAATTTGCCTAGTCATTGCACTAATGCCTGGAGGCAGGCAGGGAAGGACAGGGATTACAAATTTAATTTCATCACTGCAGAAACCAAGGTCCAGAGAAGGGGATAAACTTACTCTAAGGAGCCTAGCTAGCCTAGTACTCTTGACCTTGGACTCATCTGTCTCTACTTCTTACAGTCCATGACTGACTATAACAGCTCCTTGCCCCAATACAGAGACAAGTAAACAATTAACTTCGAAACAAACCTTTGCTTGGGGCTCAGAATTCACATGTAAGACAATGGGTTTAGAGTTTAGAGTTCACATTGCAGTTCATTCAGCCAAGCCATTTTGAACACCTCCTGTGAGCAGGGCTCCAGGTAAGGTACCTAAGGGGAGTGGAAGGCTAAATAACACCCACAAAGATATTCAGGCTCTCACCCCTTTATATAGCAAATGGGATTCCGAAGATATAACTAGGTTAGGGATCTTGAGATGGGGAGAATGTCCTGGATTATCTAAGTGAGCTCTAGATGCAATCACACATAGCCTTATAAGAGGGAGATTTTATGACACACACACAGAATATGAGGAAGCTATGTGAAAACAGTGATAGAAATTGGAGTGATAAAGCCACAAGCCATAGAGTGTCAGCAGCCTCCAGAAGTTGGAAAAGGCAAGGAACGGATTCTCCCCTAGAACCTCGCAGAGAGCATGACTCTGCAATACTTTGACTTCTACTTAGTGAGACCTATTTTGGACTCCTTCCCTCCAGAAATGTGATAGAGTAAATTTCTATCATTTAAGCCAACAAATTTGTGGTAATTTGTTACAGCAGCTACAATAACAAAGCCCAGGCTGTGCCCTCAAGGAGCACCTGAAAGGTTAAACTGATGAATTCTGCAATAGAGGGAAAACTGTCTGGATGCGGTCACTTCTCCCATGATCCTAGAAGGCTGATCTGAGACCAGAGAGATTCTAGGAGGTCACCACCTGCTTTTAACACAAAATGAACCCAAAGCTGATGGTTTTCCCTTGAGGTTGAGATCTAGATTTTCCCTAACAACTTTCTGGCTCTCTTTTTGCACCTTCCGCTCAGGTTTCAAGATAACAATTGAGTATAAAGGAAGCAGAGGTTCCAAGGTTTGATTTACCCTTCCAAGGGACACTTGCTTGTTAACAACTGCTAAATTCTCAGGTCAAAGAATTGAGGCTGATGGCGGGAATCCGGGTCTCTGAAACATCTGTCATCATCAGCCCAGCTGAGATGGATGGTAGTCAAGGGCAATGAGGTAATAGACTCACCTTCCCCCTCTCCTCTTCCCTGGGTTGTACAGTCTTGCTCTGGTTTGAGAGACAGGATAACAAGGTCTGGACTGAATTAGCATGGTGTTCCCTCCACCCAACCAGGCAGACACCTCTTTCCTCCCTGGAGCACATTCCCAAAGTTTCTGCACATGTCTTCCATGGGGGTAGTGTCTGTAGGGTGTTCAAAGTCTCTGTTAAGTCATCCCAAGGAAAGGTCAGCTGCCCTGTGGAACTGACATTGAGACACTGAGAAAATGAGATACATATATTCCATCATTTTCTCTTCTTGGGCATTACCTACAGGGAAGCTCAGAACTGAACTTGATGTTCAATGACAGTAACTGTCTTGCTGTGGTTTACATTTTGCACTTTTCTTTTTCCATTATCGATGGCTTTGATGTGCATGTGCTTCAAGTCCTTTGGGGGAAGTTATGGGATATAAATCAGAGATTATAATCAGAGACTACGTGGCCACATGAAGATTCAAACCCAGGTTTTCTGCTTTCTAAGCCCAGAGCCCCTTCGTGTATTTGAGCCCAGATGATCACCCAACTGAAGGCCAGGGGTTGAGTCTGGGCTCCAGCTGAGCCAGCACCTCCCATTCGACTCCCCCTGTACATGCATTCTGGCTTATGTGCCCCAGGGGCTTGTCCTTTTAGGCCCACTACTGCCTGCCCACTTTGGGCTGGGGCAAGGGGAGGAAGGGAGTCTAGGTGATGGGCCAGGCAGCTCATGGGTGATGTGGACAGAACTTGGGCCTTGGGCTCTTAGCTCAGCTCCCTGCCTGGTAAAAGGAACATGCTGAGGCAGAGCCCAAAGCTAACCTATCCAGGGGCTTCCATGAATAGTCTCAGAGCCTCCTGTGTAGTTCAGCAGCCATGGCAGAGGCTGCTGATAGAATACTGATCAGAATAATGGTTCATAGTTTCCTGTTTCTTATTATGCACTTGGTAATGTACTAAACAGTTTGCAGGTATGTGTTTTCTCTTTGAGGGTTTCTATTATTATCCCCATTTTACATATGAGGAACTTGAGGCACAGAGAAATTAGATAACTTCTAACAGGGGTAGGAGGCTGCAGGCTCAAAAACAACGCAGATGTGTTTACTAACTACCATCTCCCTACCAGGGTTGTCACCAGCCTGGGCTGACTAAAGAGGTGAGAATGAAGCATCTCTCGTCACCTGAGGCCACCGACACAGGGGATCCCCAGAGGTCCCAGTCTTTTAGGCTTTCTCTATTATTTTCCCTGAGGTCAAAGGACAGGCTCAGCCCCTCAAGAGCCCTCACTGGTCTTAGAAGTCGTTTTTATCCCTCTTGCTGAGAGATACCTGGAAGCTGGGAAGATAGGAAAGGCTACAGGCCACAATGGCTGAGGGGAACAGAAAGGCCAGTAGCTGACTACCTGGCAGAGAGGAGTCAGTGGAGCATGGAGCCAGCTTAACTTGTAGGAAGTGGGCCCTGGTAAGGTGAGGTGGGAAAGCAGGAAGAAGAGAAGAACATGGGGATTTCTTCTGTTTTGGAGATTTGAGTTTCTCACCAACACAAACAGCATGACCCAGGAAGTAGAATGAAGCCTAGTGGTTAAGAATGTGGACTCTAGGCCTAGGTTTCAATTCTAGCTCCATTGCTTCTTGGCAGTATGACCTTGGGGAAAACATTTCACGTCTGTTAGTTTGGTTCCTCAGCCATAAAACTGGGGTCTCACTGGGATCTACTATATAGGCTGCAGTGAAAATTCAAGATGGTGGGTATGAGACGCTTAGGGAAGTGTCTGCCCTGTAGCAGGTGCTCTATTAGGATTAGCTGCCATTACTCTCTGGTCCTAACCTCCATTGCTGTAGTCAGATGAATAATGCCCCCCCCAAAATGTCCATGTCCTAAAACCCAGAACCCATGAATATATTACCTCACATGGCAAAAGAGACTTTGCTGATATGACTAAAATAAGGATCTTGAAGTGGGGAGATAGTACTGGATTATTCAAGTCAGCCTAGTTGAATCATAGGAGTCTCAAATGGGGAAAAAGAAGGCAGGAGGGTGAGAAAGAAGACTATGACAACAGAGACAGAGGTTGGAGTGATGTGGTCATAACCCAAAGAACACAGATGGCCTCTAGAAGCTAGAAAAGGTAGAGGAATACATTTTTCCCCTGGAGCCTCCAGGAGGAACGTAGCCATACTGACACCCTGACCTTAGCCCAATGAGACCCTTCAGCCTTCCAACCTTCAGAAGGTAATATATTTGTGTTGTTTAAAGCCACTACATTTGTGGTGATTCATTCCAGTAGCACTAGGAAACCAATATAGTTGCCATTCTATAAGTATGAATCTTTCTTGGCTGAACCCATTGATCCTCCAAGGCAGATGTGCCCCTTGTCCTCCCCATACAGATTTCCATCCCAGGCCCTGACAGTTTGGCAAGCTGGGGCAGTGGTTCTCCAGTGTGATCCTCAGATCTGCAGCATAATTGTTGCCTGGGAATGTATAAGAAATGCAAATGTTCAGGCTCCACTGAGAACTATGACTCAGAAACTCTAGGCTAGAGCCCAGCAATCTGTGTTGTAACAAGCCCTCCAGGGCCTGCTGATGTACCTCAAGTTTGCCAGCCATAGAGGTTATTTATTTGTGTGTCTTCTTCCTTCTCCATAGAGCAGGCAAGGACAATTGCTACCTGGTCGCCCTGATCAGGAGAGAGACCTGTCCTCAATGCACCCACAGAGCACCTCTGTCCCAGCAATGCTTGGAGTACACTCTCATCCTCTGTTTATATGTCTTTTCCACCAGACTGTGAGTTCTGCCAGGGTAGGGGCTGTGTCTTCTGGTTCAAGGTTGTACTTATTCTTGATGTCTGGATTCTTAATAGGTATTCAAATAATACCTAAAAGGATCTAATGGACTGACTAAATGTATGAATAAATGTGCTCCCTTGCCGCTTGAGAGACACATGTGCCTCACCCCTGTATTTCCTGTCACCTGGCAGTGAAATCTAGAGGCTTGGTCAAAGGCATGTGTATTTTCGAAAACTCTCCAGGTGTTTTAAAAAAGTAAAAAGAACTACCTTCTATTCTCCTTTTAACCTGGGGACAAATCTTCTCTTCTAATGCCTGTGTGAAAACCACATTCTTCTGGACCTATGGATCTTCTGGCTTCCTCAGCTCACAAGGACACACAGGTGGCCTGGCAAGGGCTGCCACAAGTGACTGGAATAATGAGTAAGGAGGTGTATATTGCACTGTGCATGTGTGTAGTTGTGAACATATGTGTGTGTGAGGGAATATGTACGAGAATGAGAGTAGGTGTGAGCATCTGTGGTTGGTTGGTGAGGGTGTTGCTGTGTGAAGGTATGTGTGTGTTCGTGTATGTGAGGATGATGTGTGTGAGAGTGTATGAATACATGTGGGTTTGCATGTGCAGACACGTATGTATTGTGAGCACGTGTCAATGTGAGAATGTGCTAAGGCTTGTGTGAGAGTGTGTATGTGAGGACATGTGTATGAGTGTGGGTGTGTGAGAGCACATGTGTGTGAACCTGTGCAAATGTGAGAGTGTTGGTATGGGAGTATATGTGAATGACAGGGCATATTGAGGAAGTGTGTATGAGTGTGAGAGAGGGTATGAGTGAAGCAGGTGAGTGCCGAGGGAGAAGGATGCACAGCGGATCCAGTGGGCTGTAAGCCCCAGGTTGTATGCCCCACAGGACCCCTCGAAGACCTGAGCAAACTGAGGTCAGCAGCTAGAGCTGCTGCTTCTTCACCATGTACTCCCACAGCACTTGCCTAGGGCCTCTTGCAGGGGGCCAGCCAGGACTTGTGGGTTGAATTGATGATAATTACGACTGGCTTCAGGACAGGAGTAGTGAGTTTGCCCTGTCTGCCACGCCTCTTCCTGCTGAAAAGGCTTAGGATTACTCTGAGCTCCGTGGCCTGTAGATGAATGAATGGACTGCCCAGAGTCGGCTAAGTGGGATATGATATGGCTTTTGAAGTTAGCAACAAATAACAATAGACTGTTGACAGTCCATAAAGCACATACTTGTGTATAAGCCAGATTAATCCAGCAAGACCTAAGATAGCTTGTTGCTAACAGGAAACCACACTACGAGGCTGGCCTGTGAGCTCTGCTGGGTTTGTTCCTTGCCAGTCAAGGAAGGCCTGTTGCCTTCTTGCTGCAGGACATGCTTGGGTGCACCCGATGAGCAACTGGAAAACAGTTCCACACAGGTGGCAGCAAGAGAACTGGGCTCTGCGGTCCTCGCCCTCCATTTAGGCTCCAGCCACTACTGTTCTGAGCACCCTGGGGAAGTGACCTCTAAGAGAATTTTGGACCTTCCCTGGAGAGTAGAGGTAGAGGAGTTAGGGGTGGGCTCTAGGCTTTAGACAGGGCAAGGAATGGGTGAAAAGACTATTCCAAGGTGCCAAAGAATACCAGGCTGGGTCAGGGCCTGTCACAGGGTGTCACTTGTGCTACTGGATGACATGACCACCCTCGTTGTCCAGCTACACTATTACATCACTTCTGGGCTGGGCTGCATCTCCTTGTCGCTGCTTAGGCAGGAGTAGGGCAGAGAAGCATCATAAATAATCCATTCCAGGCCTCTCTAGTGTGCTCCCTATAGGAAAACCAGGGCATTCCCCCTGGCATTCTCTACCCAACAGAAGGATATCAGCCCACCTGGTCCTGCCAGCAGCTTTAGTGGGGACAGTTCTGGGGTGTATGTTAAGAGATTATTTTCTCCCCAACAAAGAGGCAGGAGATCAGACAGGAGGCTTAAAGCTAAAGCGTTGGACACCACTAGGGCTGAATGATGCCAAAGGAAGATAACTCCTCTAAAACTGTCAATGAAGGAAAATAAAGTTTGATACTGGATTTACATGCGACTCTTCAAGAATGTTGGAATCTGCAGATCCTTCTGCAAATCATGGTGGCCTGCCTGGAGGAGATGGTGCTTAAAGACTACAGAATCTGCAGGGTCGATTGGGGCGCATATGGAGGAGCCTTCCTTCAGGTAAGAGAGGGAAGGGATCTTTGTGCTGGGTGATCTTGCAGGTGATTGGAATGTTCACAGGAGTTTAAGGACAAAGGCCACTCCAGAGATCCAGGAGGACTCAGACAAGCTCCTTCCTCCCTAGGGGATCCCACAGTCAGGATCAGGGCTCCAACAGGGAATCTGGCTCAGCCAGAGTGAGCTGCCAGTCAGCCCCTGCATGCTGCAATCTCTCCTGTCTTCTCTCCTTCCTTACCCTGGCTCTTCCCTGTCTGCTCCACATTCCCATCATTCCAACCACTTCTGTATTCAGGCCTTAGCCTTGGGCCCCACACTCCATGCCCCAGAAAGACTTTACCCCTTCTGTGGCCTTGATGAGTTATCGCTGTAGAATGCCTCCTCTGTCATCTCTACCTTCATCTGACTGGTGCAGAGACTGTCACCTCCCAATCAAAAGAACCCTTTCATTCCCCTCCCTCTCCCCCGGCCCTCCCACTCTTTCACCCTGTGACCTCCCTCTCCTACCTGATGCATTCCCTCCCAATCACCCAGTTTGTGCCTGAGGTCTTGCCGTTCAGATGGGTCTCTAAGTGCTGCAGAAAGGAGAGAGTATCCTTGTATTTGGCAATCCTTGTTGTTTGTCTCCTCTTCTGCCACTGGCACTACATTAGTTCTTGCTTCCATTATCCCTCCCTGGCCTCCTGCAACAGCCTCCTAACCGGTCTCTGCCTCCAGTTTTATCCCCCCACCATCTGCTTACCCCTTCCCCTCACCTACTCACAGGACAGCCAGAGCTTCTAAAGAAAATGCAGATTTGATCTGCTCGCTCCAGCTCCCACTTTTCAGTGCTTCAAATAGGCTACAGGACCCAGTCCCAATCCAAGCTCCGTACCCCTCTGGAGCTGTCCACCCCTCTCCCACAGTCAGCAGCTGCCCCTGGGGCTCTGTGAGCCCCAGCTTGAGGATCACTGCACCACTTCTCATGCACCAAGCCTTTCCTTAAACTCTAGCCTCACACAGTGCTCTGCACATTGCTCAGAAGATGCACACATTTCTACCTACCACTCCCACTGCCTGGGTGAGAAGAAAGGAGTGAAGGGAGGAGGCCGAGGTTACACAGCAGGTTGGTGTCAGGTTGAATGGTGACATTGGGTCGTCCCAGGGCAGGGTGCCTCAGCAGGTACAGTAGGCAATCCCAGTGGAGCCACAGCTGAGGCCATCTTTGTGACCAAGAGATTAGTACAATATGGGGGGAATTGAGCAAGCAGGTAAATATGTTGAAGATAATAAGGACCAGTTTTCTTACTATTGGAAAAGGGAAGTGTAAATATGGAATAGTGACAGGAATTGGTGTAAATTATGGTTTTAGATATATAGATACACAGATGTAGATGTTTGTACATGTGTAAGTGCATGTGATTATACACACCTATATTCTCTTGCTCTGTCTACTGAGAGGGCCTAGAATCAATGACATCCAAGTAGCAACAAGTACACCCAGTCCCCAGGCCTTGGTTTCTAAATAATTTCGTTCACTTAACAAACCAGGGTTCCTTGGCGAAGTGGTTAATTTCCTGGGGCAGTAAAGTTGCCAGATGAATCTAGAAAATCTTATTCTTCCAAAAGGGTAAGGATGTGCTCAAAGAATGATGAGGGTACGCTAAAAGGACCCAGAAGCCAGTTCGAAGGAGCTCCCACTGACCAAGTCTGGGACAATATAAGTATCAAAATTTTTTAAAAAATGATACTAATGAATGATATATAGAATTGGTTTTCAACTGAGGCCTTGTGGATTGAATAGAATAATGGCTCCCAAAGATGTTTATGTCCTAATTCCAGGAACCTTTGGATATCTTACCTTACATAGAAATGGAAACTTAGCAGATGTGATTAAGTTAAGGATCTTGATGTTGGAAAATTATCCTGGGTTATTATGTCATCACAAAAGTCCTCATAAAATGGAAGCAGGAGGGTCGGAGTCAGAGATGTAAGGATGGAAGCAGAGGCTGGAGTGATGTAGTCACAAGACAAGGAATGTATGTGGGCATCTCTAGACTCTGGAAAAGGCAAGGAAAGCCATGATACTGACATGTTGACTTTAGTCCAGTGAGACCCATTTTGGCTTTATTACATCCAGAACCATAAGATACTAACTAAACATGTATTGTTTTCAGCCACTAAATTGTGGCTATTGGTCACAGCAGCCATGGAAACTTGTATACCTCATCTTCTCTACTGTGGAGAAGGGGTGGCTCTCCAAGGTCTGAACTGTCTAGCTCACGTCCACATCCCTTGAGGGGTCTCCTCTCCTGAACCCTAGTAGGTACTCAGGAAACCTTTGTTTGAATTAACTCAGTCAGGGGGGGCAGTGAGGACTGAAGGAGCATGACAAACATGTGAGGCATCCCGAGGGTCCTTCTGAAGAAATCAGGGTTTCTGTGGATATTTACATCCCACTGTTTGCCCAAGATTGGTCATACCTACAGCTGCAGGGATGTGTGCCTGAGGAGGTGGGGTGGGATCATTTTAATGCCTGAGAAAGGAGTCCCAGACCCAAAAACTCTGCCCAGGAAGCATCTGGAGCCTTCCATACCCCTGCTACCACCTGTGCAGTTGCCAGCTGGGCTATGGTGATGGGTCATAGAACCTGCAGGATTCTGAAGCTCCTCATCCTGTGGACCTTTGCCATGCCTCCTGCCAGAGCAGAGATACTCATACAGTGCCAGAGCAGGAAGGCCTCCGAAGAACAGCCAGATTCCCTTTCCAGTCCCAATTCTATCACTTTCCAGGGGGAAAAACCAGGACCAGAGAGGAGAAAGGATTGCTCAGTGAGAGAGCTGGGCTGAGTACCCAGGTGGCTGGCCCTCAGGTAACTGAGCTTTCACTCCCTAAGGACAGGAAGAGAAAGAAAGGGGACATTTTGCACCTCTGGGTACATCAGAATATGGGGGCAATACAGGGTTTAAAAGGCATATTTAGTGATGGAAATGTTCTAAAAATGATTATGGTGATGGTTTTACAGCTCTACATATTTCCTAAAACTCATTTAATTGTATACCTACAATTTATAATATCTAAATTAAACCTCAATACATCTATTTTAAAAACCCAAAGGCATTATAACATCTTTTTGGAAAACCCATAAATAAACCTGTATTTTCCCAGTACAAACTACTGGAAGTGAAGGCTTGCGTTATTCTTTTTGTCCAGGGAGATGTGGGTTTAAAAAGCCCCACCAGGGAGGGCCTCCCTGGGGCAGACACTATTGTGAGTAAAACAAGCTATCATTTGTCTACAGCTGCCCCTTCTCTGTCTTCAAGTAGCTCACAGTTGGGAGGAAGATAAGGTGCAAACAGAAGTATCAGGACTGCCAGGGATATCCAGGGTGACAAGGATCAGTGTTGTCAGAAAGAACGGACCAGGTACCAGGGACTCCAGATTGGGAAGAGGAACAGGCATGAGACAAAGGTCCAGGACCTCGAGCCCAGTCCCCAACCCCCAGCCAAGCACAGAGAGTGCCAGCCACCACATCAGCCTCCTCTAGCTAGCTGCTTTAGGGGCTGTGCGGCTGGGCCTTCCCCTGCTGCCTTCCCTCTATCCCTTCTTCAACTTGATCCATTACCTTCTGTTTACAGCCTCTTCAGACAGTTTTCCTTGGCTTGATGCCAAACCAATTTGAATTAATTTTCCAAGCATGACCCTGTGAGTCACTATATTAAATGCCTTCCAGATAGTTCTCATTGCTGCATACACACAGTGCATTTGGCCAGCCATCTGCAATCACAATGAGGTGCCCAGCCCATCGGTGCAGCACCCAGTGCCAGTGACAACAGGCCCAATAATGATGCTGGTGCTGTCTGGGTGCAGAAAGACCTACAGCAGGCATTCTTCTGAGGTTTCTTGGACATTTAAAGAGATAGGTCAGCTAATGAAAGACTGCCCAATGATTAGCTTTCTTAAAAAAAAAAGCTTTATTGACATATGTCACATACTATACGATTCAACAACAATTCAATGATTTTGTTTTCATATTCACCAGGTTGTACAACGATCACCACAGTCAATTTTACAACACTTCTTTCACCCCAAAAAGAAACCTCGTATTCTTTAGCTCTTGTTCCTCTACCTCTCCATCCTGCCGGTCCCTGGCAACTACTGATCTACTTTCTGTCTATAGATTTCTCCGGTCTGGACTTTCATATAAATGGAATATGGGAATTTTAATGATCAATTTTTCAAAACAAAAATTGCCCAGGGGCTGAAGAGCAGGATTTGGGGGAGGGGTCCTCAGTATGAAGAGTAGGGTGGCCATAAAAGGAAAAGACCACAACTCCATCATTGGAGGAGCATTCAAAGGTGGGCTGTGAAAGGGATCGCCTCCCACTTCACTCAGTGTGGACCAGCCCCAGCCTCTACCCCAGGGAGGGCCCTGTCCCCACAGAGACTTACCTTTCCTTGTACCCCACCACACTGGCATTGCCTGGGGCTGCTGCCCCCAAAAGGAGAGGAGAAGGAGGGCTACCTGTTTAATGCTCAGGAGGAGGCTGGAGGGAGCTCTGTTTTGTCCGTACCCCAGAAGGAGAGGCGCACATGCACATGTGCTCATGCACAGCCTCCACCTACTTACAGAGTCCCTTTCCTGAAGGGACCTGCCACCATGTTAATTTACGATCAGCCTCCTCCCTTCTCCTCCTTGCCAGAGCCAGTTGGCCTTTCTCCAGCTCACGAGAGCACTGCCGAGGACGTTGGCAGCCGCCCGGCAGTTGTCACCTGATCCACTGGATAATCTATAAAACTGAAACTTCTCAAGGTTGGAGGCTTAGATCCCTCTGTGTGGCATGGACCCAGTCAAGGGCTCATCCAGGCCCTGCTTGCCCATCTCTAGTGACCCACTCCTCACTACCTGCCAAGGCAGCCCATTGCCTCTGAATAAAATCCTGTAGAAAATTCTCCCCAACATCCTCCTATGGCTCCTATTTTTACTGCTCAGGCCTCAGGGAGAGAGTCTACTTCCCTTTCTCCTTTATAGCCCTGAAGAAATTTGAAGACAGGTATCAGCCCCCCTTGAATCTTTTCTTGTCCAGGATGAGAAAAAGCACCACCACCACAACCGTAGTTAGAGCAACACTGCCTACATTTAAATTATACTTGCAATCTTCACAACACCCCTGTGAGGCGGCTGTGATCAGACGCATTTTACCAATAAGGAAACAGAGGCACGTAGTGGTACAGCAATGAGCCAAAGGACGTTCGACTGGGAACGGAGGGATTTGAGGTTTGAATCCAGGTCCCTTGTACGGTGAAGCCTTTGCTTTTGACCTCTGCACTCACCACACACCCTCAGTACTGCCCATGCAATTTATTTTTAATAAGCTAGATTTCACATACCATTTCTTTCACATGTCCCTTTTCAAGTGGACGATTTAGTGTTTTTTAGTGTATTCACAGTGTTATACAACCGTCACCACTACGTAATTCCAGAACGTTTTTATCACCCCAAATGAACTCTCATGACCATTAAGCAGTCACTCCCGGACCTATTCCAGGTGCTGACAACCACTAATCTTTGTTTCTTATGAATCTGCCTGTTCTAGACATTGCATATAAATAGAATCATATAATATGTGGGCCTTTGTGACTGGCTTCTTTCACTTAGTATGATGTGTTCACAGTTTATCTATGTTGTAACATGAATCAGTACTTCATTCCTTTTGATGGCTGAATAACCTTTCACCGAATGGCTACATCGCAATTTGTTTATTCATTAATCTGTTGATGGATCTTTAGGTTGTTTCCACCTTTTGGCTATTGTGAATAGTGCTGCAATGGACATTTATGTACAAAGTATTTGTTTCAACACCTGTTTTCAATTCTCTTAGATACACACCAAGTAGTAGAGTTACTGGGTCACATGTAAGTTCTAAGTTTAATTTTTTTGAGAAAGTGCCAACCTGTTTTCTACCATGGCTGCACCATTTTCCATTCCCACCAGCAATACAGGAGGGGTCGAATCTTTTACTTTCTTGATCATGTTCTTTGAAGCACAAAAGTTTTAGATTTTGATTAAGTCCAATTTATCTACTTTTTCTTTAGACACTTGTGCTTTGGATGTCATAATCTAAGAAACCGTCGCCTAATCCAAGGTCATGCAGGTTGACACTTATGTTTTCTTCTAAGAGTTTTATAGTTTAAGCTCTTATTTAGGTCTCTGATTCATTTAGAGTTAATTTCATATATGGTCAGAAGTAGGGATCCAAATTCACTCTTTTACATGAATATTCAGTTTTCCCAGAACCATTCGTTGAAAAGACTATTCCTCGCCCAACTGAGCTGTTATGGCATAATTGTAGAAAATCAACTAGCCATAAATGTGAGTTTATTTCTGAACTCAACTATATTCCATTGATCTATTAACCATTCTTATGCCCATGTAATTTTTTATTTGGTGCTATCAAAACAATATAATGGCAAGGAAGTATCCTCACCAGGGTGTATCCTTGCCAGGATATATTTTTTGAAACAGAAATGTTTTTAATTTTGATGAAGTCCAATTTATTTTTTCTTTGCTAGTTTGTGCTTTGGGTGTCACGTCTAGGAAACCATTGCCAAGGTCATAATAATTTACCCATATGTTTTCGTGTAAGAATTTTATGCTTTTACAGTTGTAGCTCTTATATTTAAGTCTTTGATCCATTTTGAGTTAACGACAAAAATGACTGGTTTGATTTACATTCTCTCTGGCTTAAAAGTCTCATTCGTTCAGGCTGCTGTTTTATTTTTAGTCTTCAAAGGTGAAGTTCAATCAGTGCTCGTTCTGCTACAACTTGATCAAGAGGTTTTGGAGGGAAAAGCAAGACTTCATCAGCAGGGCCTGAGGAGTCTCTCACCCCACCCTCACCCTTTGGAGGGAGGGGCCAAGCATAGGGATTTTTTAAAATGACCTCACACTCTCAGCCCCATCCCTTACAAATGAAGAGACGTAGGCTGGCTGAAGGTCACACACCTAACAGGTTCACAGCTGAACTCCAATTCATGTCTTCTGACTCCAATCCCATGTTATTTCTATTATGCTATGATGCCTGCCTTCAATGAAACAAATAAGAATCAGCAGGGGATAGAAGCCTAGTGGGGAGAGATGGAAAGAAGGTGAGTTCATAGCAGAACACTCAATGGATATCTGTTAGCAGTGACAGATTGAACATAGGAGCATTTCTGAGTCTTTTAGGAAAACTGGAGTGAATTTTGTTGCAGTGTGAGTAATTCATAAGAAAGAAAGCCCTGCAGAGAAAGCATAAAGGAGTTGAAATAATTTCACCTGTTCAAAAGACCAGACTAAATCAATGGTGCTATTCTAGTCTACGGCTGTTCTGTTTAGAGGCTATTGTATGCTTGCCCTGAGAACCAAACAAGCAAACAAAGTGAGCTTCCATCATGGTAGGAGAGGTTCAAAATAGCTCCAATAAAGAGCTTCTAGGAGAGGAGTTGTTAATTGAGAAGCTTCCTTAGTGATGACCTTGAAATGGCCCACTAAATGGGACCCCTTTAGATTGACCTTCATTCTCTCCTGGAGCAAAGACCCAGTCAGCCTTGAGCCAATGGTTACCAAACACCTAGCATGTGTACAGTGGTGTGCCTGGGACAGAAGGCACCAATCACTCCAGGCATCATTGGCGGAGAGCCTCTATACAAGAAAGTGGGAGATTTTACCTCATGGCATTTCAAAATAGGAAAGTCACCTACAGAAGACATAGAATGACTAGGCTGCAAAGTCTCCTCCTCTCCTCTTTCATAGTAGTCCTTTGAGAGACTCTGTATCAAATGCTTTATCTAAAATGGATCTTCACTGCTGTCAGCCAAATAAGGGACCTCCAAGGTGTCCACTTCTAAGCCCAGAACCAGTGACTATCTTACCTTACACAGCAAAATAGCCTTTGTAGTCAAGAACCTTGGGATGTAGAGTTTGTTTTGGATTACTCAGGTGGTCTCAATGTAATCACAAGAGGTCTTATAAGGGGGAGGCAGGAAGGTCAGAGTCAGAGAGAAAGATAGGAAGATGCTGTTTTTTTCTTTGAAGAGGGAGCTAAGCTAAGAAATGTAGGCAGTCTCTAAAAGCCAGAATTAGCAGGGGAACTGATTCTTCTCTAGAGCCTTCAGAAGAAATGCAGCCCTGCTCACACCTTAGTTTTAAGATTTCTGATATCCAGAACTATAAGATAATAAATTTGTATCTTTTGAAGTTACTGAGTTTGTGGCAATTTGCCACAGCACCCATAGGATACTAAAGCATTTACTAAGCTGAAGGCGAGCCTTAAAATTATGGAACAGAACACCAATTATCTTTAAAAATTAAGTGCAGGTTATTTAGTAAATGTAGATTTCCTTGTTACAAGTCATAATTTAAAAAATATGGGTGGGGTAAACCCAAATTAATTAAACAAAACAACCATGTAATAACAAGATAGTTTAGTGTGAGACCTTCATACAAGCATAAAGCTGAATGGAAACTACATATATATATATAATACATATACTATGTACAGGTAGCAAGTTTTAGCATGTTTTTAAACAGCTCTATTGAGATATAATTTACATACCATACAATTCACATATTTAAAGTGTAAAATTCAATGTTTTTTTAGTGTATTCACAGAGTTGTGAACCACCACCATAGTCAATTTTAGAGTATTTTTATCACCCTCAAAAAGAAACCCTATACCTTTTAGCTATCACTACTCTTTACTTCCACTCCATCCCCCCATCCCTAAGCAAACTCTAATCTGCTTTCTGCCTCTATAGATTTTCTGGTTATGAACTTTCATAGGACTGGAATCATACCACATGTATGTGGTCTTTTGTGTCTGCCTTCTTTCAAGCAATATGAAGTTTTCAAGGTTCATTCATTTTATAGCTTGGATCATTACTTCATTCCTTTTATGGCCAAATAATATTCCATCATATCAACTGAACACAGTTTACTTATCCATTCATCTGTTGATGGGCATTTAGGTTGTTTCTGCCTTTTGGCTATTATGAATAACACTGCTATAAACATTAGTGTACAGGTTTCACTTGATCGACGTTTGGAGCAGAGGAGTACCTACCATCGCTAACAGCCCCTCCCAGCTTGACCCAATAGAATGAAGTCAGCCAGAGGAGTGATTATTCCATGGTGTCTGGAACTGTACACATTTCTTTATCTGTTGTCAGCCAGGATGGAATTTTGAATCCCCAGGCCCTGCAGGTGGTTACTTCTTATCCCAATGTTCTAGCTAGCGGAAGAAAGAGAAATACAGTGGACGCCGAATGGGAGGAATAGTCAGCTTTGTCTCTAAGCAGCAAGAAATTGCTAAGACTGTTTGGAAGGTATTATGGGTTGAATCATGTCCCCCCAAAAGATATGTTGGAGTCCTAATTCCTAATACCTGTGAATGTGACCTTATTTGGAAACAGGGTCTTTGCAAATGTAATCAAATTAAAAGGAATTTATACTGGATTAGGGTGGGCCCTAAATCCAACAACTGGTCTCTTGTAAGAAGGCTATATGAAGAGACGGGGAGAGATTGGAGAGATGCATCTACAAGTGAAGAAACACCAAAGATTGATGGCAACTACCAGAAACTAGGAAAGAGGCCTGCAACAGATCCTCCCTTAGAGGGAGCATAACATTAAGTGAATGTTTGGTGAATGAATAAGCAAATATAGCTCAGACTTTAAGACAAGCATAGTTGAGGGTACAAAGTAAAAACTCATAAAAGCTTGATGGTTGCTAGACAAACCAAGAGATACCTGGGAAAAAGCCATGGGATCAGGAGTTCATTTCTTGGAGTAGATCCTACAGAGTAGGTTTGTTAAGACAATGAAAGAATAATACTCCTTTTGACCACATTCTTTCCTTGACAGGTAGGGCAGATGTCACTGTCAGAAGCATGGGTAGAGTTGGGCAGAACTGGCTTTACCTGGAACCTCAGTCTAAGGGAGCAGGATCCTGTACACTGAGAAGCTGGTCTGCTGAGACTGAAGAGAGTGGCCTTCTATCATGCCTCCTATTATTCCATGGAATATTCCAGCAAGTTTCAGAACAGCCAGGGCATCACACATAAAGGAATTCAGTCAGGCCACGCATAAAGGAATTCAGTCAGGCCAGTGTAGACTGTCCTTGGCAAGGAGCAAAGGACATTGAACATGCTGCTCCTGAGCCCAAACTTCTGTGACTACAGTAACTTCTCAAAGTATATAACATCAGAGGAGTTGTATTCATTTCCTTGGCTCTGTAACAAATTATCACCACCTTGGTGGCTTCAAAAAACATTTATTTATTCTCTTACATTTCTGTAAGTCAGAGGTCCAAAATCAGTTTCATTTGGTCAAGGCCAATGTGTTGGCTGAGCTGCCCTCCCTCAGGAGGCTTTGGTGGAAAATCTGTTGCCTTCTCTGGTATCTAGAGCTGCATTCCTTGTGTTTCTTGGTTCATGGGCCCTGCTTGCATCTTCAAAAGCCAGGAGTAGAGCATCTTGCTTCAGTGGTCACATTACCCCTGTGGGCAGTGCTCCTCTGCCTCCCTCTTATGAGGACACTTGTGATTATATTTAGAGCCCAGCTGGATAATCTAGGATAATCTCTTCATCTCAGGATTCTTAACTAAATCACATCTATGAAGTCTCTTTTGCTATATAAGGTAACATTCATGGGTTTTTAGAACTGTGATTCAGATATCTTTTGCAGGCCATCATTCAGCCTCCTACAGGAATGGAGGTGAAAATGTTTGCTGTGGGTTTGGAATTTACATTGACGAACCCAAACCTTCTCCCCTAAATAGCAATAAGAGAGATTCCAGGGTCTCTTAAGAGGTTTCCTTTCTACTGGTCTGCGTTACAATGACACTAATGCTCCCATGCTCCCAGGTGGAGGGGGAGCAGCCACCTGGTGGATCTAGAGTTGACTATAGATCCACATTCCCTGGTTCTTGTTTGCAGGCCACCCGTTTTTCTTTGCTGATGTATCATGGCACTTTCCAGCCTTTATGTATGCAATTGGATATATTACAGACAGCAGAGTGGGGTGCATCCATTTCCCTAAGGAAGGTCTCCCTCTCAACACCTAAACTTCTTCTAAGGGCATAGTGGCATGCCAGCTGGTCTCCTTGATGAACATCCTGCCCCCTTACTCCCTCTCAGTGAACTTCCTTAATACCCATGTCTTTCCTATCACACCTGATAAAACCTTCAGAGTGGCTCCTCATCGCTGACAGCAAGATCAAATTTGATGGTTCCCACTTGACTTCAAAACATTCCATGATCAAACTTTGTAGGTGGGTCAGCCCCATATCCATCAACACCTCCCTTTACTACCTGGAGCCCTCACACCTACCTCCCTAGACTACTTTTGTCTCCCATCGGGGTGCATTTTTTTTTTGTTGAGATAAAATTCACATCCAATAAAATTTATCATTTAAAAAACTCTGACACATGGTACAACATAACGAACCTTGAAAAGATTATGCTCAGTGAAAGAAGTCAGACACGAAAGGACAAACATTATATGATTCCATTTATTTGAGGAAACTTAAATAGTGAAATCTATAGATATAGAAAGTAGAGATTACCAGGGACTTTGGGAAGGGTGGTAACAGGAAGTTATTATTGATTGGGTATAGAATTTCAGTTTGGAAAGATGAAAAAGTTCTGGAGACGGATAATGGTGAGGGTTGCATAACAATGTGAATGTACTTAGTACCATTGAATTGCACGCTTAAAATGGTTAAAAGATAAATTTTATATTTGGATATTTTGCCGCAATAAAAAAATGTTTTAAGACAAAATTTATCACTTTAACCCTTTTAGAGTATACTATCAGTGATTTTCAGTATGTTCGCAGAATTGTGAAATCATCATCATCAATTTTAGAATATGTTCATCACTCCATGAAGAAACCTCTCACTCATTAAGCATTCATTTCACATCCCCCTCCCCCTAGCCCCTGACAACCATGAGTATGCTTTCTGTCTCTATGGGTTTTCCTATTTTGCACAATTAATATAAACAGAATCATATAATATGTAATCTTTTGTGTCCGGCTCCTTTTGCTTAGCATTAATGTTTTCAAGGTGCATCCATGTTGTAGAATGTATCAATACTTCATTCCTTTTTTATGGCTCCATAATATTCCTTTGTATAGATAGAATACATTTTCTCCATTCATCACTTGATGGGCATTTGAGTTGCTTTTACTTTGGCTATTATGGATAATGCTGCTATGAACATCCATATATAAGGCTTTGTGTGGACTTTATGTTTTCATTTCTCTTGAGCAGATACCTAGTGATGCATTTGCTGGGTCATGTGGCAACTCTAGGCTTATCAAGATACAACTTGAAGTAGTATCCAGTGCATCAACTCTGGAGCTCTATGCTGATGGAGAATGTAGGCAGCTTAGAAAACAGAAAGCCAAAGGCAATCGAAAGAATCTCCTTTTTAGCTCATATTTTTCTTTCTTTCCCTTCTCCACACTGCTACTGGGGCTGTCACTGTGTCACAAAATTCACAGTTTGAGTTCTACCTCTCCCTGAGCCATGAAATGACCCCCAAAACAGATTTCAGATGTACCTAGGTGGTGGTCAACTGGTTGATCTGGAATTGATTTTGGCAGTCGTCTTTCTAATCATCACTTTAGACTAGAAAACCTTTGCCTTCAGACCTCTTAGTCCAAAATCTAAAATCAACCTGTGAAAGTGCTGCCCCAGAGATGTCCTATATGGTGAGAATATGTCCACATTTAATGCACAAATAACTATTCTGTTATTGACTGTTGCTCACCTCAATCCAATTAGGTGAATCTCTTTGAAGACATACCACCTACAGGTCAGAGTAGTTCAAAATCAGTTGAATTCTTTCCAAGTACAGCCTGTGACAATGTCTTCATTTTTTACAATATTTGCCCTTTGAAACAGGCTTGGAGCTTGTGTGTTTAAAGGGGGAGTGGGATTTAGAGAATGTCAAGCAAGCTAAATGATTTGTGTTGGTTCGTTCTGTTCTGTGCCCATGAATAGCATTTGATTCATGGGCTGCAAATGGAATGTTGTACAGGATGGGCTCATCATGAGAAACAGCAGAATTAGAGTCAGAACACTTGTTAAACTTCACTCTCTCTCCAAACCAGATGGGCAAACCAAACTGAAAATAAGCACAAATCTTCTAATAAGGGTAATATCATTTGTACTTCTAAACAGCACACACAAAATACACTAAGAAAAGTAGCATCACTTGTAAATTACAAGCATTAACTTACTAACAATCAACAATTATCAACTCTTCAAATGCTGGGCTCCACTGGAGAGAGTCAAGTTGTCCCTCTGTTGGGTCAATAGCTCGTCCTGCCTGTGGTCTATTTACAAGTGGGGTGCTGATTAAAAACCGTTCTGAAAACCCTGCTGCTGTTTGAAAACCATGCTTGATTCAAACTTGGCAGAAGAATCTGGTACAAATGAAAGGCCTCCTTAGAGCCAGAAAGGCAGGACAGCAAGTGAAGCCTCCAGGGAGCCACTGAACAACCACAGTCCAGGAAGCCACACTACTCACAACTCTACAGGAAGGCAGGAAGCCTGGTTTACATTCCCAATGCCTTGTGATGTGACCTTGGACAAGTCACTTCCCCTCTCTGGGCCTCAGTCTCTTCATCTGTATATGAGAGGCCACTGAACCAGATGACACCAAAGGCAAGAGTCTTCTGCGTGATTAGCTGAACTTGGAAAACTTCCCATGTACCTTTTATTACTGATCTGAATGAAGAACTCTGTAAAAGCATGAATCACAATTAAAAGTTGGAATTTCATTTTTAAGAGATGAAGAGGTACACTGAGAAAAGCACTTCAGGATGGGCTGGGCCCCAATTCTGCCTTGATCTAGGTAGAATCCTAGATATGTTTTCAGTATGTTTGTTTTCCCCATTCACCCATCCATTCTTTTTCTAAAGACAAGATGACAACTAAAAGATCCTGGCAGGAGCTCTCTCACAGCCCCACTCTTTCAGCTTGGCATCACGGGGCAAGAATGCAAAGGTGGGCAGAAAAATCTCCATACATTCAACTTGGCCACAAGCAGGATGTGGTAGAGGCTCAAAGGTATGTCTCAAATGTGGGCTTAAATTAAACAGAGGACATGCCAAATCCTCTGTTTACTTTTCTCTAGCAGTTCTGGAAATTGGCCTTTCATTATTGTCCTGGCCCAAACCTGATGGGGGAAGTGAGAGTGTCATAAGGTCTCCAGGGTGGAAGGGACATCAAAGAAGGACTAGAGAACCAGTCCTAAGCATCCCCAAGAGGCCAGCCAGCTCTTCCATCTTGAAGTTGTTTTGTGTCTTAGAAAGTTCCAGAATCCATCACCCTATAGCTTGTCCCCTTTATCTTTGTTTCCACAAGTTGAGGCCACACATAACATCAAATCTCCCATGAACTCACTAGAGGCTTCTCCCTCATCACCTTCTCCCTTTAACCCCTTAAAGTCCTCTTTTACTCTTGCCAAAACACTCCCAAGACTATTTCTTATATGAAAATTCTGTTTCCTTTAACAGCCTGATCACTGGTTCCTGGAGCAAGTCCAGCTTGTTAATGTCTCCAGAGAGGTTACTAGTAGCCAGAATAGGGCATGTGTCCAAGCACTGTGGGCTGACCAGGACACAGTAGAACTGTCACCTCCCTCCTCTAGATCAGAACAAGGCCCCTTGAAAGGGTATAGGGGAAAGAAATGTCAAAATATTTCTGTTGTAATTCAGAAAACATCTATAACCCAGATGTTTCTCTTATTGTGCCTCCTTCCCTTCCCATTTGCTTAGCTAAAATAATAACAGTTAAAACAAAACAACAGCTACTGCTCTTGAGAGCTTACTGTTCTGTGCACTTTCCATGTGTGTTAATGTGTTTTTCACAAGCCTCTTAGTCCACGGTACTCTGTTATAGCATCTGAACTAAGACAACGTTTCCAGCTGCAATGTATGAGGGTTCCAATTTCTCCATTTCCTCACCAACACTGATCTCTATCCACCTTTTTGATTAGAGCCTCCCCAGTGGTTGTGAATTGGGATCTCATTGTGGCCTATTGGGCCACATACTGGGACAAAGCCCCCAGGTTGGAGGAGAGCTGAGGAGAGGGCCTTGGAGAGGAGATGAATCTTTCAGGAATTGTTGCAGGTGGTCAGACTGTCCAGGAGGGGAGGTTGCCTGAACTGAGCCCCTCAGGCATCTATACACCTATTTCATTTTGTACATAAACAAATTGTTCCATACCATAAGTGCAGTATTGGTGTCATAGGAATTATGAGCTTGGAGTCACATGGGTGGGACAGCTAGAACCCCACTCTCAGGAGCTTGGTTTTATCTTGAAGACAAGTTGCCATTTGTAAGCTGTTTTAAGACAGTCACCCTGACTACCTTGCAGAGCATAGGTTCCTGGGGGTAGCACTGGAGGTAGTGGGACCAGAGAACAGTTGGTTCAATAATCCTGATGTGAGAGGGGAACAGCTGGAATCAGGGCAGAGACTGTGGTGGCAGTGAGGATGAAGCAGTCCCAAAAGACACATTGAGCAGATCTCTGAGTGGGGCCCTTTCACTCAGTTCTTTCACAACTTTTAACCACAGAAAAAATAGTCTTGGAAAAATTCAAAGGTCAGAATTTCCAAAGGAAAATTCTTACAGATGACAGAGGGAGGGCTACTGACCTCCCCATGCTGTGTGTCCAGAGCCACCTCCCACCCCTGACCCCTCTGCCAGAGTGTGATGGAACAAGTGAAGTGGGTAGAGGACGGAGATACCCAAGTGCCAGGACCACCAAATATTTAGATGTACCCCTCTTCTTTTCCAAGCCAACCTGACTAACATTCATTTCATACTAATTATATGCACTGCAGAGAGAAACTCAAAGTAAGATATGTCCCTGGCTGCCAGAAGCTTTCTCTTTAGATAAAATCAACATCAAGGTATATGTGAAAAATAATAAAATATGGAAATGCCCATCCAAGGCAGTAACAGATGATTCCTTGTTAAATAGACGGATAAGGTTTGACCCCCAAAGGCTTTGAGAAAGAGGTGCATGTTGACCTTGGGCTTAGGGGACATTAGCATTTGGATACCAGGATAAAGAGGCTAGGGGGAGCACAGTGGGTAAGAGAAACCTCATAAGAAAATGCAAGAGACAGTGAGGTCACCTATTGGGCCAGACGTACTAAGGTAGAGCCGGCTGGGCATTGACTGCCCACAAAGGCATGCAGCCTGATTGTGAAGGCAGTTGGGACCCAGAGTAACATTTTATCCAAGGGAAAGCATGACTGGGGTGGTGGATGCTCTCAGAGAGCATTGGTCAGTCAGCAGAGTTAATCAACCTGCCTTCTTAGGACAATCCTGGGGCTCCATCAGAGTGCATCCAGAGTGCTTGGAGGAGCAATATGGCAAATATCACTCCTGGGGTCCTGTTAGAATGGGACAGGGGCCAGAAAAGAGTGACAGAAAGTGTGATCACAAACGGGCTGATGTAGAGGATGAAAAAGAGTGATAAGAATCAGAAAAGGGATGCAGGTACATGAAAACCTCTTTCTCTTAGGATTCTGCCTGAGCAGAAAAGAAAGGATAAAACTCTGGAGAAAGAATCATCTTCAAGAAGTACTGCACAAAGAAGCTTCAGCAAGCAGGCATGCCAGTGAGGCTGGTCCCAAAGTCACCCCAGTACATTTCAGAGGTATTCATGAGGAGGCAAGGCAAGGCACCAGGAGTTGTGTCCAGCTAGCTGTCCTCCATTCAGGTGGTCTTCTGTTTTCTCTTCTAAAGTTCTATCCTTGAAGCTCACATCATTTATTTTAAAAGTTTTTTTAATTGTGGTAAAATATGCATAATATTTATCATTTTAACTGTCTGTAAGTGGCATTAATTTAGTGGTATTAATTATATTCACAATGTTGTATAACCATCGCTACTATCTATATCCAAAACTTTTCATCATCCACAACATAAAATCTACCTATTAAACAATAACTTCTCCTTCCCCCTACCCCCAACTCATTCCACTTTCTGTTTCTATGAATTTGCCTGTTCTAGCTAGGTGCTCCCTATGAGTAGAATCATATAATATTTGCGCTTCTGTGCCTGACTTATTTCACTAAGCATGTTTCCAAGGTTCATTCATGTTGTAGCATCTATCAAAATGTTCTTTCTTTTTATGGCTGAACAGTACTTCATTGTGTGTATATATCACATTTTGTTTATCTATTCATCAGTGAATGGACATTACGGTTGTTTTCACCCTTTGGCTATTGTTAATAATGCTGCTATGAACGTGGGTGCTTGCGATTCTTTAGAAGTAGAATTGCTGGGTCATGTGGTAATTCTATGTTTAATTTGGTGGGGGGAGACTGCCATATTCTTTTCTTCAATGGTTGCACCATTTTACATTCCCACCAGTAATGTACAAAGGTTCCAATTTCTTCACATCCTTGCCAATATTTGCTATTTTCAGTTTTTTTTATTATAGTCATCCTAGTAGGTGTGAAGTAGTATCTCATTGTGGTTTTGATGTGCATTTCCTTAGTCACTAGTGGTGTTGAGCAATATTTAATGTGCTTGTTAGCTTTGTATATCTTCTTTGGAGAAATGTCTCTTTAAACCCTTTGCTCATTTTTAAATTGGGTTGTTTGCTTTTTATTGCTGAGTTGTAAGAGTTCTTTAATCAGTCTCTTGTTAAGATATATGATTTGCAAATATTTCTCCCATTCCATAGGATGTTGCCTTTTTACTAATTTGATAATGTCCTTTGACATACAAAGTTTTTAATTTTGATGATGTTCAATTTATTTATTTTTTCTTTTGTTGCTTGTACTTGTAATATCAGAGCCATGAAGTCATTGCCAAACTCAACATCATCAAGATTTTTGCCCAAAGTTTTCTTCTAGGAATTTTATAGCTTAAGCTCTTAAGTTTAGGTCTTTGTCCATTTTGAGGTAATATGTGTATACTATATAAAGTAAGGGTCATGTGGGGTTTTTGTATGTCTTTCTTTTCCGTCTATGAGAACTAAGGAATTGAAATGATCCAGTACTAGGCATTGCTTCCTAAGTCACTAAGTAACTAGCTAAGGGGGTAACTGGTCTCATGACGCAAGAGTGAGCTTCAGCTTCCTCATCTGTAGACTGAAAATAATAATTTTATGTGTATCCTCAAAATTCGCATCTACCAGGAACCTCAGAATGTGACCTTATTTGGAAATACAGTCTTTGATAATGTAATTAAGTTAAGGATCTCCAGATGAGATCGTACTATATTTAGCATGAGCCCTAAATCCAATGACTGGTGTCCTTATAAGATGGCCATGCAAAGATAGAGGCAGAGATTGAAGTGATACACCTACAAGCGAAGTAACACCAAGGATTGCCTGACAGCAACCAGAAGCTGGGAGAGGTAAGGAAAGACCTTCCCCCTAGAGGCTTCAGAGGGAACATAGTCCTACCAAACTTCTGGTTTTGAAATTCTTGCTTCTAGAACTGTGAGAGAATAAAATTTGTGTTGTTTAAGCCACCAAAGTTCGTGGTAATTCATTACAGCAGCCACAGGAAACTAATATCCTCTGTCATGGAGCATCAAAATTATTAAATATGATCTTAGTTAAGTGTCCATCACAGTGTTGGGTACATTGCCCAAGGCCTCTCAAGATATTCTTCTCATTTTGGGTCCCACTCACAACTGCCCATATTCACAACATAAAGCAGACCCAGTCAACATCTGCCAGTATGTCCTTCCCAGCTCCCCAACTTCTCTGAGACTTTGTCAGCTTAAATAGCAGGCACTTGGCACACCCATCTTTCTAGAGGGAATGTAGTTGTCTGGTTTTGAGTTGGAATGCTGGGTAAGCCACTGACTTGCTGGGCAACCTGGTGAAAGTCACTTTTCCTCTGAAGATTTGTTATGTCATCTATAAAACTGGGTAATGACAGAAATGGCACTCTTCTCATTGTGCTGCTGGGAGGACTCGACAATGTGATGCTTGGCAATGTGATCATCAAAGAACTCAAAATTACAAGGGACTTGGAGATAGTCTTGTTTCATTTTACCGAGAAAGACAAGGCCCAGAGAAGGAGAGTGACCTGCCCAAAACCTCAAAGTAAGCTTCTAACACCTCCTACCACCACTGACATCCGTATGAGGGGGCGGAAGTGTCCCAGCTTCTAAACATGGGGCACCACAAATCCACCCCAATGGGTCTTCCCCAAGCTCCACAGAGACATTCCCAAGAGAGAGTAGGTTTCCAGTCATCAAATGAAGAAATTATTTCAGGCAGTAGAATATAATCAATTCTACTGACTGCTACTAAAAGATCAAGTAATGAGAGGACTTAGAATGGATGAAAGCAGGGCTGGCAAACTTATTCTGTAAAGAACCAGATAGTAAATTTGTTCAGCTTTGGGGATCGTATAGTCTCTGTCAAAACTACTTAACTCTGCCCTGGTAGCACAAAAGTAGTTATAGACAATAGGTGGGTGAATGAGCATGGATGTGTGCCAATAACACTTTTTTTTATGGACACCAAAATTTGAATGTTACATCATTACATGTGTCAAAAAATATTCTTCTTTTAAAATGTTCTCAACCATTCTTAGCTAACAGACCATATAAAACAGGCAGTGGGTAAGACGGCCCACTGGCTGTAGTTTGCCTAGTTATGATTTCAATCAGTGGTTCTCAGCCTTAGCTGTGCATTAGAATCACCAGGGAAGCCTTGAGAAAAATGCTAGTGCCTTATCCTACCCCAGTATATCAAATCTCAAGAAGTGGGGTCTGGCAGGGGTCATTTTCAAAGCTTCCCTAATACCCTGCAATTCAGGTAGAGAAAGAAAACATATATCCACACAACAAATTTTACATGTATGTTCTTAGCAGTGTTAATCACAGTAGCCTTAAACTGGAAACAACCCCAATATCCATCTATTGATGAATGAATAAACAAAATGTGGTCTATCCATACAGTGGAATATTATTTAACTGTAAAAAGCAATGAAGATCATGTTACGACATGGATGAGCCTTAAAAACATTATGCTGAGTGGAAGAAACCAGACACAAAATGCCACATAGTGTATGATTTACTTGCATGAAATTTCCAGAATAGGCAAATCCATAGATACAGGAAGCAGATTACTGGTTGCCAGAGGCTGATAAAAAGGAAATAGGGAGTGACTGCTAATGGGTGCAAGGTTTCCTTTTGGGACGATAGAAATATTGTGGAAGTGAATAGAGGTGCAAGGCATGCAACACTGTGAATGTACTGAATGCCACAAAATTGTACACTTTAAAAGGCTGAATTTTATTTTATGTGGATTTTACCTTAATTTATAAAGAAAAAAAAGGGCTTCTCCAATGATTCTATCATGTCACCAGGCCTGAAAACCAGGGGCCCAGTAGGAGGAGACAGCAAATTTCAAACCAGCAGGCCTAGTTCTAAGGCGGAGTCCAGCACAGAGGCCATAAGAGTAGTAAGAATGAGCCCCTCACCCTTCCTGGGTTGGGAGGGGGCAGTATGTTCTAGTAAGGCTTGAGGGTTAAAGTGGAGCCAGTCAGGTAGAGAAGGGAAGGAAGGCCATTGCACGCAATGGGGATATGTAGGAAAATCTGCCAGCACAAAGCAGTGTGGTGGGCTCAGGCCAGGGCATGTAAGGCCTTCTAGACCATGAACGGTTTTTGTAATATATATTTTTTCAATTACATTTGACATTCAATATTATATTAGTTTCAGGTGTACAGCATAATCAGGAATGTGGATTTGCTATGAGTGAGATGGAGAGCCTTTAACATGAGATTGGTGGATTTTTAAAATTTGATTATATGTTTTTTTTTTACTTTTTAATTGCAGTTGACATACAATATTGTATGTTTTAGATGCACAACATAGTTTTAGACACATATATTTCACAAAGTGATCACCCTGATAAATCTAATACCCATCTGACACGTATAGATTTATTACATTATTGACTATATTCCTTATGCTATACTTTACATCCCCATGACTATTTTGTAACCACCAATTTGTACTTCTTAATCCTTTCCTCTTTTTCACTGGTCTTCTCCAACCCCCTCCCATCTGGCAATCATCAGTTTGTACACTGTATCTGTGAGTTTCTTTCTGTATTGTTTCTTTATTTTGTTCTTTAGATTCCCCATGTAAGTGAAATCATATGACATTTGTCTTTCTCTGTCTGATTTACTCCACTCAGCACAATACCCTCTAGGTCCATCCGTGTTGAAGATGGCAAGAGTTCATCCTTAATTATGGCTGAGAAATCTTCCATTTTATATATGTATCATCTCTTCTTTATCCATTTATCTACTGATGGGCACCTAGGTTGCATCTATATCTTGGCTATTGTAAATAATGTTGTAGTGAACACAGGAGTGTATATGACCTTTAGAGTTAGTGTTTTGTTTTGTTTTGTTTTGTTTTGTTTTCGGATAAATACCCAGAAGTGGGATTACTGAACCTTCTTTGTCTCTTGTTACCACCTTTGTTTTAAAATCTATTTTGTCTGGTATAAGTATTGCTACCAAAGCTTTTTGTTTGTTTGTTTGTTTCCTTTTTCCATCCCTTTACTCTCAGTCTGTGTATGTCTGTTGATCTTAAGTGAATCTTTGGTAGGCAGTATATGTAAGGGTCTCATTTTCAGCCTTCCTATCTCTATTGATTGTAGCATTTGATCTAATTACATTTAAAGTGATTGTTGATATATATGTAGTTATTGCCATTTTATTATTCATATTTTTAATCTTATTTTTCTTCTTCTTCTTAAAGAAGTCCTTTTAACATTTCTTATAATACTAGCTTGGTGGTGATGAACTCCTTTAGCTTTTTCTTGTCTGGGAAGCTCTTTATCCGTCCTTTGATTCTAAATGATAGCTTTGCTGGATAGAGTAATCTTGCTTGTAGGTCCTTGCTTTTCATCACTTTGAATGTTTTGTACCAATCCCTTCTGGCCTGAAGTTTCTGCTGAGAAATCAGCTAGCAGTCTTATGGGAGCTCTCTTTAGGTAACTGCTTTTCTCTTGCTGATTTTAAGATTCTCTCTTTGTCTTTAACCTTTAGCATATTAATTATGACATGTCTTGTGTGGGCTTCTTTGGATTCCTGCTGTTTGTGACTTCCTGGGCTTGTATGTCTGTTTCCTTCACCAGGTTAGGGAAGTTTTCCATTATTTTTTCAAACAGCATTTCAATTCCTTGCTCTTCTCGCTCTGGTCCCCGTATGATACTTGATGTTGTCCCAGAGGCCCCTTAAACCACCCTTATTTTTTTTTATATTCTTTTTTCTTGTTGCTATTCTGATTGGGTGTTTTCTGCTACCTTATATTCCAAATCACTGATTTGATCCTCTGGTTCATTTAATCTGCTGTTGATTCCCTCTAATGTGTTGTTTATTTCAGTTACTGGATTCTCTATTTCTGACTGGTTCTCTTCTATATTTTATATCTCCATTTTTAAGTTTCCTCTCTCTTTGTTAAAGTTCTCACTGACATCATCAAGCATCCTTATAACCAGTGTTTTGAACTCAGCATCTGGTAGATTGCTTGTCTCCATTTTGTTAGTTCTTTTTTTGGAGCTTTGTTCTGTTCTTTTATTTGGGTCATGTTTCTATGTTTTCTCATTTTGGCTACTTCCCTATTTTTTTATTTGTTTGTTTGTTTGTTTCTATGTATTAAGTAGAGGTACTATGTCTCCTGGTCTTAGTAGAATGGCCTTATCTAGCAAGTGTTCTGTGGGGCCCAGTGGCACAGTCTCCCTGGTCACCTGAACCAAGTTCTCCAGGAGAGTCCCACGCATGGGGTGTGTATGACCTCCTGTCA
>CM053505.1:94197625-94251274 GCA_028627145.1 Eidolon dupreanum | reverse complement strand
GTTTTCAAGGTTCATCCATGTTATAGCATAGATCTGTGCTTCATTCTTTCCTAAGCTTGAATATTGTATTGTATGGATATATCTCACACTTTGCTTATCTATTTATCAGCTGATGGACATTTGGGCTGCTCCTACTCTTTGAGCACAGTGCTGCTATGAACATTCGTGTACATCTTTGAACACCTGCTTTCAGTTCTGTGGGCCTTCTGTGACCTAGCCTCAGAAGTCATGCAGCGTTACTTTCACTTTATAGGCTGAGTCACTTGAGAATAGTCTAGATTCAAGTTGAGCACATACATCCCACCTCGCAATAGGAGCGTTTCAAAGAATTTTTAGCCACAGTTTAAAAGCGGCACACCAATCCACTGAGATTGCAAGGCTCACGTGAAATGCTGCCTTATCTGTGGAGGTGTTAACTGCTGTAGCTCTGTTATGATGCATAGTTCTCAGACTTTTCTGGTTCTGTATGAAATAATCACCATTATGCATATTTGTTATTGTACTGGTTGATAGCTCCATGTCCACCTCTTCTCTCGATGCCACACTGCTGTCATCAGCTGTCGGGTTTTCTCTCCAGTGAGGGGGATGGACTAGCTGGCTCTGATCCTTCTAGCACTGATGTTCTGAGCTTCACCTGGCCTTATTTGCACAAACTTTTTTGGTGGAAGGGGTAAGGTCTTCTCCAGTGAGCACAGTGCCCTGCACACAGCTGCATTGGGGGCACTTGCAGAGCATGGGTCTCAGGGCCTTGGGTAACCCCATCAAGGTAGGGCAGCCCAAGGATTTGCCTTTCTCTACCTCCAGCTATTTCTACTTGAAGAGTCAAGGAGGGTCGAGCGCTTTTTTCCTGGATAGAGGCTGTAGAAGAGTTTCTCAGCCATGGTGCTTTTGACATTTGGGGTGGGATTATTTGTTGGGAGGGGACTGTCCTGTGCATTGTAGGATATTTAGCATCTCTGGCTTTTACCCACTAGATGCCAATAACATCACTTCCCGAGTCCTGCCAACCCAAATGAGTCCAGATATTACCTAATGTCCGCTGGGTCAGAACTGCCCTGGGTTGAGATCCATTACTGTAGAGGCACGTTTTTTTATAATTCCACTCTCCATTTTCAGTATTCCTCATGAGTCACTAAAGTTTTCTGTCATCCTCCCATTGCTTCAGGATAGACATGTTGGAGTAAACCAGATCAGTCCATCTTTGTGGGTTGGTAGCAGCTCCAGCCGACTCTAGGCGCACAGCTAGGCTCCTTGGTGAGCTTCTAGCTCGTCCTAATTAGATCAAGCACATCACCAATCTCTTTAGATAGTTGTCTTCTGCATGGATTTCCACAGATGGCTCATCCCATCTGTCTTGTGTTGATCCTCATTAGTTTCAATCTTAGATGGGGACTTTGTCTTCAATATGTTTTATGATCTGAGAACTAGTGGAAAAGAATAAACAGGAAAGTGAGCCAAAGATTTGACCAGGCAGTTCATACAAGAAGAAATCAAATTGGACAATAAACATATGTGAAAGGATGCTCAACCTCATCAGTAATTGGAGAGATGCAAATTAAACTATAAGATAAAATCGCATACTCTCCAGTAGGCTGAAAATTAAAATAAAGTCCAGCAATACCAGGTGTTCACATAGTTACAAGACTTACATGTGCTCTTTGTAGGAAACTTGGAAAATGAATAGAGAAAATGCAAACCCCATAACCCTGGATTAAACCACTGTTAACATCAAAATACAGTATTTCAATTCTTTTTTTCTCTACAGAAATATATATTTGACATTATTGACATAGCACTGTATATATAGCTTTCCCCATTATTGTGAAATAGAAAAGTGTGCAAGACCTTTCATAAATAAGTGTAAGGTGAAAATCTATCATCAATCAGATTGAGAAATAGAATGTTGATAGCACTTGAGTAGATCTCTGGCCCTTGATCTCGGCCCCTCCCCCCAAGAGGTGACCACTAGCTTGATTTCCATGTAGTCAGTTTCTTGCTTCATATTTCTACCACCTATGTATGTGACCCTAAATAATAGTTTAGTTTGGACTGTCTTAACTTTGTGGAAATGGAGTTACACTTTATACAGGCTTTCATGTTTTGTCTTTTCCCTGCAAGGTTGCTAATTATCTCTTGTATTTGTGGTTCATTCATTTTCCTTGCTATGTGTTATTCCACTGTTTGGACATACAGGTTTTTTTCTTAAACCATTCTCTTATCGATGGACATTTGGCTAGTTTCCAATTTTCGACTTGCAAGCAGTGCCACCATGAATATTATGCAGATGTGCACAAGTTTTTTTAGGACACTGGGTTCTTAAGTTGTGGTCTGGGGACCCTTGAAGGGCCCCTGGGACATTTTCAGGGGGTCCACAAGGTTCAACTGTTTTCATAGTAACACTAAGATGTTAATTGCCTTTTGCATTCTTACCATGAATGTACAGTGTTTGCCAGAGTTGATGTGATATGTAACGTGAAAGATGGGTTTCTGTCTTCTCGTGTTTTAAAAATTTCCCAGTTTTAATTTCTAATGTGATAAATATCAGTGTTATAACACATGTAACAAAAGGTCTCTGAGATTCTCAATTTTTGAGTGTATAGAGTCCTAATGGCAAAAAGCTTAAAAATTGCTGTTCTAAGGTTCTTCCTAGGAGTGGAGTTTCTGGATTATGTAGTATTTGTAGCTTCAGTCTTACCAGGTGATGCCATACTGTATTCTAAAGTGGTTGTAGCAGTTTATATTCCTGTCAGTGATGTATAAAAGTTTCTGTTGTGCCAAAGCCTCACCAACACTTGGTATTGTCAGACTTTAGTATAATTTTAGTTATTGGTGCATGTGTGATTTTATATTATTATGGGTTCATTTGTATCTCTCGTTACTAATGAGGTTCAGCTCCTTTCCATACGTTTATTATCCAATTTAATTTCTTCTTTTTTGAATTGCCTGGTCAGGTCTTGGCTTATTTTTCTCTTTTTCTATGGTTCTCACTCATGATGCTTTATTTCCTCTTGCCTTGGTTATTTCTGGATGTGTACTGTTCATCGTCCTTAAAATATATAGATAAGGCTTCGAAGTCTACGATAAATGTGCTTTCTTCTAGAGAAGATTTGTGTTTAATTTTTGTCAGCTGCTTTGAATGTTACCAGCCTTGGATGACCTAAAGCAAGTTCCCAACTTTTCTCCTTGTTTTCCCAACACCAAGCAGCCTTCCTTGCCATCCTCTGGAGGTCAAATTCAGAAAGGGCAAGTTTGTTCCTGAGTCACCCTTACCCTAGAGTGTAGCCCTTAGGGGTCTTGGTTTAATGTGGGAACTTTTCTCTTAGAATCCTCAGTTTAAGAGTTCATGGGCCCAAACTTCAGTCCCTTTTCCCGCCTTGGAACCAAAGGTCAAGCTTGTCCAGCTTGGCAAATGCCTTCAGGGCCATGGGCGCCTACATCTCTGAACTTCCTGCCACCTCTTATGTTTTTTTTTTAATGATTTTACACCATCTTGTCAGTTCTTCAATGCTTTTAATTGGATATTTTGAAAATCAATCATTTCAGTTGCTTTTCATTTGAAGGTTGCTCTAAATTACTAGAAAGACAAATTGATACATATCTTTGTCCTGTTCAAGTATGTAACCTTATATTGTATTTTCTTATATAATTAAAATTATTAAGAATATGATTTTTTATGGATATTGAGGTGGGCTCCAGGTCTTTGCCATTATAAATTACATTTTGGTAAATATCTTTGTACATAAAAATTGGCTGAGGAGAATGGTACCTAATTACAGGCTACCTGGGAGAAGTGAGTCGTTCTGAACCTTAATCGGTGCTAGATGCATGTCAATTGTCGTTAACTTATTGTCACATTTGCACATGGGGTGGCTGAGGGGGCACGTGAGGCCTTCCTGCCTGATGGCATCAGTCCTTTCTGTGGTCGGGGAGATAAAGTCTTGTGCTGAGATTGCTGGGATCTGGCTAGAGAGTTCAAGTTGGAAGGAGTAATGCCAGGGAACAAAGGGAGCCGATTAACGAAATGTGGATTGCCAATGTACCCGAGGGCCTGGCTTGAGTCACGCACTGTGAGTTGGCAGTTGTGCCAATGCCAGTCTGCACAGGGATATGAGACCTGCCTGCTACTGCAACATGGCATCACCCCAGAATGCAGCAAGGCCGGTGGCGGGATCGCTTGGCATAGTCAGTTTCCTCCAGGAGGCCTTGATTAAGAGCTGCTTGTGTGCCAGGCACCCTGCTTGGTGCTGGGCCAACAGAGATGACTCACACTGGCCTTGCTTCAAGGAGCTCTGTTTAGGGTGGCTAGAGAGTGGGTTCTTCTCTCAAAGTAAGGGGTTAATAGGGGGAGAGGGCAGAATGTTGTGACAGGGATCGCTGGTGCTGGCTTGAGTCTGCCATGACTTAGCTGGGACTGCCACGTGGGAAAGGAGGGGGCATCAGTTGAAGGCCCCAAGGAAGAGATGAAAGGGCTGCCTGGCCGGCTCTGCAGGTCTGCTGGGGCAGGAAGTCTGGCCAGGATTGTGAAGATAGGGCCAAGGCAAGAGATTTCCAAGTGAGGTGAACGAAGGAGGTTAGAGATGAGGAAGGAGCTGGAATATATCCATGTCACAGATCTGGAGTATATCCATGTCACAGATGCTGGCACGGGCCAGGATGACATGGGGTAGAGAGAGCGAACCCAGCCAGTGCCAGACAGTCTCACCTCATTGCATGACTAGAAGGGAATGTGCTGGAAGTCAGAGGATGGCCTCAAGGAAAGGAGAGCCACCTCAGAAGAGGAGGGCTCTCGAGAGTGAAGGTAGGTTGCTTGGAGGGCCCCAATCTTCCCTCTAGAGGGGAATAAAAGGCAGAAAGTCATAAAGGGACTTGCCCGTTGGTCACAGATGTGACCTTTATATCTGCTGCCTCTGAACTGCAGAAGCCTTTGTAGCAGGTTCATTTCCCTTCCCATCCCACGTGTCAAAAAGTTCCATGTTTACTCATCGTACAATTCACCTAAAGCGTACAATTCTGTGGTTTTTAGCATATTCAGAGTTGAACAATCATCACCACTATTGAATTTTGGGACAATTTTATCGCCCCCAAAATGTCCCTTCAACAGTCCCTTTCGACCCCCCCCCCCAGGAACAACTTAATTGCTCTTCATATAAATGGAATCATATCATATATGGCCTTTTGGACCTGGCATCTCTCACTTACCAAAATGTTTTCAAGGTTCATCCATGTTGTAGTGTGTATCAGTACTTCATTGCCTTTTTATGGCCAAATACTATTCCATTGTGTGGATATAATACATTTATTCATCAGTCAATAGACATTTGGCTTTTTTCTACTTTTTTGGATGCTATAAATAATGCTGCTATGAACATTTGTGTGCAGGCTTTCATGTGGACTTATGTCTTCAATTCTCTTGGGCAGAATTGCTAGGTCACAGCATAACACTGTGTTTAACTTTTTAAGGAGCTGTCGAGCTGTTGTACAAAGCTGCATCATTTTACAATCCTACTAGCTGTATATGAGGGTTCCAGTTTCTCCACATTCTCACCGATACTTATTTTCTGTTTCTTTTTTAACCCTAATGGGTGTGAACTAGTATCATTGTGGGTTTGATTTGCATTTCCCTAGTGACCAATGAAGTTGAGCATCTTTCATGTGCTTATTGGATCTCGTTCTTGAGTGAATGTCCGGTGCAAAGGGCTGTAGCCCTGCCTTGCCTCACAGTGGCTGCTTTGCTTTACTTTTTTTAGTTATTTCCAGGTAATTTATGGCACGTTTGTTCCCATTATAAGTGTATCTTACCATCCCTACCCTGCTACTTGAGCATGGACCTTATTAATCAAATCATCGCTTCTCTGTGTTTTTCATTTGTCACCTTTTTCCTTTCCTTGATTCTTCCATCCACCTAAAAACATGCTCAAGTTTTCCTTCATCCTACAACATCTCTCCTGCCCTGCCTCCCTTTTAAGCTAATATTCCATCTCCTTCAAATCTCTACTCCCTGCCCTTCCTCTTCATCTCCCTGTATTGTATAGAGGATCACTTTGTATTCTTACAACTGTATGTGGACCTATAATTACCTCAATAAAAACTTCAATTAAAAATGTAACGCTTTGGAAGCTATGTGTCACTCAGGAGCCCTCCTGGAGACATCTTAATAATACAGAACAGCCAAGCAAGAGGTGATTCAGAAATGAGGAAGCCATGGGTGGGGAGAGTTGGCTGTAAACACTGAAGCATTTCAACAGTTCTAGGTCTGATTAGGTAGAGAGAGGTGTCTGGCGGGAAGCCCTCGGTCCAGAGCTCAGAGCCACTTTGAGTTGGGGATTTAGATGTGTGACAAGGCGTTAAGAGCTGAAATCATGTGAACAAGTGGAATCTCTCTAGGAGAGTAGGTGAAGATGAACAATAGCTTTCTGGGGTACACCAAAATGGAGAGAGGTAGACAGTACGATCTGTGAAGGAGAATGAGAAGTGAGAGAGGACAAGAGCCTGAGGAAAATGTCATGGAGATTCAGGACAGAGTGTTTCAAGGAAGGTGTCAAATGCAGTAGAGGGGTCAGAAGAATGAGTCCTATTATAAATAATGCTGCACTGAACGTAGGGGTACATCTTTTCAAATTAGTGTTTTCATTTTCTTTGGCCAGATATCTAGAAGTGGAATGGCTAGGTCATAAGGTAGTTCTATTTCTGGTTTTCTGAGGAATCTCCTGACTGTTTTCCATAGTGATTGCACTAATTTGCAATCGCAACAGTGTATGAAGGTTCCCTGTTCTCCACATCTTTGCCAACATTTTTTTGATTTACCGATGGTAGGCATTCTGACCGGTGTGAGGTGATATTGTAATTTTAATTCGCATTTCTCTGATAATTAGTGACATTGAGCAGCTTTTCATGTCTATTGGCCATCTCTGTGTCCTCTTTGGAGAAATATCATCAGGTCCTCTGCCCATTTTTTAATCAGAGTTTTTTTGGCGTTGAATCATATGAGTTCCTTATATATTTTAGATATTAATACTTTATCAGATGTATCATTGGCAAATTTCTCCCATTCAGTAGGTTGTCTCTTTGTTGATGGTTTTTCTGTACAAAAACTTTAGTTTGATGGAGTCCTGTTTGTTTTTTACTTCTATTTCCCTTGTCTGAAGAGACATATCCTAAAAGACATCGCTAATGACCTGTGTCAAAGAGTTCACTGCCTATGTTTTATTTTAGCAGTTTTATGGCACAGTGACATACTAGACTCATCATGGTGATCACATCATCAGGTGTATAAATGTTGAGTCACTATGTTGTACACCTGAGACATATATGCCAACTATACTTTAATGATTTTTTTTTTAAATGGATGAGTCCTCAAAGCCACCTGGACCTGGCATTTCTCCCACAAGCTGGCCTCTTCTGTTCTCTCCAGCTTGGTGGTGTCATCATTCTGGCCCATATGCCAAGTGACACATAGGTCATACTCCTCTCACTCCTGCAGCCCCTCCCCCACGTGGCCTTCTTCATCTGCCTTCCTCCTCTTTGACGATTCCTCACCACATCTCTGTTCTAGCCCTCTCAGTTTCTCCCTTCTCATGGTGCCTCCTTGCTCTGTGAGAATGGCGGACGGGCTCCTGCATCTCTAAGGCTTGACTCAGGAGGCTTCCTCTGCCCTGAAGCCCTCTCCTTCTCTGAGACTATCTGCTCACCTTCCTGAACCCACTAGCCCAGCTGCCACTCCCTCCCTAAAGCCTGCCAAGTGGAGCTCGTGACTGCTGCCAAGATGCGTAACACCTAAGACATGAAGCTGTCATTGCCTCATTTGTTTAAACATCTCTGCCACTGGACTGAGGTCAAGAACTGTTTTTTTTTTTTCATCTTTCTTTCTCCCCCAGTTCCTGGTCCCTGGTAGATCTTCAGTGTTTGGTGACAAAATAGTCATTTTGGTGACTATTCCACTTTTTAGTCCTTTGGTGACTGCAAACTAACTTTCTGGTTCCATAATCCTGTGAAAAGTATTCACTGAAGGATTTCTTTTAAATGAAAGCTCCTTGGGTCTTTGACGATAGGATTGGATTTGCAGAAATTTGAATCACAAGTAGCAGGGTCAGAACACTTCTATTGTGTTCAAGCAAATCATACCCAGCCCTGGAAGCACACTCTGTATGTATCGTGTTTGGGCAGTCAGGCTCCGACTGTGGCTAGAGGCCAGGTGTATTTATAGTGAGCAAGACATCTGCCCTGCCTCGCCTCCTCACACCCTGCTTGCTTCTTGCCCCTCCTCCCACTCCATATTATACAGGCCGGCACTGGTTTTAGAGGGGAGTAAAAGCTGGGGCAGCCAGACTCCAGCCTGGCTATGTGCCGTCTCTGAGTCAAGTCACCTTTACATTGGCTTCCCTGTGACTATACCATCTTGAAATGTGGTTTATTGATTGTGGCTTAAAAAAATTAAGATAAAATACACATACCATAAAATTCACCCCTTTAAAAAGGTGATTTACTCACATGTAGGACATTCACAGAGTTGCATGACCACCACCTCTGTCTAGTTCCAAGACATATTCATCACCCCAAAAGGAAACCTTATCCCCACTAAGCAGTCCACATTTTCCCCTCCCCCAGCCCCTGACACCCACCGGTCAGCTTTCTGTCTCTCTGCATTTACCTATTCAGAATGTTTCATACAAATGGAATCATGTAGTACGTGGCCTTTTGTGTCTGGCTTATTTCACTCAGTGTAATGTTTTCAGGGCTCATCCAGGTGATAGCATGTGTCACGACTTCATTCCTTTGGCCGCATAGTATTTTGTAGCATGGGTAGACCACTCCCATTCGAATTCTCTGTGAGGGCACTACTTGGAGCTGCCCTGTTCATGGATGTTTCCCGGGGCTGAGAGCAGAGTTAGGCGCCTCATCATGCTGATCAGTAGCTATTTGTTGGATGGATGAATGGAGGTTGCTGGTTTCCCCCAATTTCTGGTGATTCTCAGTGTCTGCTTGTATTCCTCAGTGGACGCCCAGGTGGGATTTCCTCTCCCCGGGCTGGGAGGTGGGCCGCAGTCCGGGAAGGTGGGAAGGCTTCATGTTAGGGCTGTGAGCGGTGAGCGAGCTAGTGAGCATGCCGGGGCTGGCCCGCGTGGATTCTCTGCTGGGTTCCAGGCCTGCTTGAGCTGTCAGCTCCTGCTCGCCAGCTTGATCAGTTTCTTTAGAGGGGAAATGTCCAGCTTCTCTGCCATGAGGGGGCTGCACAGGAGGCTGAGGGGAGCAGCACGTCTGCATGTAGTTCCTCCCTATTCCCCCTCCCACTGCCCACCTCCCCCTGCAGTGATTTGAGGAAGGGGTAGATGGCCTTCCACCTAACCTCCACACCTCCTTCTGGACAGGGGATGTGCTGCTGGGTTTGGGTCCGTCCCACATTTTTTTCTTCTTACTCATTTCATTGGAAGCATGTCACCTGTAGAAATTAAGGAGAAGTGACTTGTAATAGTGTATCTTCCTGTCCACAACCTAGTATGTCTTTTCACACAGGTCTTCTTCTGTGTTCTTCACTATTTAAAATGTTTTTTTCACTTCTACTATAGTTGTGAGGAATCTTTAATTGAGATATAATTTACATACAGTTAAATGCTAAGATATTAAGATCCTTAACTTTGAATGCATATCAAGAAAGACCATTTTTATCACCCTAGAGAGTCCCCTTACATCACTTCGCAGCCTCTCCCTTCCCCCCAGGCAACCACCAATCTGATGCAGGATAGTAGTCTCTTCTGGAATGTCAAAAATAAACGATGCCCTGTTTTCTCTTGTGTGTCTGGCTTTTTTCCTGCAGTGTAGTTTTCAAGGTTCATTGATGTTCTAGTGCGTATCAGTACTTCCTTTTTATTGCTGAGCAGCTTTCCATTATATGGATATATCACAGCTTATCCATACCCTGTTCACTGACATATCGGTTGCTTTTACTTTTGCACTGTTACAAATCAAGCCACTACGCACATTTGCGTACAAGGCTATTTGTGGACATATGTCTTCATTTCTCTTGGATGGAGACCTAGCAGTGGAATTGCTGACTCATAAGGTACAGGAATGTTTAACTTTTTAAGAAACTGATAGTTTTCCAAAGTGGTTGTACCATTTTTCACCCCACTGGCAGTGTGTAAGAGTTCCAGTTCTCCCAGTCAACTCCTCTGTCTTCGATTTATCTGTTCCTCTGATCTCATCCACCTTCGTTCTTCTGAAAGTTCATCTCAATCTTCAGATCACTGATGTCCCCACCCCTTCCTGCTCCGTGTACTCACTTATGTGCCTTTTTTCTGATATCTCTCAGGAGTTTTCAGAGACAGAATGTAAATGTGCTTGGTGTGCCATCTGGAACAGGAAGTCAGATTTTTAGTTATGTGAGTAGTCTCTAGCGTGACGTTTTATGTTGACGGTCTCTTAAAAAACATTCTCCTGTCTTCTGCATTTGTTTTCAAAGCAGCAAAGAATAAAAACAATGACTTTTGTTTCTTCCAAAGCTTCTTCTGATAGAGGAATATTACCCTTTCAGCCTGAACTTCATTGCATGTCCAAGAATCACTTATTTAAGGAGAAATGGAAATGTTGACATTTTATGTGATTTCAGATGTTGAAGATTTTTTTCATGGGTGGGATCGAATGGAAAAACTCTGAGGTGGAGGGTGGGAATTGTTTCACTCGGTCCCTGGGATCCTCAGCCTCCAAGCTGCATGTCAGATGTGCAGTCGGTATTGTCACTCCTTGCATTTCTCCCTCAGGACTGTGTGTGCATGGTGTCACTTGTCACATCTTCAGGAAAATAACTGCGTGAAGCTTTTTCTTCTCTCCTGGAGCAATATAGTCTCTCCCTAGAGGGTTAGGGATTGGCAGGAAGGGGGCGAAGTGGGGTGAGGCAGTGGCTCTGGCTGTCTGAGCCCCAGTTAGAGCTATGTAGCAGCTAGGGCCTTTCCGGTGACAGCAGTGCCTGGGCTGGGGGAATATGTGACAAGGACATCTATTGTGACGAGGCATTCTAACATGTCTCATAAACAAAACCTGTAGTTTGGAGGTTTGATGTATTGCTTAGGTTATCTTTTCAGGAACATGGTACGTGTGCAGAGCAAGGTGGGAAAATGTGCGTGGTACTAAACTGCTAGGAAGCAAATTGAAGAAGGCACTGCTACTTTTTTGTTGCTCCCACCTCCGAAAGTACGGCTCAAAACCTCTGTACTCTGTAATTTGCCTGCCTGTCTTTGGTTGTCAGTCAATCAGGGACGTGTTGTAGAAACATGAATGTGCTATCAGAAAGGAATATTCCTGCCTGAGGGGAAGCACAGGGTGCCAGCCCAGGTTGTAGGCCTGCTGGCTTTAAATATCTCCTTTCAGCAGGACTTCTAGCCAGAGAAGCTGAGGATGGGGGTGGGTAGAGTGGGGAAGAGACCTAATTATGTAAATTTTGATCTTAAAGCTTTATTCGTATGTTTCCTGGCAGGCTGTTCTTTAATCTCAAGAACAAGATTGCTCAGAATTACCATATATTCCAGTTAATTGCATTAAAATTATAGCAAAGGTTGTTTTTGCTATAATCAAGAGTGATTTTGATTAATACTTATGAAATCAGTTGCCTCACCAGCAGTGGGAATGAGAAGAACCTCAGCTGTCCCTTCTCTTCTTTCCTTTTTTTTTTCCAAAGGCCAGGCTACAAAATGTATTTGAAAGGTTTTTCTTTTCCAAATACACTTAGATGGATAGTTATTTTGAAAGAAAAATTTTCAAAGAGGGAGTCTGGTTATTTTCTTCTATGTTTAGTACAAAGTTTATGAAATAGCTCTTTACTGAAGAAGGCAAAGAGAGGACCCCAGCAGAGGTCAGGGCTGGTGACAGTAGCACACGCCATCTCCTGATCGGCTGTGTACTGGTAGAGATTCAGGGCATGCTAAAGAGTATCTTCTAGTGTACGGCCATGCCACCCTGAATGTGCCCAATCCTGTCTGATCTCGGAAGCTAAGCAGGGTCGGGCCTGGTTAGTACTTGGATGGGAGACCACCTAGGAAGACCAGGTGCTGTAGGCGTGATAGGCAGGTAGGTAGGTAGATAGATAGATAGATCGATAGATAGAATCTTATATTGGATCAGTAGAGCACCTTGGGAAGATCCAGAAGAAACTTGCTGGAGAAGACATGACAAAACACATGAAGAAGACATTAGAATTACATACACTAAGAAAAAAATCAAAATTAACTATATCGCAAGGTATGTACAAAGTGCTTAATTAAAGGACCAGAGCAGTGGCAGTAGGCATGAAAGAGATGGCCAGACTCGAGGTTTTTCAGTTGAATCGACTGCTGTCATTGATGGGTTGGATGTGACCGGGGAGAGGGAGGAGGACTTGAGTGTAACGATGCCCAAACTGCCCGCCTGAGCAGCAGTAACTGGTGGTTCCGCTTGGATGATGATTTGGGGGAACCTAGTCTAGAGAAGGAAAGAATGTTTACTCTTAACTCAGCACAGAGGCAGCCCGGTGAGCCAGCGAGGGCCTGAAGTCATTCCAGGGTGTGCCCTTCTACCCCAGGGCTGTGGTGACTCTACCTCTCGGTCAAGTTGCTCCCCAGTGAGGACCAAAATAAGACCTACTTGGCACAGGTATTCGTGAGAGTGTTCTAGGGTATGATGGATGATGTAGAACACCCAGCACAGTGTCCGGTACCAGCTTCTTCCAGAACCTTCCAGCTGCAGTAGTGAGCCTGAAAGGGAAGACTGCCTATCTTCCCCATCGACGGAGAGGTTGGGAGGTGGACTTGGTGAGGAGACACAGTGTTAGGCTGGCAGACTCACCCGCCAGTATGGATGGAATGACACCACTTGAGCATACTTGGGGTGTCAGAGCCCCTTTACTTTTCAAGTACTTCTGCATATGTTGTCTGTCCTGACTTAAGAGATGGTGAAAACGAGGGAGACAGAGGTTAAGGGACTGCAGAGGGTCATACAGCACATTATGTGCTTTGGAGTCAGATACTAACCAATACTAAATACCTGCTACTGTGTGTCAGATACTGGGCCGCTTCAGTGACTGCGGGATGTACAGGGGTTGTCAGCTGCAATATATCGAAGAGGAAACAGTCTCGGGAGTAGTTATGCTCACAGGAGAGACGATGCTGTGACACAGGCGGGGGCTTGAAACATGGGAGGTCTGAACATGAATGAAAACCAAGCTGTGGTCCTGGACCATATCACCCAGGGAGTGGGGTCAGGGAGGGAGGGAGGGGGAGAGGAAGACAGGAAGGGCTAATAGCATAGTTTCAGACTGAGAAGAGATGTCAGCCAGGAGCCAAGGAGGGGATGGACACACAGGTGGAAGGAAAATCAGAAGAAAGGGAAGCCAAAGTGGGACAATTCAAAGAGCAGTGAGCCCTGTCTCGTGCTCCAGTTCACATTTCCGAGAATGGTTTCTGGGAGATGCAGGCAAAGCCAGATGGCAGCAGGTGGTGGAGCAAAGCCTGGAGTCTCCATCTTTCCTGCCTGGACATGGAGGAGGGGTAGAAAGGACAGTAGCTGAGGGGCATTAGGGGCTGAGGAGACATGACCATTTCCTAGACTGTACGAGAAGAGCCGGTGGAGGTAGGGGGAGTGTACCATTGCTGGATTGAGCGCCCCTGCGCAGCAGACACAGCCACATCCAGGATCTCATGTTGGCCTCTCAGTGGCCTCTGGAAGTGTACTAATTGGCCTCATAAAGCAGAGGACAAGAGGTTCTGGGAGAGGTATAGACCTGTCCAAGGTGATTCAGCTAGTGAGCGGCAGAGCTGGGTTGGGATGCACTTGGCCCGTTAGTTTTGCCTTTGACCAGGTCTCCAGCAGGCCATTGGCGGGGGACCTCAGTCTTATGTTCCTACAGAGGGGAAATGTTTTCAAATCAGCTCCCTGTCCCCTTGGTTGCGCTGTCGTCCCTTCCTGATTTAGTGGGTGTAGTAGCTGTGAGATTAGCTGTGCCTCTGTGGTCAGCGTTAGTTACAAAGATGAGGGAACCTCCGGGCTGGTCTCTGGGACTGGGTGATCACAGTAGGAGGTGAGAGCTGGTGGCTCTGGCTACTTCTGAAGACCTCTGTGTCAAAGACAGCTCAGTTCCAAAGATGGGTCCCTAGACTAGTAGGTCACTGTGCCTCTTCTGACTACCCCAACCAAAGCCCCAAAAGCTAACCACTAGGTCCGGGTCAGATTCACTGGCAATGACCTGATACATACAGGAAACCCCTTTTTACTGCTACTGGACTCCCCAGGGAGCTAGTGCAGTGCCTCACAGGGCACTTCCAAATCCTCTCATATCACCTCGCCCTTTTACCCTGTCTTCTCTGTCCCCAAATCACATTTGTCACTGCATCCTATTGATTGTACCTCAGAAATCTGCCTCTATTTTCCCATTTTGATCACTCAAGTTCATCTATGCCGTCATATTTTTCTTTGTTCGATATATAATTCATGTAGCATGTAATTGACCCTTTAAAGTATACAATTCTGTTTTTTAGTATGTTCATAATGTTGTGTAACCATCACTACTACTTCCAGAATATTTTCATCACCCCAAACGGAAACCTATACTTATTGAGCATTCACCTCCATTCCCCCCTCCTGATGGAAAGAGATTTGATTTTGCACAATTAGCACACATCGCAATATACATATGACATATCATTGTACACTTAAAACCTATATAATTAACCAATGTCACCCCAATAAACTTAGTAAAATTTAGACAACAGAAAAAACATTTTCTTTATCCATTCATCTGTTGATGGATGGGTCTTTTACATATTTACAGGAATGCTATTATACTCTGCATCACTATTCCACTCAGTCATATGTCTGGAGGATCTTACCATGTAGATCTGCCATTCGTATAAACCACTGGCTTATATCCACACTATCACTGTACCTGATCTGACAGAGGAATTTCTCCATTCACAGTCATTTGAGCTTTTCCAGGCCTTTCGTGCAGCAGTGCTGCAACAGGCATCATTGTAACCTGTGACCTCCTCTTCAGCTTGGGTTCTCCCTGTGACCATGTGCGAGGCGGATGCTGAGAAGTAGACTTGCAAAGTGACAGGATTCAGGTTTCAGATGTTAATAGATACTGCCAATCTGTTCCCACTCTGGCAACAGTGTGCCAAGGCAGTGCAAAGATAGTGTCTCCCCTGTAATTAACATATGTATGTAGGAAAAAGGCAATCTATTGGCGCAGGTACCTGAAGAACCCTGAGACACTGCTAGTTTCAGGTACACATAGGTATAGGCTCTTAAATGATGTCACTTCGACGATCTCTTTCCATCTCAGTTTTGCTTTTCTCTGAGTTGGCTTTATTCTTTGGCAGGTTCTCAGTAAAGTAGCCACAGGCAGCTCAAGATGACATCTTACCAGCTTAGCGTGCCCCCTGAAAGAGTTCCTCTTTGTCAACAGTTCCAGAAAGTCCTAGATGTTCTTAGTAACTGCTCTTAGATTTTTTTTTTCTGTATATTCCTTCTATTTCAACTTAACCTCCTGACGGCAGGGCAGAGTCTCCCTCTGAGCAAACTCAGAGCTGCTGATCACTTGAACCCAAGCTGGAGACGAGGCCAGGGATGCAGGAAAATCATCTGGGTAGTAGAAGCAGAGTCTAAAATGTCCGCAAGGACTTAGACCCTGCTTGATCCACTTCCCTGGGCTGTATTCAAAGGAATCAGGTCTCCATAGGAAGCTACCTAACCCCTGAAGCCTCTTAAATGCAGGCTGAGAAGTAGAATGAAGTAGGTCCAGGGACCTGTCTGAAAATTTTAAAAAACAAATTTTCATTTCAGACCAGTTTTAGATTTATGGAGAAATTTCTAAGATAGTTGGGAGAGTTCCTACACATCGCACACCCAGTTTCTCCTATTAATGCCTTATGTTAGTATGGTGTGTTCATCATAATGAACCATCATCTGAACATTTATTAAAGTCCAGGCTTTATATCAGATTTCCCATGTTTTCCCTAATGCCTCTCTTCTGTTCCAGGATCCCGTCCCTTCCTACCTGGCACTTTGCACCTGAGAATTACTGGGTGAATAGTCAAGAATTCCAAGACTGGAGTTCTTAAATTCAAACCCAAATTCAGTGCCTTTGGGTTTTCCATAGCCTGAATTGTTGGTTTCCTAAATTGGGGTTTAAAAAACACCACTATCTAAACTTCAATATAGCTTTCACCTTTTTCCTATTACTATTACATCTGATGGAGTTCAAGGTTACGCAATGATTCTGTTCCCAAGTGTGCCCATGGAAAAGTGTATTCCTGCTGGGGAGGGGGGTGCGTTGCTATTCCCTGGGGACCTCCTCTGCACCAGCCACTGTGATGGGCTGAGGTCTCCTTTGTCTTGTTGGTCTTTCTCAGCATTCTGGTGTGGACAGTGGAGTTCATTTCACCCTAGGTACTGGCCCACTGTCACCATGGTGGCCTTGCAAGACCCCTCTTTCATTTTGTTTCATATTAGGAGTGAAAAGTTGAAAACCCTAAATGTTCAATAATAATTAACTGGTTAAGTAAGTTAAGGTACGATGACTTACGATGCAGTTATTAAAGCCACATTATTAACATGTGGAAAAAAAGATTATGAAAGCAAGCGTAGTGTGTGATACTTTTTTAAAGTACCTAAACACACACACACACATGTACACATGTCTTTATATGTTATCCATGTACTTTTAGTCCCAGCAAATTCTTTCTGGTAATTCTAAAGAATTAATGAGGCAGTAATAGCGACATATGTAAAAATATTTGTGTACATACATAAGCCTACATAGAGGCACATAAATTAGTCTGGAAGGGCATATACCAAGGTGTTAACGGTACTTGCTATGGGTAAAGGAATTACAGGAGGTTATTTTCTTTTTTGCTTTTCCAAATTTATGGATCTTTCTAACAGAAGCATTTATTATATAAGAATTTTTTTCACATTTAAAGATAAAGGTAAATAAGGTTCATCAATAATAATTATGTTCAACAGGATTTTATAGAATTTCTGCTCATACTGCAATTTTTGAATCATCACAGGGAGATGGGGAAGCTATACTCTGAAAAATTATTCTTGATTCTCCTTAGAGTTTAGCATAATTTAAATTTGATGTATACTAAATTTAGCATCTTCTGAGCTGCCAATATCTGTTCAGCTACATCCTAAGTGATGTGGGGCTACAAGGAAAATGTAACCTATATGATTCCTTTCCTCAAATTACTCTTAGTCAATCTAGGACGAATGATATCTGAGAAAGAGAAACTAGGACTGCATTCAAGGCTACTCATGGCAAAGTGCTAAATCATAAGACAGCTGCTGGGCTGCACGGAGTTTCAGAGAGGGAGAAGATAATTACGTAATTGGAGGGGTCAGGAAAGTCTTCATGCACAAAAAGATGGGAAAGCAAAAAAAAAATTACCTTGTGATAACCAATCTACTTTTTTGTCTAGTATAACTTCCTCGTTCCTGCTTCCTTCTGCCTATAACAGTCTCTTCATTTTGTACAGCTCCTCAGAGTTCCTTTTTATCTGCTAGATTGGACGCCACCTGATTCATGAATCTCTGAATAAAGCCAATAAGGTTTTTACAATTTACTCAGTTGAATTTTGTTTTGTAACATAATAAACATGTTATTAGGCATGTGGTATATCTTACTGAAAGACAACTTATCTATATGTATAATACATGAGTATTGTGATAATTCACAAGATGAGCAAATCAAGTTCTTGGTGGATAGAGCTGATCCCCACTGAGAACCCATCTGTGTGAGAGTGACCAAAAGATGTTTTTCTCAGGTAAATAAAAGGCTCTGGTAGTTAGAGCGCCATCATTTGTCACCTCACCTTGCACTAATGCCCCGCAAGTACAATAATTGGAGAAAGCTGCACAAATGACAGAACAATGATGTAATGTTCACAAATGCCAACTTGTAGCAAAGGTCTAATAATATACTAGGTGTGAGTTATGAACCATAATTAAAGCCTTTGTCAGTCATTTTACCCAATTAGAATATACATAATTGTAAGTAGGACTCTTTTTTTTTTTAAAGAATAATTGCTTGTTGAAAGTGTGACATTACAAAGTTAGCAGAATAGTATCTGGAAAGACTTCTAAATGAATACTATAAACGTGTTCAAAACAAAGTGGGCACTTAGGCTCTTTGAGACAGATCCTAGCTGCTCTGGTATCTCTGTATCAGAGAATGCACTGTTCTTGCTGTTCCCCAGGTCTAGGATGGTGTCTGATCCAGAGTAGATGCTCAGCAGAAGTTTGTTGACAGAACAGATGAACGTGTACATAACAGAAAGGAAGAGGTATCAGTCTCCTGTTGCTGCTATAACAAATCATCACAAACTTAGAGGCTTAAAGCAACACAAATATATTCTCTTACATTAGGGAGGTTGGGAATCTGACATGGATCTCACCAGGCAGAAATCAGAGTGTCAGTATGGCTGTGTTCCTTCTGGAAGCTCCAGGGGAAAATGTTTTCTGGCTTTTCTAACATCTGGAGGCTGCCACATTCCTTGGCCTGTGGTTCCTTCTTCCAATCACTCTTCACTCTGACCCTCCCATATCCCTCTTTTAGGGACCTTTGTCATTAGCTTGGGCCCACCCCGGTAATCCAGGATCATCTCCCCATCTCAGTAGCATTAACTTAATTACATCTGCCAAGTTCCATTTGCTATACAGGTGACATATTCACAGGTTTCTGGGAAGTGGGAAGTTAGAATGAGGACTTCTTTAGAGATTCTGCCTACTACAGAAGGTATCATTTATAATATTACTTTTGCATTACATTGCATTGTTTTTTTAAAAAAGTTCCATTTTTGAACGTTAATGGCTTCAGAGAATAAAGAAGGAAATAGGCATCACCCGTGGATAACTACCGTTAATATTTTGGTATATAGTACAGATTTTATGAAAAACATCTCGAAGAGGTTGGCGAGGTGGGTGGTAGATCCTCTAGGCTCTCAGAGGCTGTTGTAAGGATTTTGGCCTTTGTGCCCTCCTCGTGGGTGTATACTGTTGTTTTTAACAGCTTTGTTGAAGTATAATGAACACAAAAGAAGCCACACTTGTTTAAAGTGTACGGTTCGATCGGTTCTTGACCATCACCACAGTCAAGATCATGACTGTCTTCAGTCCAAGAAGTTTTCTCTGCCCTTATCCTCACCTGCAGGCAGCCGCTGATCTGCTTTTTCTCACTATACATTAGTTTACATTTCCCAGCATTTTATAGAAATGGTAGCATAAAGCACGTACTTTCTTTTTTGCCTAGTTTCTGTCACTCAGCATAATCTGAGATTTATCCATGTTGTGTGCATCAGTCATTCATTCCTTTTTCTCCCTCAAATGAGGAAAGCCTCCCTTTTGAATAATGGGTTAGGTGACTTCATTTGACAAACTTGCTGAATGCACGGTGGACCCATGCCATGCCTGGCCTTGCTTCAGGTGTCATGGAGAAGAAGAGGCATAATACTTGGCCTCGGACTTCCCAGAACCTCTCTCTCTGGAGAAGATAGCCATGAAGGGAAGTTAGAAAATCAGCTTGCTGAATTTGTTTATGTTCGACAAAGGTGTCAAGACAATTCAATGAGTAGCCTCGTCACATCATTTGTTGTGATGTGCATGTCTGCTGGCTGCCTGCGTGTACTGTGGGGATGCAAAATATGTTTCTAACTATGATTCATGTCAGGTACAATTCGGAGATAAACATGGTCTGATAAGTTGCTGATGTTCTCAATGATGAGCATGCCCACTGCCGAGCCTGGCTGGGTTCATGTTTTAAGGGACACATTTGTGCTGGAAAGAAGCTTAGAAAGTAGACAAGTTGGATTCCGCTCTATGACACACAGGAAGCTTTCTTTGGGTACCTCCCTCTTCCCTCTCCAAACTGAGTAGGGATGTTCAATAACGTAGACTTGCAGGATGCTTGTCATTTCTAGTGGATTTTTAAAAACTGGTCTTTTTGTATCTTAAAAACATCTATATCCTTAGCATCACCCCCTCCCCATTGGCTTGTGTACAGAAACACAAGCACAGAGTGCTATAATAGGGGAAAGGTCAGCTGAAGAGATGTGATTTTATTTTGCATGGTGTTAAATAGGTTATTTGATTTATATTCTCCCAAACAACAGGCTGATTTAGGGAAATAGTTGGCCAAATCAAGCAGACGCAAGCCCAGATGTGTTCCTTGCAATTGGCTGTATAGCCCTAGACACCAGTCTCCCCTCTTCCACGGAGGCAAAAACCAGGCAGTAGGTGTCACTCTTTTTGAGGATTTATGCTGGACGAGCCAGATTGATAAACTAGTCCCAGAAGGAGGTAACAGAGCAGGATGTATTTATACCTACTGACTGGCTCTTTCTGTTTTGGACATTGCTCCCCAGTTTGCTTAGTCAGTGTTTACAGTATGTCACATAAGTGCCAAGGGTTGTCGGGGCCGAGTTCCCTAATTGTGTACACAGGCATTGAATTTTAGTGTGGTTGGTGAAGCAGCAGTCTGCCATTGGGTATATCAGGGAAGGGAATCAGAGTAAGCCATTTCTTGCAAATATGACACACATGGACAGGTTCATGGAGCAATGTTGTTCAAGTCAAAGGGAGGAAGGAGTTAAAGAAGAAGTGAGGAGTGTGGCAGGGAGATGAGATCTGGTGCTGGTGACTTTCACCACAGGATCCAGATGTCTGCTGTGGACAATGGGAGATGGACTTATTCTTTGTAGTGCCAGAGGATCAGGGCCAGTTTCGGGGTCAATACCAAAACATTTTCCAACAACCTGACTCTTCCAATGAATAGCCTTCAAAAGCACCTGCCAGGGTCCCCAGTTGAGGTGATTCTGAGAGCAGAGGTTCCTAATTTCAATTAGCCTGTCCCTCCCGGCTGAGAACCTCTGAGTTATACATTGGAGATGAATTTGCTGTACTCTGAGAGATGGTGATTAGCTTACATTTCAGGTTCTTCCCAAAGTTAATAAACCCTGAAAGTCAACTTGGCTTTTGTGAAGTTCATTTTTAATAAACTGCAACTTGCTGTTACTTTTAAATTTTTTATCATGCTAAAAATATATATAAAACCTTAAGTTTGCCTTTTTACTCATTTCCAAGTGTATAGTTAAGTAGTATTAAACATATGCACATTGTTATGCAACCATATCTGCAGAAGTTTTTCATCTTGCAAAACTGAAATTCTATACCCCTTAAACACTAACTCTCCATCATCTCTCTCCCCCCAGCCTCTGGAAACCACAATTTTACTTCCTCCCTCTCTCTGGATTTGGTTACTCTAGGGACCTCAAATAAGTGGAATCCTAGTATTTGCCCTTTTGTGATTGGCTTCCTTTTACATTTCACTTATCATAATGTCCTCAAGATTCATCTATGTTATAATCACTTGGTGATATTTTCTTATTTTTTACATTTTATAAGGTTTCTAGGGTGCACATACATGACTGGAAAACAAACTTAGAGATTTACATAAAACAGTGAGAGGCATAGTACAAGACGGGCCTATAGAGAAAGAGAGAGAGAGAGGCCAGATCAGGCTGGGCCTTGCAGGCCATAGTTAGGCGTGTGGAGTTTATATTCAGTGTAGTGAAGTCTTTGAGGGTTTCGAGCAGGGAAATGATGTGCTATGATTGTTTAAAAAAAATAAAGGGAGTTGAAGCTTCCGGGTATAAAACAAGTTATGGGGATGTGTGCAGCATAGATAAAGTAACATAATTATAACATTGTACGGTGTCAGATGGTTGCTGGACTTATGGTGATCGCTTCTTTAGGTAGATAAATGCTGAGTAACTATGGTATATACCTGAAACTGATACACTATCATGTTATATTTTAATAAAAAATCTTTTTTTTTAAAAAAAAGCGTCTTTTTGCCTACTGTGTGGAGAATGGGTTGTTGTGGGGAGAAGACCTGGAAGGACCAGGTTGATGGCTCTTGTTGTTGTCCAGGCAAGAGATGTTGGCTGCAGTTGAACTGTGGATAAGTGGGTGGACCGAGAGCATGTGGTGGAGGTAGAATTGACAGTACTCGATGATAGTGTAGCTGTGGAGTGCAGGAGAGATGTCCGGGATGATGTATAGGTTTCTGGTTTGTGGCTGTGCCATTCAGTGAAACAGATGAGCCCAGAAAAGGGTTGGGGTTGGAGGAGGGGAAGCAAGTGCAGGCATTTGGTTTTGGACATGCTTAGTGTGAGCTGGCTATGAGGCTAAGGTATCGAGGAGTGATTGGAAGGAGAGGGTATGGAGGCATCAAGTATAGTCATTTTAAAACTTTGATTATGAAGAGGAGAGAGAAGGCAGAATCAGGATGCGGATGTACAGTAAAAAAAAAAAAAGGGTTTTCTAGTTTAAAATGGGAGAGATTTGAGGATGTTTAAAAATAGATGGGATAATATTTCCCAAATTGTTCTACAGATTCAAGGCAATCCCAGTTAAAATCCCAGCTGTTTCTTTTGCAGAAATTCACAAGCTGCTCCTAAAATTCATATGGAAATTCAAGGGACCCAGAATAACTGAAAAACAAGTTTTGAAAAAGAAGAATGATTTCAAAACTTATTACAACACAGCAGAATTCAAGACTGATTGGTACTGGCACAAGGATAATCATGTAGATTGATGGAATAGAATTGAGAATCAGTCAGTAAGCCTTCACATTCATGGTTAGAACTTTGGCAAAGTTGCCAAGACAATTCAATGGGGGAAAGGACAGTCTTTTCAACAGATAGTTCAGGGACAACTGGATTTCCATGTGCCAAGAGAAAAAAATGAAATTGGATACCGACCTTACATTGTATACAAATTCAGAGTGGATGATGGATTTCAAGTGTAAGAACCAAAATGATAAAACTCTTAGAAAAAAATGTAGAAGTAAATTCATGACCTTGGTTAGGCAAAAGCATTTTTAGACATGGCACCAAAAGTACAAGTGATAAAAGAAAAAAAAAAGATAAATTGGATTTCAAAATGAACTTCTGTGCTTCAACAGAAACCATCCAGAAAGTGAAAAGACAAATCACACAGTGGGGGAGAACTTTTGTAAATCGTGTATCTGATAAGAGACTTGTATCCAGATTATATAAGGAACCCATACAACTCAACAATAAAAGACAACCCAATTAAAAATGGGCAAAGAGTCTGAATAGACATTTCTCTTCATAGACCTTTTTCTCTTTTTTCTTGCCCTATGGCAAGAGGATTCTTTGGTAAGAAGACTTTCCACATTTTCTAGGCCACCAATGGGGGAAATCTTCCCTGAAAGTGGCTTCTGTTTTCTGACCCAAAATGTTGCAGTTTGGTCCAGAGTTATTACCAGGAACAGATGAATTGCTAGGATGCATTCAGAATTGAGGTTTGAGGCCTCTAGGTTCACTGTCTTCCTCACTTGCAGGCACTCGTTATAAAGTTATTTCTCAAAACTTCAGTGCTTAGAGGAGAAACTGTGGGTTTTCTGTGGCAGAAGGTCTGTCTGTTCACTAGTTTGAAGAATACATTGTAAGTGTTGGTTTCTCGGGCATAGATGGTCTTGGGTTTCTGATATAAGCATCTGTTAGAAGAGTAGTTAATTTGAGGCAGCGAACTAAGCACTATGATGGGACAAGACCTTATGGTATGTTGGGGCATGCAGAAAGGATCAAGTCTCAGTTCTTCAGAGTTTACAGTCAACTGTGAGGGCCAGAGGCTCAGATATATCAGATACAATTTGGGTGAAATGTGGAGGGTGATCATCATGATGAGTTTTACTTGGCGAAGGGGGCAGGCATCACCATGGAGAAAGTTCCTCTGAGGATGCTGACAACCTCTACAGGAAAAGAAGGGGTTGGATAAAGAGCAGCAAACATGGAGGTATAGAAGTGCAGAGAATGGTTCAGTTTTGAATGATGTGCATGGAGTTTGGACTTGATTCTTTAGGCAATGGGGAGAAATTGGTAGTGTTTGTGTAACAAGAGTGACCCAACCAGATCTTTGATGTATCACATTTTTTGGGGAACAAAATAGAAGGGTAAGGAGGGCAGTTAGAGGGCTGAAATGAGAAGTTAAGGGAGTGACCACTGAAGTGGAGGTGGTGTGATGAATACGAGAAATATTTTGGTGGTAAAACAGATAAAACTTGGTCGCCAGTGAAAGAGAAGGCATCAGGAATTACAGCCATGCTTCTGACTTGGTGCCTAGGTAAGTGGTGATACACCTGAACTCTGCTGTGCAAAAGGAGGAAGCCAGAGGGAAGGGTGAGAGAAGACAGAGGTCAGTTTGGGTGCTTCTCTTTGGAGGATTTGTGGAAATGTCCCCTGGGTAGCGTGACCTGCAGGGTTGGATTTTGGGAGAAAGGTCTGGGTTGGGGACCTCTAGGAGTTGACTTGGGCTGGCTGCTCCTTTCTCCCTTTGCACTGGCCTGGCCTGGTCATAAGGCTAAAATTTTGATGGGCGCATTGAGTGTAGATTCAGATTCTGTCTCTCAGCCTGTTCATGAACATGGATGGACCCTAGCTAATGTTGACCTCGTGACATGACTGCTTTATTTTGCCTTCAAAGTTGACTGGCTAGATCAGGCTCTCTGTCCAGGCTCACTCTTTGAGGGACCATGATGCAACCCAGGCTCCATGCAAGCACATCTGTACTGCACAGGACTGTGACAAGCTATCTTAGGAGATTCTCTTGTTTTTGTTTCACCAACTTAAAACAATATGCCCCACCCACCTACCCAAGTCAATCTTTTAATGGATTCTCTTTATCTCTAAAGTGAGTGTGTTGGATTAGATGGTTGCCGAGGTCCTGTTCAGCTCTGCTTGGCTCTGATTTCGAAATGTCCTTCTATGCAACATCAATCAGAGACAGCTTCCCACTTCACTTAAAAAATTATACACACATCTACTTGTGTTTTTGTTTGTTGGCTGCAGGAGAAGGAAATGCCGCATGCATTGATTGTTACTAGTCAAGAGCTTGTGGCATCAGAACTGTTTTGTGACAATCTCGTGTCTTGATTTCCCAGGTTTATGTCACATCATTAGGATCTAAAGTTTCATCAGACACTGGGTGAGTTCAGGTTGGAGTGTGACTTTGTCATCTCTGCATCTGTTAAGCTTTGAACATTTTAATAACTTTTCTATAAGCTATTTACTCATTCATATTTATGAAGGGCCTTATAGAGCTGGTAAATTCTACTTTAATACCAAATGTAATAATAATAGCTAATATTTGAGAGATTCCTATGTGTTAGATACCATGCTAATCCCTTCATCCATTCTGACCAGTTTAGTCTGCACATCAACCCACTGTAGTGGAGTTTACTGTTATCTCCATTTTACAGGTAAGGAAACTGAGCCACAGAGCTGTCAAGGCTCTTGGCCAAGGTGTCTGTGCTGGTGAGTGGCAGAGCTGGGACCTGCACTCAGGCTGTTTGGCTCCACAGCTGGTTTTTGATGTGACTCCAGCAGTGTCATCTTCAGCAAAGAACTTAGTATCTTAGAAACTTAGGATCTTAGAAACCCCAGAGCGGTGTGCCTCTTGTCATAGGGCTATCATGAGACCCCCAAGCCTCCTGGTACATCATGATGACATTTTTTTTTTGGCCCACGGTGGCCTCGTTATGTCACCCATTTTATCACATTGGGGTGTTCATTTTACATATGGGGAACAGGTCACTCCTGTGAGGTCAACTGAATGTGCCAGGCCCCCAGTCAGTGATAGGACTGTTGATGAGAAGTTGTCTCTCCTGGCTCTATGGTCATTTCTCTTTCTGCTAGCAAATGATTAACTGTGGGGGCCTGCAGGTTCCCACAAGATCAGGTGTCTGATCTCTGAGGTCCCAGGGTCCTGGAAGAGCTGAATGCTGGGCTCAGTACCTGGGGACAGCTACTGCATTTTTTTTATTGAGATATAATTCATATAACATAAAATCCATCCTTTTAAAGTCTGCAGTTCAGTGGTTCTTAATATACTGAGTAAGTTGGGCAGCTATCACTACTATCTAATTCTAGACTATTTCTGTTAACTCCAAATGAAACCCTGCACTTATTAGCAGTCACTCCTCATACCCCTGTCCCTGGCAGCCACTCCATTTTTCTTTTTCAAAGGAGTTCCCTGGCCCTCAGCTCTGACTTCTGTGGAAGAGGTTATCCTTGAAGGCCTTCCGAGCCCCTTTGGGATTTTCTCTAAGCAATCATCATCAGTATTTACCTTACTGTGGAAAGGAAGAATGAAAGTATCCTTTCAGTGAGCAAGGTGACTTACGTAATTTAAAAAAAAAAAAAACCCTCCTCACCTTTAATATCAAGCTCCTTGCCATGTACATAGGACACATAGATGCTCCCTGGAAACGTGTAAAAATACTCTTAGCCATGGTACCTGCTTCTAAATTCCTGTTTACTGGATTTTCCTTTCCACAGCAGGTAACTGAAGTGAGGTGTGCCCTGTGAATACCTGAAATGAACTGCCTGGGTTGGACACTGCAGATGTATTGATGGTGATAGCTGTTTTGGACTGAAATGCTGATCCCTGGCTTCTGGTGAACTACTGCCTTTGCATCATTACTTTGCTCTCTGGGAGTGCTTTCAATTTATTCATGAAACTAGTGGGAGCTCAGGTGGCAATAGCTAAATCCATTTAGTAATCAGACTAAGAGGAAAGCCATTTTCATGTTCCCTTGCAATGCTGCAGCGCTTAGCTAACCCAGAGGATATTAATTACTCAGCATGCTTTGAGGTGTGAAGGCATAAATTTACCAAGACAAATGTGTTCAAATCTAGATTGAGGCAACAAGAGTTAATTTAAAACAGTGCAAAAATTCAGGGAAATTGGGGACTAGCATAATTTAGCATTTTCAGTGGGAGAGCGAGACCTACTTGTTTGTGGTAAGGGAGCAGAATTATTTGCACCAGAGACATTTGTAAACTTGACCATGCATGCCAGTGAGTTTGTGAAATAGATTTCCCACAAGCGATGTTCGGGGATGTTTCTGTGGCAGGCGGGGGCTTCCTGTAGCACAGAGGTACGAAGTTGTTTTTCCGGCCTGCAGGTTCTCCTTTTATTACTCATGGCCCTAGCGGCCCCCTGCTAGAGGGCAGGGGAAACACATGGCTTTTACAAGCAGCCCATCAGGCGAGGTCTTGATCACGTTAAGGTGCAGCATCTTTATTTCATGGCTCATTTCATGTTAAATCAAGCTGTGCCCCCCACCCCTCCATCAGTAGGCTCAAACTATTGGAGCTGATTTTTAGTCTTATTCCCTGAACCCAAGTGATCAGGGGCTTACGCCACAGTCCTATTTACTGGGTCATGACTTGACCCCTCAGGTCTGAATTTGATCCCGGCCCACCTTCTGGTGGGCCCTCCCAGCTTCGAAGGGCCTCACTGTTGACCGAATCGATTTCCTCTTTCCTATTTGATAAATAGCTCCATTTCTTTGCAGTTGTGCAGATGCAGGTGCTAACCCTGCTGCCGGGCAGGTGGGTGTTCTGGCTTTCTTGGACAAACTTAAGTATAACATGGGTGTTTATGGAAGCTCCATTCACACAGACAAATGGAAAATCTCGAGATGACGGATCTATGATTTACCAGTCTCTGGTATCCCTTGCGTTCTTATTCATCGAAAGAAAAGGGTCAAGATTTTGCAATTTGAAAACAAAAGCGGTTTAAGGTATTTATTCATTTAGGATTTGTACTGGACCTTTCCCCCAAAAACTGAAAGCTGCTTATATGCATGAAGGTAAAAGGTGGGCGAGAAGCCATCCTTAGAGAGCAGGGCGATAGATGTCACTGGGCACTTGAGAGGCACCCGTCTCCCTGGTCAGGTTGTGACCATGCCTCTGGAATCTTCAGCAGCCTGGGGTCCAGGCTGCCTCTGCCGTTCTCAGTCCAGCAGCAAGGAGCAGATGCATACATTCCTCTGCAGAGATGAGTTCGCTCTGGGCATGAAACCCAAATGGATTTGTCACAAGGTAACATCAGGTTATCTATTGCTAATTCCGTGCAAGCAGATCAGAGGTACTTTCGCAGCATGGAGACAGAGTTTGGATAATCGCAATGAACACGCCTTTAGGGAGCGCCTGCTTGCTGCCAGGCCTGCGTTTGGGCATGGAGATGCCCAAGTCCTGCTCCCTGCTTCAAGCATCACTACCCATGGGACTTTCTGCGATGGTAGAATTGTTATCTGTTGGCAGTGTCGAACACAGTAGCCACCAGCCCTGTGTGGCTACAGAGCATTTGGGGCTGGAATGACTAAGGAACTGAATTTTAAAAATGTTATTGAGTGTTGATTAGTTTTCATTTAAAAAGCCACACGTGGCTAGACGCTGCCATGTTAGACCTAGAGAGAGGACGAGCACAAACACTTAACTGGAATGGGCAAGTTTTCAGGATGGCCTAAGCGGAACAGGCGGGAGAACGGAGGAGGGAGTAATTAATCAAATCCAAATGAAAGGCTACCTAAGGGGCACATCACATGGGCTCTCTCATGGATCAGACATTTCAATCAAGGCTTTGGCAGGTGCTGGGTCCCAGCCAGTCCATGGCGGAATTCTCTAACAACAGCCTGCTGTGTCGTGCTTTACAGCCTTCATAAAAATGCGCCCTTAACTTCAGACCCCAGTCACGGTGGGCCAGGTTGCAATATGAGGTCAAGTTTATGTTCCCTCCCAAAGGGACAAAATCCACTTCAGGACGGACACAGGCTGCTGGGTTGTCTGTGGGTAAGACCAGCAATTTCCTTACTAAATGGATCTTCTCAAGGACACGCACAAGGCCATGTGTAATGTTTCCAAAGTCCTGCTCTGTGTGAAAGGACATTTTCAGACAGGTGTGACCAGCTCACTGCATGCTTTTGCCGTTCAAAGAAATTCTTTGTGACCTGCAGTGGAATGAGGTAGTTCCTCTGCCAAATACTTGAACACTGGCCATCCAGATACCCAGTGATTTGGGGCTTGTAAATTGAGCCTACTATGAATCAGCTGCTTTCTAGTATGTGCCTGGTGCCAGAGGGTGAGTCAGTGTTGTTAATGCGAGAATTCCTGTCTGCTTACACTCAAACTGAGTAGTTTAGTTACAGATCGCATGGAACAGGCGTGGAATTTAAACCATTGGAGGTGTGGTGTCTCTCAGAATATTTTTTCCCATCTTGATTTTAGCAGCCGTGCTTGCTTGTAGGCTCCAAAGTAGTCTTCATACCTCAGGATGTAGCTTGAGATTGAATGGTTTTCTCCACAGCTGGTTTGGGTCTCTAGAATCCAAGGTCAATGAAGGATTAATACTGCAAAATCGTTAATTGTTGTTTTTACTTGATGATATATAAATATAGAAGCAAACAATAGCACATGGCTGAGGCTAAAAACATATTACCTGTGCAAGATGTTATTTGGAAGAACCTATTCTTCCCATTCTTGGGTGAGAAAGGATAGAGTTTTGAAGGAATACCCAACAAGATGATTGGTTTATGATTTTCGAGGGATCGATAAAGAACTTTTAAATCATCATCATAAGAGAAATACATGTATAATACTAAAAACAAAAGGCAGAGAAGGGTTGAAATTAATAGTGAAATGTTCACATTCTCTAAACACAACTACTGTTAACCAGTTTTTGTGTGTAAGCTTCCAGAAAATTTTTATGGCTATCCATATAGATACACTAATGAAAAATACTTCTCTACATCTTGCTTTAGTTATTTATTACTATATCTTAGAGACCTCTCCCATGTCAGTATATAGACTTTTATCATTCTTTGTTTGAATAGACTTTATTTTTTTTATAGCAGGTTAAGGTTTAGAGCAATATTGAGCAGAGGGTATGGAGTTTTCTCATTTACCTTCTGCCCCTACTCAGGGATAGCCTCCATTATTATTAACACCCCCCCCACCAGAGTGGTACATTATTTATAGTTGATTCACCTATGTGGACAAGTCATTATCTTCCAAAGTCTATAGTTTACATCAGGGTTCATTCTTGGCGTTGCACATTCTATGGTTTTGGACAAATTTCTAAGGGCACGTATCCATTACAGTATCACAGAGAGTAGTTTCACTGCCCTAAAAATAGTTCCACTATTCATCCCTTCCCCCGCAATCCCTGGCAAACGACTGATCTTTTTACTGTTCCCATAATTTTGTCTTTCCAAAATGTCATAATAGTAAGAATCAAACAGTATGTCGCTTCTACAATTTCTTTCACTTAGTAATAGGCATTGAAGATTCCTCTGTCTTTTCATGGCTTGATAGCTGATTTCTTTTTAGCACTGAAGAATATCCCGTTGTCTGGAGGTGCCACAGTTTACCCATTCACTTAAGGACATCTTGGTTGCTTGCAGGTTTGGGCAATTATGAAGACAGCTGCTGTAAATATCCATGTGCAGGTTATGTGGGCATAAGTTTTCAACTCCTTTGGGTAAATGCCAAGGAGTGCAATTGCTGGCCCATATGGTATATATGTTTAGCTTTGTTAGAAACCACCAGACTGCTTTCCAAAGTGACTATACCATTTTGCATTCCCACCAGTAATGAATGAGATTTCCTTTGGTTCCACATCTTTGTCAGCACTTGGCATTGTCTGCGTTCCAGATTTTGGCCATTCTCATAGGCGTATAGTGGTATCTTGTTTTAATCTGAATTTCCCTGCTGACATATGATGTGGAGCATGTTTTCATATGCTTGTTTGCCATCTGTATATCTTCTTTGGTAAGATGTCTGTGAAGATCTGACTAATTTTTCTCTTGGTCAGCTGTCGTTTATATGTGTAGCTTTAGAAACATTCCAGTAAGAAATATACCAACTCTGGCTCAGTTCATATCTTTATTTTTCTTTTTTTTTCCTTTTTTCCATCATCAATATATAATTGACATACAACATTGTATAAATTTAACGTGATGTAATTGTGTAGTATACAATGTGATGATTTGATACAAGTATATACTGTGAAATGATCACAGTAAGATTAGTTAATGCCTCCACCAGCTCACATAATTACCATTTGTGTGTGTGGTGAGAACATTTAAGATCTATCCTCTTAGAAATTTTCAACTATATAATGCAGTATTTTTAACTGTAGTCACCATACTGTATATTAGATCCCCAGATACTCATCTTATAACTGGGAGTTTATACCCTTTCACCAACATCTCCCTATTTCTCCTACCACCCCCCACAGCCTCTGGAAACTACCATTCTACTCTCTCTGTTTCTATGAATTCGGCTTTTTAGATCCCACGTATAAGCGAGGTCATACAGTGTTTGTCTTTCTCTGATTTTTTTCACTTAGCATAATGCCCTGAGTCCATTCATGTTGTTGAAAAGGCAGAATTTCCTTCTTTTCATGACTGAATAACATTCTATTGTGTGCGTATATGTGTGTCACATTTTCTTTATCCATTCATCCATCGATGGACACTTAGGTAGTTTCCATGTTTGGGCTATTGAGAATAATGCTGCAGTGAACATGAGGGTGTGGCCATTTCTTGGAGATAGCAATTTCATTTCCTTCAGCTATACACCCAGAAATGGAATTGCTGGGTCATATGGTAGCTCTCTTTTTCACTTTTTGAGGACTCTCTATACTGGTTTTCATAGTGGCTACACCAGTTTACATTCCCACCAACAGTGCACAAGTGTTCATTTTTCTCCACATCCTTGCCAACACTGATTATTTCTTATCCTTTTGATAATAGCAATTCAAACAGTTGTGAGATAATATTGTGGTTTTGATTTGCGTTTGCCTGATGATTAGTGATGTTGAGCATCTTTTCATGTACCTGTTGGTCATTTGTATGTATTTAGAAAAATGTTTATTCAGGTCCACAGGAGTGGCCCAGAGAATGACTAGACGCCAGGGACCACTGGGGTGTGGCCCATTTTTTAATTGGATTGGTTTTAAGTTTCAAGTGTTCTTTGTCTATTTTGGATAATGATCTTTTATCAGATATCTTTTTGAAAATATTTTCTCCCAGTCCATGGCTCATGCCTTTATTCTTTTGACAGTGTCTTTTGCAGAGCAGAATTTAATTCTAATGAAGTCCAGCTTATCAATTTTTCTTTCATGGATCATGCCTTTGGTGTTGTATCTAATGAGTCATCACCAAACTCAGGTCTAGATTTTCTATGTTATCTTCAAGGTAGTTTTATTGTTTAGGTCTGTGATCCATTTTGAGTTAATGTTTGCGAAGGATGTAAAGTGTGTGTCTAGATTTATGTTTTTGCATGTGGATGTCCAATTCGAGCATCATTTGTTGAAAAGACTATCTTTTCTCCATTGTGTTGCCTTTGCTCCCTTGTTAATGTTTAGTTGACTATATTTATGTGGATCTATTTTGGGGCTCTCTCTTCTGTTTCATTGATCTTTTTTTTTTCTCTTGCTAAAACCACACTATCTTCATTACTCTAGTGTTATAGTAAGTCTTGAAGTTGGGTAGTGTAAGTCTTCCAACTTTGTTCTTTTCCTTCAATATTGTATTGGCTATTGTGGGTCTTTTCCCTCTCCATATAAGCTTTAGAATCTGTTCGTCAATATCTTAACTTGCTGACATTTTGATTGTGATTGTGTTCGATCTATAAATCAAGTTGGGATGAACTGACATCTTGACAGTATTGTGTCTTATTTCTCCTTTGATTTCTCTCATCAGAGTTTTATAATTTTCTGCATATAGATCTTATATATTTTTGTTAGATTTATACCAGCTATTTCTTTTTTGTGGGGGGGACTGCTAATATAAATAGTGTTGTGTTTTTAATTTCAAATTCCACTTGTTCGTTACTGGTATGTAGGAAAGCAATTGACTTTCGTTTATTAACCCTATATCCTGCAACCTTGCTGTAGTCACTTATTAAGTTCCAGGAGGGTTTTTTAAAATTATTCTTTTGGGATTATCTACATAAACATCATGTCCTCTGTGAACAAAGACAGTTTTATTTCTTCCTTCTCAATCAATATACCTTTTTTGTTGTTGTTGCAGTAGTTAGGACTTCCACTATGGTTTTGAAAAGCAGTGGTGAGAGGGGATATCATTGCCTTGTTCTGATCTTAGAAGGAAAGTTTTAGTTTCTTACAATTAAGTATGATGTTAGCTGTAGTTTTTTTTTGTAGATATTCTTTATTAAGTTTGAGAAGTTCCCTTCTATTCCTGGTTTACTCAGGGTATCCCATTCTTTTAAATAGTTAGAGAACATTTCATTGTAGTAAAGAACTATATTTTATTTAATCATTCTTTGATGAGAAACACTTGGTCTGTTTCCATTTCTTTTTGCTATTGTAACCAGTATTGCTGTGAACATCCTCATCCATATCTTTTTGGGCACATGTGCAAGTATTTTTCTGTGACAGGTACCTAAAAATGTAATTATTGGGTTGACAAGTGTGCATATTTAAATTATTTTAATTTTTTAAATTGTTGATACAATTACAAGCCTACAGGAAATTTACAAGTACAATGCAAGGGATGTTCCCCTCCAAAATCATTTGAGAGTGAGTTACATACCTGATGCCCCATCACCACCCCCCCCATACAATATACTTTAGAGTGCATGTCCTATAAAGGAGGACATCCTTTTATATATCTTCAGTGTAACCATCTGAATTAGGAAATTCACATTGATTACTACCACCTAATCCTCAGACGCCATTCAAGTTTCACCAGTTGTCCTGATATCTAATACAGGGAATTCCTATTTGCTATTCACCTAGATTCCCTACTTTTACCACATTTGCTCTGGTGTGTCTATGTAGTTTGAAATATTTTTTTTTTTCTGAATCATTTCAGAATCAGTAGCAAACGTGATGCCCATCACCTCTTGACACTTCAGTGTGCCTTTTCTGAAAACAAGGACACCCTCCTCCATAACCACAGTACATCCATCAATATCAGAAAGTTGACAGTGATCCAGTATTACCATCTAGTCCACATACCTCATGCAAATTTCACTGATTGTCCCAATAATGGCCTTTATAGGTTCAGGATCCAATCCAGGATCATCTGTTGGATTTAGCTGTCACAGTTTTCCTGATCTCAGGAGCTGCAGTCTTTCAGTGCTTGTTCAGTCTTGAAAATTGTTGCCTCATGTTTTCTCCATTTTCTGGTTTATGATGTCAGGGCTAATCTGATACCAGTTACTCCATCATAGCAAGAAGCAAAAGTCTACTTTAGAATTTTAGAAGCTATTAAGTGCTCTGACTTTTATTTTCTTGATGGATTATATGCTTTATTCTTAAAAAAACATTGCTCTTTTCCTATTCAGAGGTTTGGGTCTTGAATTTTATATTAATTTGCCACATCTGTTTCCTTCCTGTTAGCATTTGTATTGTATATATTTCTCTATTCTCTTGTATCTTTTTTTGCCATTTTATTTTAGGTTTATATTTTATCAACAACATGTAGTTATCTTTTTATCCCATTTACCATTTGATAGGACATTTACCCTATTTATACTCATTTTTTGTTATGATTATATTATGTTAAAGTTTGTTTTCCATTTAACATATTTCCTGTTTAAGAATTATGTGTCTTGTTTTTTTTTTTTTGTTTGACTTTTTTGGATTGATTTTTTTAGTTAGTGGTGTTGACTTTTCATGGTTTTTTTCTTGAATGAGTTAGAGGTTAATATCCTGTAGCTCTTCTTTTAGTGGTTACACTTAATTTTTTTTTTTTTGCTATAGGAAATGGATTTTTAAAAATAAGCTTTATTTTTAGAACAGTTTTAGATTCACAATGCAAAGCTAGTACAGAGAGTTCCCTTATGCTCTACACCCAGTTCTCCCTATTATTCTATATTAGTATGGAACATTTGTCACAATTAATGAACCAATATTGATACACTATTATAAACTAAACTCTGTACTCTATTCAGATTTCCTTAGTTTTCATCTAAAGTCCTTTTTCTGTTACAGGATCCAGTGAAGGGTACCACATAACTTTCCATCTTTATATCTCCTTAGGCTCTTCAGCCTATGCCAGTTTCTTAGATTTTCTTTTGCTTTTTCTATTAGGGTTGGCATTCAGTACTTTATAGTAGTTTCAGGTGTATAGCATAGTGGTTAGACAGTTATATAATTTATAAAGTGATCCCCCCGATTAGTCTAGTACCCACCTGACACCATACATAGTTATTACCATGTAATTGACTGTATTCCCTATGCTATACTTCACATCCCCATGACAATTTTGTAACCACCAATTTGTATTTCTCTTTTTGATGACCTTGATAGTTTTGAGGAATACTGGTTAGGTATTTTGGAGGATGCCCCTTGGTTGGAATTTGTCTGATTTTCTCATGATTATGCTGGGGTTATAGGTTTTTGAGAGGAATATCACACACATATAGCAAGCACCCTTTTCATCACATCATACCAAGGATATATACTAACAATATTACTCATCACTATTGCTATTATGATTGCCCGGTCAATTTAGTGTTTGTCAGGTCTATCCACTGTAAAGTTACTTTCTGCACCTTCTTCACCTTCTCATATTGTAATCTTTGGAAGGGAGTCAAAAGTTATGGAGTAGGGAGTTATGCTCCACCTCCTTGAGGGAGAAATACCTACATAAATTAACTTGAATTCTGCTCTCTTTCTGTATTTGCTCAATTACTTACATCACAGATTCATGGATATTTATTTTATACTAAGGGTTATTATCCAGTACTGCTATATTGCTTAAATTATTCCATCTCTAGCCATTGAGAACCCTTTCAGTCAGTCCTCTGCCCGTTTGGCATATACCAAACAACATCAATATTTTTAGAAGTACTTCCTGGCATTATAAAATGCTTCAAGCTCATATATTTCCTGTGCTCAATCCTAGAATCAGCCATTTCTCCAAGGAGCTCTGGTTCCTTTTATTGGAAAATAGTATTTAGAAACCAAGATCTGAGCGCTTGGTGCGCTCCTCTCTACTGGGGTGTTATTGCTTCCAGACCTCTCAGCTCACAGAGCAAAGGAATATATGTCTGCATAGTAACCCAAATATTTCTATATGTAGCCATCTCTGTGTATATATGTGTGTATATATATGCATATATATTTTAAGCTAAATGTGATTCATACTGAGGTCTCTAACTCTAATCCATCATCGCATGGATCATTGTAGCCTTATCTGTAACCTCCCTCTCCAACAATGAGAAACCTGGCTTCTACAATCCACCATCTACTTATTTGTTGAGTTCCAGTGCACATGCATAGTTTGCTTGAGACTTGATGATGTGTATACCCCTTTGGAAAAGTACATGCTCATCTAGAGGGAATGACAGCTGTCAAATTTCACAGCAGGCAAGTTTGGGCAGATGGGTCCGCTTCTGAGGACAGATTTTTCTTGTGAAAAGATTTTCCCCAGACCTTTTCAGTTATGTGTAATTGGTCAGAGCTACTAGTCTAGGTATGGGTGCTGGGCTTGGTGGGAGGTACCCAGAATTTACAAAATGCAGAGCAGCCTTTGTACGACCTGGGGTGGGTGAAAGAATTTAGCACATTATCAGTAGAGCTCTGGGCTCTGATACTCCCTGTTGCAGAAGTCATATACACCATGGAGAAATACTTGTGTAAGGTTGTGTTGCATACATTTTAGCCTTCAAACTTCTAGTGGACTGAAAAATGTGTGTCGATTTGTTGGAGACAAGTCACTTGCAGAAGGATAGCAACTCAGTATATCTTTGGGTGACTTCAACTGATTTCCTTTTGTGGGGTTACCTTCACGACAATGTCTAAAGGGAAATGACCTTACGAGAAAGTATTTCAGTATTATTTCGTTTCATGCAAAGATAGTTAATTTTTATTTCTTTTAATTTTTAGGATCCGGAGACTTGAATGATTTTGACCTGAAAGATGCATTGAAAGAAACTACTTCAGTAAAGCGTGAGTAGTAGATTAAATAAACTATTAAAAGTAAACAATAGTGATTAATGTGCACCACCTGCTTAGAATACATATTCAAAGAAAACAACAGACAGCCTGTATTTCACTTGATCAGATAAAATATGGTTATCATAAATTGCATTATTTAAAAGAAAATCTGAATATTTAAAATCCCTTGTTTCCTTTGTGGAGAATACCAAACAGTGTGTCATAACTGATATAGCATTTTCTGCAGTGCAACTCATAGCCCACCCCGGTGTAACATGTCAGCGGTGGCTTCCAAGAACTGTCTTCCCTAGCTCAGAAAACAGTATTTTGAAGTGAATAAGGAATTTGTTTCTCTTTTCAGATTTTTTATGTTACTTTTCTTAAAATGATGTCTACATGTAATCTCTCAAATGCTAAGCTTTGTCATCAGTTTCTCTTTAAGTTTTTTGAAAATTTTTAAGTCATTTTTTTCAAAAAAATGCATGAATGCTTAGAAAGTAAAGGAAATCTTTACTTTCTAAAGCTGAGATTTCCCCTGACCCCTCCCAATCCTACTAACACCCACTCCCATCCCAAGAAGGAACTGTTGATTAGCTTTCTATGCTGTTATGTACATGTATACATGTAGATATTTTGGTGTGTGTTTTTTTTGTTTTACATAGCGTGTAGGGCTTTTCCATTTAGCTACATGCATGTTAGTTTACAACTTGTTTTTTTTTCCTCAGTTTAATATGTATCAAAAACCTGAGTGACTGTATCTATCTGTGTTAGTTTCCTAGTAACAAAGTGCCACAGACTGGGTGACTTAAAAACCTCAGAAATTCATTCTCTTCCAGGTCTGGAGGCAAGAAGTCCAAGATCAAGGTATTGGCAGGGCCATGCTCCCTCTGAAGGCTCGAGGGGAGGGTCTTTCCTCTTCTATCTTCTGGTGGTGGTGGCGGCAGTCCTTGTCACCTTTTGGTGTGCCTCTGCAGCACTCCGGTCTCTGCCTCCATCTTCACATGGCCTACTCATGTGTGTGTGTGTGTGTGTGTGTGTGTGTGTGTGTGTGTGTGTGTGTGTGTGTTCATCTTCTGTCTCTTACAAGGACACTTTCTGTTGGATTTAGAACCCACCTGGATAATTTTGAATGATCTCATCTCAGGATCCTTAATTAAATCTGCAAAGACCCTTTCCCCAGATAAGGTCACATTCATGAGTTCTGGGGGTCAGGACTTGGCTGTATATTTTGGAGGATACCATACAACCTATTGCATATCCATATACTATATCACAGGCACAAACCTGTGCTTCATGGAGCTAGCATTCCAGTGGTGTGGCTTTGGCCATGGCCAATGGTGCCATTTCCTTACTGGCAGACATGTGGTTTGTTTTTGTTTTGCACAATTACAAGTTGGACTTCAGTGAACAATTCTTGTCCATATCTTTTATGCCCAAGTATAATGGAACTAGGAGGCCAGAGGGTATATGTATTATATATTTTAATAGATTCTGCCAAATTGTTTCCAAAATAAATGTACCATTATATGCTCCTACTGATACTGTTATAAGAGTACATTTTATCCCAGATTTTACCACCAGATTTTACCAATCAAAAACATTTTACTAATATGATGGACAACATAGCTTATTGCTTATTATACATTTCCCTGATTATACTAAGATGGAGTACCATTTCATATATTTATTGGCTGTTTGCATTTTCCTCTTTGGTGAACTGTCTTTTTGTATCCTTTCTGGGTTGCTTGGCTTTTTATTTATGGCTTTGTGGGATCCTTTTGTATATTCTGGATTGAGAAAGGCAGGACCTCTGGAGCCAGATTTCCTGTGTCTGAACCTTGTCCTTACCACTTATTAACTGTCACCTTCACTGAGTCACCTTACTTCTCTGCTCCTCAGTGGCCTCATCTTTTACACGAAGTTAATAATAAGCCTTACCTCCAAGGATAATTGCAAGGATTAAATGACCTGGCCTATGTGAAATGCTTAGTACAGGACTTGGTGAAAGGCAGGTGCTTGGTCATTATTGTTATTCTTTGACTGACTTGATTGGGAGGATTGGGTCTCCAGTGTAAGAGTCATGCTGAGGAACGCTCACCTACTTAAGTCGATGAACAGACTCAATGCAATTCTTGTCAAAATCCCAGCTAGAATTTTTCAGAAATGGACAAGCTGATCCTAAAATTCATATAGAAATTCAGAGGGCCCAGAATAACCAAAGAAATCTTGCAAAAGAAGCAAAAGTTGGAGGACTCACACTTCTCAATCTCAGAACTTACTACAAATGTGCAATAATCAAGGCAGTGTGGCGTTGGCATAAAGATAGGCATATAAAGCTCAGTGGGATAGAATTGAGAGTCTAGAAATAAACCCTGTTTATGGCTTTTGACAAAGGCGTTAAGACTATTCAATTGGGGAAAGAATAGTCTCTTCAGTAAATGATGCTGAGGCAACTGGATAGCCATGTGCAAAAGAATGAAGTTGGACCCTGCCTCACACCTTAAACAAAAATTAATTCAAAATAGATCATGTACCTAAAACTATAAATCTCTTAGAGGTTCATTTTTGTGTACGGTGTGCGGGAAGATCTTAGGGTGTTCTCAGGTGTTTGCTGAGCATGCACACTGTCCTATACACACAGGTGGGCTTTTAGATTGCTAGGGAAATAAATATACTTAATTTATAAGCAGCTATGAGTTTAATGAAATTGTTCATCTCCAAAAATAAACATGACCTAAAACAAAAAAAAAGCTTGTTAAGTAAAAACAGATCCTCAATTAATAAATATGTTAATTTCCTGATGGAAGACTTTTAAGTATTTATATCACCTTTTCAGTCCTGTACATGACCCTCTGATCTCATCAGCACCCATAAGACAGTGTGTCTGGGCCCCATAGGCCACTAGCACATGATGTCTTTGGTTGAATGACATCCTTCAAGACCATATCACTCTGCCATCTTTTTTTTTTTCGATTTTAGCTTATGTTTCATGCAACTGAAGTTTCAAAGAGATAGGCTTGTCCATCTCTCATTGGCTCAGTTATTTCTCCAGTAGAGAATGTTCTTCTTTGTATATTATACATTTCTTGTTTAAAGAATCCCTGAACCACCTAGATCAGGCTATTGTAAATGACCTTCATCCATTCAGCAATATTTATTGAGTGCTTGCTTGCTGCCAGGCACTTTTCCAGGTGTAGGGTATACCACGTGGACTAGGTCAGTGACTCCATGAAGCTATTCTCTCTGGAAGGACACAGTACATAAAATAATTTTAGATATTTTACAACAAATGCAACAGGATGATGGAACAGGAAAGGCCCAAGGATGTGGTGTAAGGGGTGACTGTGTTAGATAAAGTGGTAAAGGCCTGTCTGATGAAAGGTGATATGTAAGGAGCTAGGAAAGACCCTTTGAGGCCAAGGAATTGGCTATAAAAGTGCTGTGGCAGAAAAGAACTGCGTTGGCTCTAGGGCCTGGAAGGTAGCCTGTGTGGCTAGAATTGTGAAGAATGTTAGAGAAAAGGCAGAGAAATTGGCAGGGGCTGGATCATATAGGGTCTTCTAATGCACGGGGACATTGTATTCTAAGTGATAGAGGAAGCTCCTGGAGTATTTTTTAAACAGCTTTATCAAGGTGTAATTCACATACCATACAATTTACCCATTTAAAGTATACAATTCAGTGGTTTTTAGCATATTCACAGGGTTGTGCAACCATCACCACAGTCGATTTTAGAACAACTGGTCAGGTTGTCAAAAAGAAACACTGTACCTTTTACTAATCACTCCCTAGTCCCCTGACTCTTCCTTTTCCCCAAAGCCCGTGGCACCCACTGATCTCCTTTCTGTCTTTGTGGAGTTGCCTATTCTAGTCATTTTCCATCAATGGAGTCATATAACATGTGTACTTTGTTTAGTTTCTTTGACCTAGCATAACATTTCCAAGGTTCATCCATGTTGTTTTCAAAATTTTGTTCCTCTTCCTCCTCCTTTACTTTCTCCTTCCCTCTATCTCTCTTTCCCTCTCCATTTCTTTTCTCCTCCCTTCCCCCTCCCTCCCACCATCGCTTCCTTTTCTCTATGTATTCATCTCACAGGGGAACACACTTCTGCTCTTGCTGAATAAAGCTGCTTCCAAGTGGGAAATTCCCATTTCCTTGGAATGCCATGAACACCGATGGTTTTACTGTTTCGTTGTAGCACATATTATAAAGAATCGCTCCTGGTAGGAGTGCCATATTGCTGGCAGCGTTTGCTGGGCAGCAAAGAATCCTTTCTAAGTTTGTCGTTTTGAGAAAGGCTTCACAGAAATAAGGTTTCTTTATTTTAGGAGCTCACTGCTTTGGGGAAGTTGACCTACTATTCTAATTCCTTGATAAGTAGCTAGATTTCTCTCATCTCAATTATGGACAATAATAAATCCCATTTAAAGGCGAATGACAAGAAAATCTGTAGTTAAGTGTCTTACAAAGTGCACAAACCTAAGCTCATGTTCAACAGTACCACAGTCTCAGGCTCTGACAGAGCAGCTGGCTCCACATGTGCGTAAGGAGTGCCCTCTCCTGAGATGGCACCTGCAGGTGTTCAGAAAAACCAGACTCCTCCATGAACGGTGCATAGTAGGGCAGAACTTCCCAGGGATGGAGATGCAGATCAAACAGAAATGAGAGTCTGAAAATAAACCCTTATATCTAAGGCCAGTTGATTTTTTTTTTAAGCCACAAAGGCAAATATTTTTACACAAGAGCTGTTTGAGTCCTACATATTTTAAGCTAATATTACATAAGTAGCAATTGCTCTTCCGAAAGTTGCTCGGATAATGAATGGTTTAAGTAACATAATTTCCTTTCTCACCTATACACATCACCATAATATAGATATGCATAAAGAGCCTCGTTTAGACAGGTAAACTGTACTTCATTTTACAGGTGCAAAGTCAGATGGAAATTATAGACATAAAATCATCTCTAAACTGATGAACCAGATAAATATATAGTGACAACAGGCTATCACATGTGGTTCTCTTACTGTAAAAACCCGTCCCCTGGTGTGGTCTTCATATTGAGGTATCCATTAGTGTACTCAAAGTCTGATGCTTTGAGTACACTAATTAGTGTACTCAAAAACATGATGCTTTTAAGGGAAAGAGTTTCCATAGTCCCAACTTACATGTATACCTTTTACTAAAACTGAATTGTGGTAGGATGTACATGCAGTTGTGGTGACAGTCTCCTTTCCCGATCCTTCCTCTTTGTAAGAAAGTGACTGAAGTAAAAGTCACATAACATTAAGCAGCTTCTCATTTCCCCCTCCCCTTAGCCCGAGACAACACCACTCTGCTTTCTATAGCAATTGATTTATCTCTTCTGGACAATTCATATAAATAGTATCATGGTTCGACTCCTGTGGAAAAAAGTTTAGATGAACCATTTTATGTTTTCACCAGCAATGTATGAGGATTCCAGTTTCTCCACATCCTGGCCAGCTTATTTTCCTTTTTGTCCCCTCTGAAACTTTGTACCCTTTGACTAACACCTCCTCCATGTCCCTTTCTCCTCAATCCCTGGTAACCACCATTCTACTCACTGATTGTATGAATCTGACTCTTTTGGATTCCTCATAAAAGTGGGATCATGCTTTATCTGTCCTCTCTCCGGAGACCTAGTATAATGTCTTTCAGGTCCATCCACGTTGTTGCAAATGGCAGGATTTCCTCTTTTTTATAAGGCTGAATGATGTTCCATTGTATGTATTACCACATTTCATTATCCACTTATCCATCGATGGACACTTGGGTTTCTATATCATGGCTGTTGAGACTAATGCTGCAATGAACATATAAGTGCAGATAGCTCTTTGAGATCCTGATTTCATTTCTTTTGAGTATATACCCAGGTGCAGGATTGCTGGATCAAATGGTAGTACTATTTTTCATTTTTTGAGGATCCTCCATACTGTTTTTCATAGATCCTGTTGAGTTGTAGGATTTCCTTACATATTTTTGGATATTGACCCCCTATCAGGTACATGATATGGAAATATTTTTTCTCATTTTGTGAGTTGTCTTTTCATTTTGTGGATTGTTTCCTTTGCAGCCCGGGAGATTGTTAGTTTGATACAGTCCCACTGGTCTATTCTTGCTTTTTTGCCTATGCTTTGGTATCATTTCCAAGAAATCATCGCCAAGTCTAATGTCAAGAAAGTTTTTTCTGAAAGTTTTGTTTCTGGTTTTGTTGTTTTTTAAAATTGTAGCTATCCTAGTGGCGTGAAATGGAACTCCACTGTGGTTTTAATTTGCATTTTTCTGATGACTTAAGATATCTCTATACATTGTGGATACTAAATCTTTATCAGATATGATTTACAAATATTTTCTCACATTTCGTAAGTTCCTTTCAGTTTCTTGAAAATGTACATAGATGCACAGAAGTTTTTAATTTTGATGGAGTTTATCTTTTTTTCTTCCATTGCTCATGCTTTTGGTGCCATCTCTAAAAATATGTTGCCAAATCAAAGGTCATGAAGACTTTCCCCTTTGATTTCTTCTGAGAGTTTTATGGTTTTAGTTCTTATATTTAGGTCTTTGATCCATCTTGGGGTAATTTTAGTATATGGTGTGAGATAGGGGTCCAACTTCTTTCTTTAAATTTTATTTTTTAGCATTTTATTATTAGTTTCAAGTATACAATGCATTAGTTAGACATTTATATAGTTTATAAAATGATGCCCCTAATTGTTCTTTCTGTCCTCTGGCTCTCCACCTAGCCATTACATTACTGCTGACTGCATTCCCTATGCTGTGCTCCCCATCCCTGTGACCATCTATCAACTCCTAATTTGTACTTCTTTAACCCTTCACCCCATTCTCCCAGCTCCCCAGTCCCCCACCTCTGGCCATCACCAGATTGTCCTCTATATTTATGATCCTGTTTTTGATTAGTTCTTTTTGTTCCTTAGATTCTGCATGTAAGTGAAACCATATGGTATTTATCTTTCTCTGTCTGACTTATTTCACTCAGCATAATAACCTCTAGTTCCATCCATGTCATTGCAAATGGTAGGATTTCATTTTTTTAATGACTGAGTAATATTCCATTGTATATATGAAGCATAACTTCTTTATCCAATCATCTGTTTATGGGCATTTAGGTTGCTTCCATAGCTTGGCTATTGTAAATTGTGCTGCCGTGAACATTGGGGTGCATAGACCTTTATAAATGATTGCTTTGGTTTTCTTTGGATAAATACCCAGAAGTGCAATTAGTGGGTCAAAACGTATATCCATTTCAAATTTTTTGAGAAACCTCCAGACTGTTTTCCATAGTGGCGGCACCAATTTGCAATCCCACCAACAGTGTATGTGCAACCATTGTGAAAGTATAGTCTTTTCAATAAATTAAGTTGCAAGAGTTGGATAGGCATATGCCAAACAGTTGATAAACATAAGCTGTAACATGAATTGCAACCCTCATTTCACACCTTGTTACAAAAATTAACTGAAAGTGGATTATAGACTTATTGTACATAGGACTGCATATGTCTTTATTGTACATAGGACTTATTGTACATAGGACTGCAAATTAGTGTTTTGGGTTTCTTTGGATAAATACCCAGAAATGGAATTGCTGAGTCATGTGGTAGTTCTATTTTTAATTTTTTGAGGAATCTCCACACTGTTTTCCATAGTGGCTGCACCAATTTACAATACAACTAATAGTGCACGAGTGTTTCTTTTCTCCACATCCTCACCAATACACATGATAACACACATGGTTTTTGATTTATTCATGATGGCCATTCTGACAGGTGTGAAGTGACATCTCATTGTGGTTTTAATTTGCATTTCTTCGATGATTAGTGACCTTGAGCATTTTTTCATATGTCTACTGGCTATCTGTATTTCGTTTTTGGAGAAATATCTGTTTGGGTCTTCTGCCCATTTTTTAATTGGATTGTTTTTTTGTTGTATGAATTCTTTATAAATTTTGTATATTAACCTCTTATCAGATATATCATAAGCAAATATCTTTTCCCATTCAGTAGGCTGTCTTTTTATTTTGTTGATGGTTTCCTTTGCTGTGCAAAAACTTTTCAGTTTGATGTAGTCTCATTTGTTTATTTTTCCTTTGTTTCCCTTGCCCGAAGAGATATGTCTGCAAAGAAATTACTATTAGCAGTATTAGAGAGTTTACTGCCTATGTTTTCTTCTAGAAGTTTTATGGTTCCGGATCTTACATTTAAGTCTTTAATCCATTTTGAGTCTATTTTTGTATGTGGTGTAAGAAGGTGGTCCAGTTGAGTGTTTTTATTATGAAATGATATTGGCTTTTGTCAAAAGATTTTTCTACATCTGTTGAAATGATCATGCTTCATTTCCTCCTTTGTCCTATTAATATTGGATATTACAGTGATTGAGTTTTTTATATTGAACTACCTTTGCATTCCTGGAATAAATTCCACTTGGTCATGTTCTATAACCTTAATATGCTGCTGAATATGATTTGCTAGTATTTTGTTGAAGATTATGCATTTATATTAAAAGGATTATAAGTCTGTAGTTACCTTGTGGTGGATACGTCTGGTTTTGGTACTATTGGCCTCATGGAATGAGTTAGGAAGTCTTCCATACTCTTCTATTTTTTGGAAGAGTATCTTTTTCTTTAAACATTTGGTAGAAATTACCAATGAAGTCTTGTGGTTCTGGGTTTTCTTTGTCAGACGTTTTTAAATTACTGATTCAATCTCTTGTTACAAATCTAGTCAGATTTTATTTTGAATAAGTTTTGGTAGTTTGTTTATTGATAGGAATTTGTCCATTTCATTTAGGTTATCTAATTTATTATAATTTTCCATAGTATTCCATAATAATCTTTTCTATTTCCATCAGCTTCGTAGTAATATGCTGTCATTTCCAAATTTAATAATTTAGGTCCTTTCATCTTAGTCAGTCTGCTGATAGGTTGCCAATTTCATTGAAAGAATCAACTTTTTGGTTTTGTTGACTTTCTCTATTTTTATATTCTCTATTTCATTTCTGCTATACTCTTAATTTATTTTGCTTGGTTTAGGTTTAGTTTTTTTCCTTTTCCTAATTTCTTAATATGAAAGTGAGGCTTTTGATTTGAGATCTTTTCTTTTTTTTTTTTTTTAGTGTAGATGTTTACAGCTAGAAATTTCCCCCGGAGCACTGCTTTCACAGCAGCACTTGAGTTTTGGTGTGTTATGCTTTTGTTTTCATCTCAAAGTGTTTTGTAATTTTCCTTGTGATTTCTTCTTTGATATATTGGTTTTTAGGAATGTGTTTTTGAATTTTTACATAATTGTGAATTTTCAAAATGCCTTTCTGTTAATGACTTCTGTTTCCATTCCACTATGGTCAGAGAATGGAATTTGTATGTTTTCAGTCTTTTTAAAAATATTGAGACTTGTTTTGTAGCCTAGCATATAGTCTATCCTGGAGAACGTTCCGTGTATACTTGAATAGAATGTGTTTTCTATTATTAGATGGTGTGTTCTATAGAAGTCTGGTAGCTCTAGTCAGTTTATAGTGTTGTTCAAGTCTTATATTTCCTTTTTGATTTTCTATGATTGAAAGAATGGTATTGAAATCACCAGCGTGCCTATGAAATTGTATATTTTTCCCTTCAATTTTGTGATTTTTTGTTTCATGTATTTTGGGGCTTTGTTGTTAGGTACATATATGTTAAAAATTTATATTTTTCAGCTGGATTTATACTTTTGTCATTGTAAAATGTTACTCTTTGACTCTCATAACAATTTTTCTCTTAAAGTCTATTTTACCTGTCAGTGGTATAGCTATTCCAGCTCTCTTACAATTGTTATTTGAATACTATAGGCGTATGTATCCGTTTACTTTCAATTTCTATTTTTACTGTTTTTTTCCCTGAATAGTCAGTAATTATTAAGTGATTCCTATATATTAAACTAATCCTGTTTCATCTCTGCTTTTCCCATTACTTAAATTTTCTTTCCCTCTACTACTTCCAATAGTTGTAACAGTTAAGCATCGTCTTCATGTTTAAGAAAAAAAAGAAACTCTTGGGAAACTTACACATGGCATGCCATGTAATCGATGGGTAAGAGGTTCATATTTTTAGAGGAATCTGGTTGAGCTGAAAGACCTAATATTTATGGTAGTTACCACACTGATATAAAATACTTTCTTGGTGTTTACAAGACACATTCATACTCTACCGGGAGCTTAGCCTGCATCCATCCCTGGGCAGTCATGTCTGTGATTATGCTGCCAGGTTGATAGTGGTGGAATCCAGAGCTTGAGCTCTCGAGGGTCACGCTCAAGCTCTGGAACTCACTGGACCACGTGGTCATCTCCGGCAGATGTGGGCGGAAGCCCCAGCTCCAGTAATCACCCCCCGCCTCACGCATGTAGGGCCACGTCTGCCTCCCTCGGCACCCATCCGCTGAAGAGCCGTGAGCAGAACTCATCACATTTAAACCTTCTACATCTCTTTGTCATCCTTCTCTAAATGATTCTTCAGAGGCCTTGGGGTCCTCGGGGTCTCAGACAAGGGTACTGTCCTCAAGATGTGACTTCCCACAGCCATGAAATGGTTGCTGTATTTCGTTACTAAACTTGCTTCCTTCGCTGCCTCCCTGCCCCTTTTAGAGAAATGGGACTACACCACCACCACAACCAAGAGGCCGGGAACGATCAGAGCTCCGGCAAAGCCTGCAGGTAAATGCTGCTCTGAGGAGGGCAGTGAGGAAAGACCCCTGAGCTCCCTCTTGGGCGGGTAGTGGCCAAGCGAGCTACCTGTAGTTTAACCAGTTGATATTCTCTTTTTTTGAAGGGAGTGATTTTGACTTGTCTGATGCCTTGAATGATCGAAATGACCAACATGATGGCCGCAGGAAACCGAGTGCCGGAGGAGGAGGTAAGTTGTAGCTTGTGGAAAATGCTGGCCAGCACCATGGCCCACCAGGCAGGTTGTAGCCCATCAACTGCAACAGCCCTCAGCATAATAACCTCTTGGTCCATCCATGTCGTTGTAAATGATAGGATTTCATTTTTTTAATGGCTAGGTAATATTCCATCGTATATATGAACCATAACTTCTTTATTTAGTCATTTGTTGATGGGCATTTAGGTTGTCTCCATAGCTTGGCTATTGTAAATTGTGCTGCCATGAACATTGGGATGCATAGATCTTTACAAATTATTGTTTTGGTTTTCTTTCGATGAACACCCAGAAGTGCAATTGTTGAGTCAAAAGGTAGATCCATTTTTAATATTTTGAGAAACCTTCAGACTGTTTCCTATAGTGGCTGTACCCATTTGCAATCCCACCAACACTGTGCAAGGGCTCCCTTTTCTTTGCATCCTCACCAGCACTTGTTGTTGTTTGATTTATTGATGATAGCCATTCTGACAGGTGTCATGTGATATCTCAATGTGGTTTTTAATTTGCATTTCTCTGATGATTAGTGACCTTGAGCATCTTTTCATATGTCTATTGGCCACCTGTATTTCCTCTTTGGAGAAGTATCTGTTCAGGTCTTCTGCCCATTATTTAATTGGATTGTTTGTTCTTTTGTTGAGTAGTATGAGTTCTTTATATATTTTTGGTTATTAACCTCTTATCAGATGTATCATTAACAAATATCTTCTCCCAATCCCTTGGTTGCACTTTTGTTTTGTTAGTGGTTTCTTTTGCTGTACAAAAACTTTTCAGTTTGATGTATTCCCATTTGCTTATTTTTTCTTTTGTTTCCCTGGCCCAAGGAGATATATCTGAAAAGAAATTCCCGTTATTAATGTCAGTTTACTGCCTATGTTATCTTCTGGAAATTTTATGGTTCTGGGCCTTACATTTAAGTCTTTAATCCATTTTGAGTATATGGGATAAGAAGGTGGTCCAGTTTCTTTTTTTTTTTTTTTGCACGTATCCAGTTTTCCCAACACCATTTATTGAATAGACTGTCTTTACCCCATTGTATATTCCTGCCTCCTTTGTCACATATTAAGTGAGTGTGTAGGCGTGGGTTTATTTTTGGGCTCTCTTTTGTACCACTGATCAATGTATCCTTTTATGCCAGTGTCATGCTGTTTTGAATACTGTAGCCCTGTAGTATAGTTTGATATCAGGTAGTGTGATACCTCCAACTTTGTTCTTCTTTCTCAAGATTGTCATGGCTCTTCAGGGTCTTTTATGGTTCCATATACACTTTAGGATTATTTTTCTAGTTCTCTGAAAAATGCGATTGGTATTTTAAAAGGGATTGCCTTGAATCTATAGATTGCTTTGGGTAGTATGGCCATTTTAATGATGTTGATTCTTCCTACCCATGGGCACGGTGTATGCTTCCAATTATTTGTATCTTTTTCAATTTCTTTTTTCAAAATGGCTTATAATTTTCTGAAAACATGTCTTTTTACCTCCTTGGTTAATTTGATTCCAGGTATTTTATAGTTTTTGATTCCATTGTAAATGGGATTTTTTCTTAATTTCTTTTTCTGAAAGTTGATCATTGGTATATAAAAATGCCATTGACTTCTGAATATTTATTTTGTAACCTGCTACTTTACTGAATTCATTGATCAATTCTAACAGTTTTTGGTGGACTCTTTAGGGTTCTCTATATATAATTTCAGGTCATCGGCAAATAATGAAAGTTTTACTTCTTCCTTTCCCATTCAGATGCCTTTTATTTCCCTTTCTTGTCTTATTGCTGTGGTTAATACATCCAATATAATATTGAAGAGGAGTGGTGAAAGTGGGCATCCTTGTCTTGTTCCTGATCTTAAGGAAAATGCTTTTAGCCTTTCCCCATTGAGTATGATGTTAGTTGTAGGGTTGTAATATATGGCCTTTATTATGTTGAGGTATGTTCCCTCTATTCCCACTTTGCTGAGAGTTTTTATCATAAATGGATGCTAGATTTTGTCAAACGCTTTTTCTGCATCTATTGATATGATCATATGGTTTTTATCTTTTGATTTGTTAATGTAGTCTATCACATTAATTGATTTATGGATATTGAACCAACCTTGCATCCCCGGAATAAATCCAACTTGATCATGGTGCATGATATTTTTAATGTATTGCTGAATTCGGCTGGCTAATGTTTTGTTAAGGATTTTTTAATCAATGTTCATAAGAGATATTGGCCTATAGTTTTCTTTTTTTTTGTAATGGTTTTGGAATCAAGGTAATGGAGGCATCATAAAAGGAGTTAGAGAGCCTTCCCTCTTCTTGAATTTTTTGGAATAGTTTGAGAAGAATAGGTGTTAATTCTTCTTTGAATCTTTGGTAAAAATTGCCTATCAAGCCATCTGGTCCAGGACTTTTGTTTTTGGGGAGGTTTCTGATTACTGATTCGATTTCATTGGTGGTAATTGGTTGATTCAGATTTTCTGTTCCTTCTTGACTCAGTCTTGGGAGAGTGTATGTTTCTAGGAATGTGTCAGTTTCTTCCAGATTGTCTAATTTCTTGGCATATAATTGTTCATAGTATTTTCTTATGATCCTTCATATTTCTGTGGAGTCCATAGTTATTTCTCCTCTTTCATTTCTGATCTTATTTATTTGAGTCCTCTCTGTTTTTTCCTTGATGAGTCTGGCTAAGCGTCAATCAATTTTGTTTATCCTTTCAAAGAACCGCCTCTTGGTTTCATTAATGTATTGTTTTTCTAGACTCTATTTTGTTTATCTCCACTGTGATCTTTATTATTTCCTTTCTTCTACTCACTTTAGGCTTTGCTTGCTGTTCTTTTACTAGTTCTTTTAAGTGTAAGGTTAGATTGTTTATTTGAGCTTTTTCTTATTTCTTGAGGTAGGCCTGTATTGCTATGAATTTCCCTCTTAGGACTGCTTTCACTGTGTCCCATAGGTTTTGAGTCATTGTGTTTTCATTTTCATTTGTCTCTATCTTTTGATTTCTTCCTTGATCTCATTAATAACCCATCATTGTTTAGTAGCATGTTATTTGGCCTCCATGTGTTTGTGTATTTTCCAGTTTTTTTCTTGTAGTTGATTTCTAGTTTCATACCACTGTGATCAGAGAAGATGGTTGATATGATTTCAATCTTAAATTTCTTGATACTTGTTTTGTGTCCTAACATGTGGTCCATCCTGGAAAATGTTCCATGTGCACTTGAGAAGAATGTATATTTTGCAGCTTTCGGGTGAAATGCTCTGAAAATATCTATTAAATCCATCTGTTCTAGTGTGTCTTTTAGGCCCACTGTTTCCTTGTTGATTTTTTTTCTGGAAAATCTGTCCATTGGTGTCAATGGGGTGTTAACATCTCCTACTATAAGTGTATTACTGTTGATCTCTCCTTTTATGTCAGTCCACAATTGCTTTATGTATGTAGGTGCTCCTGTGTTGGGTGTGTATTTGTTTACTAGAGTTATGTCCTCTTGATTTATCGATCCCTTTATCATTATGTAACACCCTTTTTTGTCTCTTATTATAGCCTTTGTTTTAAAATCTATTTTATCTGATATAAGTATCACTACTCTGGCTTTTTTTTTCATTTCCATTTGCATGAAATATGTTTTTCCATCCCTTTAACTTTCAGTCTGAGTGTCATTCAGTCTGAAGTGGGTCTCTTGTAGACAGCATATGCATGGGTCTTGTTTTCTTATCCATTTGGCTACCCTATGTCTTTTGATTGGAGCATTCAATTTGTTTATGTTTAAAGTGATTACTGATAGGTACATAGTTACTGCCATTTTATTATTCGTATCTGTTATTTCTATTTTCTTTTTTACCCCTTCTCTTTTTACAGAAGTCCCTGTAGCATTTTTGTAACACTGGCTTGTTGGTGATGAATTCCTTAAGTTTTTCCCTGTCTGGGAAGCTCTTTATCTCACCTTACATTTTAATCGAAAGCCTTGCTGGGTAGAGTATTCGTGGTTGTAGATTCTTGTTTCTCATTACTTTGAATATTTCTTGCCAGTCCTTTCTGGCCTGCAAAGTTTCCATTGAAAATCAGCAGTTCTTATGGGGGTACTCTTCCTTTTTCTTGCTGCTTTTAAGCTCCTCTCTTTGTCTTTGACCTTTGCCATGTGGGTCTGTTTGAATTCCTCTTGTTTGGGACTCTTTCTCCTTCCTGAACTTGTATGTCTAATTCCTTTGCCAGGTTAGGGAAGTTTTCTGTCATTATTTCTTCAAATAGATTCTCAATCCCTTGCTTTCTCTCTTTTCCTTCAGGTACTCCTATGATCTGGATATTTTTATGCTTCATGTTGTTCCAGAGGTCTCTTAAACTATCAGTTATCCCCCGTCCCTGACCTCGGGCAGTTTAGCAGAGGGACCAGTGCTCCTCAAGGCCTGACACTGCCTGTCAGGTGCCTGTAAGTCTCTGAAACTGGAAGAGCCTCTGGGTGATATGTGTGTTGGGTGGCGCAGGGACCCCGGGAGTCTCCTGGATCTTTGGAATAAATTTCTCCCTGTCACTGCAGTGTCAGTTCACGTGCCAGTGCTGTCTCTGTGGCTCCTGTACAATTTCCAATTGTAGCAAGGCCAGCTGCTGCCCACCTTGGGCCTAAACATGCTACTCCAGAGCAGGGGCATATCAGTGTGCAGCGGGCACTTTGTGGTATTGGATGGGGCAGGATCTCAGGGTGTCCAGGGCCGTCAGGCCAGTAGCCTCAGTTTTCTGCAATTTTTGTGTCCGTACTTTCCCACAGTAGGCACATATCACAAGGAGACAAGCTGCTGTCTGGGATGGTCCCACAGACCCCTGCGATCCCTCCACACGATAATGCAACTCTTGCAGGCAGCAGAGGTCTGCCTGCAACTGATTGCGTGTAGTGCCCACCCTGTGCCAGCCAAAGTTTGTTGCCTTTGTAGGTTGGGTGGAGGAGGGAGGGCAGGGCTGTGGCAGTTCACTGTCAATGGCCCACCTGGGGCAATTCGTGGGTAGGGTGGGGTCTCAGAGAGACAATGGCAGTGGGATCAGTGCAGCCTCAGTCTTGCTGCAACTTCGGTAACCATTTGCACAGCCCTGTAGAAGTCCCAGACCCATTTCTGTCTGGGACGGGCCCATGGATCCCTGAGATCTGCCCAAGTTAATGTTGGCAGCGGTGATCTGTGTGACCTTGTCTTGGAAATGCTGTGCTCACTGAGCTGGCTGCCTGCCTTGAATGCGTGGCCCTGCATGGGTGCAGGGCGTGGCAGCCATCCAGCAACAGTAGTCCTGGGCCATCTGCAGGTAGGGTGGGGCAGGCAGATCCCCTGAGGCCAGTGCTTCCTAATGGCGCTGTGGGAGGGGCCTGCACGGTCAAGCAGGTGCAGTCTGGAGATTGCCCTGCAGGGGGCCCCACTAAGGCACAATGGTGGCTGCTGGTTCAGCCCTGGTTCTGGTGCCAGGCAATGCAGACTTTCTCGGTATGGGTCCCGTGAGCCTCTGACCCTCTGCCAATGTCCCGGGTGAGTGTCCGCAGGTCAGACACCCTGTGCACAGGTCCTTCAAAGGGGCGTCTAGGGTTCCAGTCTCCTTCCATCTCCCCAGATGGCCAGAATCCCCTCTGGTTTTTACAGTCAGAGTTATTGGAATCTCCTCTCCCCTGGGCTGGGACCCTGGGCTGGGGAGCCCCCAGATGAGGCCAGGATCCCCCCTCTCCTCAGGGGAGCCTCTGCAGCCTCGCTCTCCCTCCCGGTGATTCTCTACTACCCATAGGTGCGGGCCGGCCCGATTTGCGACTTTGCTCCTCCCACCGGCTTCCATGTGGCTCCTTCTTTATGTTCTCAGACATACATGTAACCATCAGCTGGAGTTCAGGTGATTCTCCACATCGATTATTTTATAATTGGGTTGTAATTTCAACACGGACATGGGAGGAAGCAGAACC
>CM053505.1:94160852-94197125 GCA_028627145.1 Eidolon dupreanum | reverse complement strand
TTTTTTTTTTTTTTGACATTTTCTTAGGATAACGTTTCCATAAAATCACAGATCGTCAGATAGTCAGGAATTCCTAGAGACATTAAGTGTTGAGCTTTTGAGTCTTTTTTGACAGCCTAGGAGAGTGCCAGCCTTCTCTGTATGCTCCCAGAGGAACACTAGGCAGGGGGCAGTCCTGTTTACCTTTCATGTAACACCCTCTTAACTCAGCCGTCATATTGATCGTAGGTTCAAGTTGCTGTGAATCCTCATAACCACGTATTAATAAGGAAAGAGAGACTTATGAACACTCAGCTTCATTCCACCTTAAAGAAAGAATAGGTTGAATTGCTCAGACCTGTCTGGAAATCTGGTGACATGAATAGGTCAGAAGAGGACAGCTGTGAAGGGGCAATTGATGGGCTCACCCAGGCTCCAAGTCCTCACAAGTGATTGTTTTTTCAAATCCAGTGCTCCTTGTTTTGTGAATAACCATTCAGATCCAATCAGGGATCTTTATAAAATAAATGCATTTAACCCAAGGATTCAGCCCCAGGTGGGGACATAGCAAACCTCATTTTCTCCCCTTCAACATTTTTTTTAATATTTTTAGAGCATTTTTAGGTTCACAGCAAAGTTGAGCAGAATGTACAGAGTTCCCCCCACACACACACCCACATCCTCTCCCATTACCAATATCTCTTACCAGAGGGGGGGATATTTGTTACAGTCCAGAAGCCCACATTCCTCCAGACTCTTTGATTGGTGAAGGACATGCCAGAGTTCATTGCCTCCAACATCCCAGGGCAGTTTCCCCTAAGAACCTTGGGCTTTGGGAACACAGTCTCCCTCCATTAACGAGAAGAGGGCGACATGAAAGAAGTGCTTGAGGCTAATTAATGTCTTGAAATACCACCACTTGCTCATCAGGGAACTGCTGTCTGGGGAAGTGTGCGTGCGTGTGTGTATGTGTTCTGTGAAATTATATCTCATGCATAGATTCCTGTGACCCCCACTGCAGTCAGGATAAAGGACAGTTCTGTCACCACAAGGACTCTGCCTGTGTTCCTTTTATAATCACAGTTATCTCCCTCCCTAATTCCTGTCAAGCACTAATCTCTTCTTCTCTGTGATATTTCAGAGCCTTTTGAATTTCCAAATCCTGGGTAAGGCATTGGCAGCCTGCATTTGTTTATGTTCTAAGAACAACTCCAAGTCTATGCCAAGCTGGAAGTAGAAGCCCTTACAAACTCTTAATTATGGCTTAATCCTGTAGCATATTGTAAGGACACTATATAATATATGTACCTAAGTTGCATGAACAGAAACATCTCTCTGACTGCTGGGATTATAAATTCCTTTTATGCTAACCTCTCATCCTTTTTTAAAATCAAAGTTTTAGATAAGCATATTTCTGTAATCAGATAAAGAATACATACTTGAGATAGGAGAAAGTAGATACGTGGGGCACACATGTTGTCATTCCGTCAAGCTCACCTGGCATAGGCCCAACTCTGCCACCTGCCGGCAAGTCCCTCACCTGCAAGCTTCCGCTCCCTCCCCTATGAGGCAGGGATGCTGTGTGACCTGCCCCACTGGGTTGCAGAGAGATTCAGTGGAGTACTGTGCAGGAAGAGCTGGGATGTAACAAAAGCTCGATGCACAGTGGCTCTCATTTTGAAAATATAAACTCCCACATGACAGCCTCGGCTTTATGGGTGATGGGCACAAGGGAGCAGGTCCTGTTTCAGTCTCATAGAAGCCCACGGGGGTTACGGCTGGGCCTGTGCAGAGGGGATTCAGAAGGGTCAGAGAGTCGGGAAGGGGTTGTCCCTCCTGACCCAGAGCTGGGTGGTCACGGGTTCACAGCGAACACTAAGTTCTTCCGTCCTTTCTCCAGGTGATGGTCGCTATGGCAGCAATGACGACTCTGAAGCCGGTGGGTTTGAGTCCCAAGGTTTCTGCTGGAAACGACAGGAGAGAGTGCTGGCCCACTCTTGTCTCAGAGTTGGCCCTTCTGACCTTCCCCTGACTGTTTCCGGTAGAGAACTGTGAGGCCAACAGCAGAAGGACCAAGTCACTTAAAGCAATTAAGCATGCAAATATGGATCCCGGGAGGTGGTCCCATGGGAAGCCCACTGGCTGGCTTAAGACCCAGACACCTGTCTGTGGCTCAGAGACTGCACTATTTCCACGTCCACCTTTTAAGCTTCTCAAAATGGAAATCCTTACAGAAAATGAGAAGCACTTAGCAAATCCAAGGGGGCACTGTGTCATTTGAACCCCTGAGATACAGCGGCATAGGCCTCTCACACTGGCTTCGGGGTCCTGGGCATTGGAGCAAGCTTAGCTCGGTGCCTGAGCCTATCCTTGCACTGCTGTTGGCTTGACCTCACTTCTCATTTCTCCCACCCTCTCCTTTGCCCAGGAATGTCTCCAGAGACCGGCACCATTGCCGGCGTGGCCAGCGCCCTGGCTATGGCCCTGATTGGTGCCGTGTCGAGTTACATCTCTTACCAGCAGAAGAAGTTTTGCTTCCGCATTCAGCGTAAGTGGATCTGCCCTGCGGCCACTTGTTGCTGTGCCCGCAGCGGTTTCATCCCCCCACCCCTGGACTTGAACGAATGGTTACGGTCTTTGGAGGGAAAGGGGCAGAAACATGAGCAAGTCGAGATTCAGGTCCATTCAACAGCCTGTCCGAGAGCAACTCCACAGAAGGCTCCTTGGGTGGGGGTGAGGGGAGTTGCACTTTGGAAATTCTTGGCAGACAGAACTGAAGCGTAAACTGGCCCGTAAGAGACGATGGGGCTGGACATAATGACCTTGATCTTCCAAGTCATCCAGTTCCCAGAAGTCAGATTTCTGTGGGAGCAGAGCCCAGTGACCATTGTGATGTTTTATTATCATAGAACAGGATAGACCCTGGGATTTCTATATGGCCTCAGATCTCGCCAAAGGAATATGGGGACTTCAGAGCCCCTGGGTCAACAGCTCCCTCTCATGCTGCCAGTTTTCTCAGGAGCAGAAGGCTGTCTCTGGGCATCACTAAGACCCAGAAGGCAGCACTGTTGGGCAAACCAGTTGGGATCCCTTTCGGATCCCAAGAAGTCACTGACCTGGTACTCCTGCTCCTCCCACCATGAGCCAGAAAATCTTAAAAAACAGAGAGAATCGTGAATCAATTTAAAGGAGTAGGAATGCAGGGGAGAGAATGGTTTTGTGGCACCCCCACCCGCACCCCACATGCTAGGCTTGTAAAAGCTAGCTTGCATTTTATGCCATAGCTGTGTGTCTGTAAGATGTGGGCACATCACAGGTACAAATGGAATCCTGTCTTGGAGCCTGGCAGGCATCCCACGTCGGGAGCCCTGTGAGGATGCTGTTGGGGGCGAACAGGAAGCCCACAGTTGTTGGTTTTAGAAGCACAGTGTTGACATGTCACTGTCTGCTGAGTGTGTCTCTGCCTGAAGGCCGGGGATTTTTAGTTCAAGTGATAAAACAGGACTCGAGGGTAGTTTCTGTCTGAGGCTCGGGAGCAGCCCCTGTGAGGCTCCACCTACCATCGCTCTAGGCCTCTGCCCTTAAGTCCAGTCTGGAGCTGAGTTGAGCTTCCAGAAAACTAACCCAGCCTGCAGAACGCTTTGAATGTGGCAATTGCCGAAGTCTCCGATGAATTTTTCATCTGGCCATCACGTTTGCTTCTTGTATATCGCATTCTTGACCAGGGCCCCCACATGCAGCTACACAGGCTGTGTAGAGCAGTCCCCCAGGGGCGCCACTCACATCGCAGTGCACAGCCTGCACAACTCTTCATGGTCCTGCTGCTCACTTGAGATTGAGAAGCTGGGAACAGGGAGGAGTCGGGAGAGCAGACCCGGGGGCTAGATTGTCCTTAGAGCTCTCCCTTGTCTCAGCTCAAAAGCAAAAACACCGAGGGACTCAGAACAACAGAAATCTGTCTTCCCACAGTTCTGGAGGCCAGAAGTCCAAGATCAAGGTGTCAGCAGACTTGGTTCCTTCTGGAAGCTCAAGGGAAAGGCCCTTCCCTGCCTCTTCCAGGTTCTGGTGGCCCTAGGCATACTATGGCTTAAAGCTACATCCCTCCAATCTCTGCCTTTGTCTTTACATGCCTTTCCCTCTGTGTGTGTCCTCTCTTGTCTCTCATACAGACACTTGTCATGAGGTATAGGGCCCACCTGGGTAACATCTGCAGAGACCCCTTTTCCAAATGAGGTCACATTCACAGGGTCCAGGGATGAGGACGTGGATAGATTTTTGCGGGGTCACCATTCACCCCTGTACAGCTCCGTTGTCCTAACAGTGAGGATTATTGAAGGAACTTACTCGAGATGGAAAGCGATGAATCCAGAAGGGGCTCCAGGCAGGAACGGGGAGAGGAAAAGAGGTTGATTTCCAAACTGAAAAACATGTCTGGGTTGTATCTGTCTCTGTGGGGACACTAAGGTGAAATGAAAATACATTATTTTCACACTTGTTTCCTAAAACAAACAGGTGTGAGGTTTTGCAAATTGGATTAGCAAGAAAGCCAAAGAAAACATGAGAACATGAAGGCCTTGGTATATAGAGTTGCACAATTTATATGATATTTGGGAAAGAATAAACCGAAAACGGGGCATTGAGGACAGCTGAAAGCTATGTGGCAACAAGGCTGGAGGACATGGACGTGACCTCTTTCTTGGGGGCGGCCTCAAGGTGAGGGTGTTGCTGGGTGGGGCAGTGAGGGCGAGCCTGCTGGCAGGGGTGGCACAGGCCATGGAGGCAAGTGGACTTGTGGGGCTAGTGGTCACTCCCAGGGAGTTCGTGAAACCCGCTGCTGTCGCAGACCCCGCCCCCCATTCAGCGTCAGGGCCGGCCCTCCTCCCTCCCACTGGCCCCTCTCTAGGCAGCTGCTCCACATGCGTCTTTGGCCCCCTGTGTTTTTCCCCTCGATCCGTTAATGATATACTTGTCATTGCTTAACGTGCACTGTCCCAAATCCCTTACCTGGACACACTCATGTAAGTGCTGTCATCCCAGTTTGCGCAGAAGGGAACCGAGTATGGAGTGTCCCCCAGATTTGAAAAGGACCTCTCTCGCTTCGGCATCCACCCCCTGGGCTACCAGCTTTCTCTTCAGAATTTGTAAGTTGTCTCTGTCCCATCTTTGTGGCCCCTCACATTCCAGCAGTCCTGAGTCTTCTGTCACCCCACCCACAGCAGTGGCTTCCCCCATCCTGGGGCTTGTGTCTCCTGCATAGCTCTGCTTTGGGGCCACACCGCCACCATGGCCCCTGCCTGTCCAGGGCCAGGTCTCCCAGTCTTCCATCCGGATGCTTCCATCAGACTCCTGCCTGCCCAAGAGTCCCCCACACTTCTCCCAATTCACAACAGAGGGACCAGTTTAAAATGCACAGGGTCAGCTCTGCCAGGACCTCCCATGCTCTCTGGGTCATGGCCGAGCCCCTGAGCTTGGCGTTCAAAGCCCCGTCATGGTTCACTTCTAACCACGTCTCTTCCCTCCCCAGCCCTGCAGCCCTGGTCTCCGGAGCCTTTCTCCACAGCCCTCCCCACTGCCTTGAGTGTGCCCTGCTGTCTCCAGCGTCCTGTCTGCTGTCCCCTCTCCACTGTCTCTTCTGCTCACCCAGTTGCTCTCATCCTTTGGGCCTGGAGTACCATCCTAGGAAGCCTTCCCTCCCTCCCAGCCCATGGGCCCTGACTTGGCACTTTTGCGTGTGGCCGTAGTGCCCCCACTGATTGCATTCAAGCCCATGGTGGGGGCATTGGGTTTGGTCATTTGTTTCCATCTGAGACTGCTGCCTGCCCACATCACTGTCTGGACTGTCAGCCCCATGGGGGGACTGCACCTAGGCCAGGTTGGAATTGGAGGGAGTCCCGTGGATGTGGGGTGGCTAAGCCCGCTGTGAAGCCTGGAGCCGGGACCTCCCATCCCAGCCCTGTCTCCTGAGCCTCTGACCAGAGTGGCCTCAGCCACCACTGCGTGGAGGTCAGGATGGCAGAGCACAAACCGCTCTGTACCCAGTGCACCGGGAAGCCCCAAGGGGTAAGGGGATGGCTCGTGGATACTAGGAGGTGACCACCGTGGTGCTTAGTGGCTGGGTTCTTGTCACCACCGCCACCAAAGCGGCTCAGGTTTTGGGGACCCTCTGCTTCCCCTTTCTCTGCCTTCAGTGCTGAGGGCCAGTCCGTCTCACAGAAAGCCTGTGTGCTTTGTTGTGGGGGGCTGCGTTCTTGCTCCTAAGCTTTGTGTCTTCCCTTCAGATGCAGCAGAAGGTCAAGGTAACGATGTGCTCTGACCATCATTTTCCTCCTCCAGTTTGGCCTCGATGCCTCCCCACCCTGCTGCTCTTGCTCCTTCTCACAGCTCTCCACCCCAACCCCTCCCCTGGCACTCTCCAGCTTCGACCGCAACCATCTTTAGCTTTCCCTGATACATTTGGAACTATGCCACCTGCCACACTCTGTATTCACAGGTTGGGAATGGCTGCGTTCAGGAATGCATGGAAAGGGGTGAGGATCCTGTCTGGGACTCAGATGCCCACTGGTGGTCATCCGTGAGGAGCAGTCAGAGCACTGCTCACAGGCAGAAGCCAGTCCAGTGCATGTTAGGATGGCAGCCCATCTCCCAGCCCCTGCCCATCAGCTGGGAACGGCTACCACCAGCTCCATCAGCTGCCCTGCCCCGTACGGGGACCGGACACACCTGACAGTGAATGATGCCCGCATATTTTCTGGGCCCATCTGGTGTCTGCCTTGAGCCCAGCAAGCAGCCGGGCAGGCAGGCATACTTGTGTAGATGAGCGTGAGTGCAGCCCCGGACGGCGGAGTGACTTACACTGTTGGTTAGAGCCGTGACCCAATTTTCCCACAGGCCCAGGGCTCTGATGAGGTTTCCAGTCTCCAGCTCATCCAGGGATAAGACATGGACTCTTGATTCCCCAAGCAGCGGTGAGGTCCACTCCGTGTACTGAGTAATGATTCTTGCGTCCAGCATGGTGCCACTCAGTGGCTGATGTGCTGGCATGCACAGGATACTTTGTAGAGTCCCCAAGTCCCTCTCCGAAATAGGTGGGGAGAAAGCCCTAATGATTAAGTAGACCAGAGCAGCTATGGATGGGCCCTGGGCCCTGCACACTGGGGCAGAAACAGTGTCATTCCACTGCCTGGTTGGCCTCTCCGCGTGGGTGTCGCTGGGAAGGCTGCACGCTAGCAGGAGGCTTCGCTGGCATCTCCACAGTGAGCCCCACTCAGCCATCTGCCCCTCCCTGCTTGACATCCATCAGTCATTTGTGCGGTGCTTGGCTCCCTCTCTGTCTCCCTGGCCCCTGGGCCAGCATGTGGACCCATGGGTGACACCGAGCCCTGCCATTGTGTGCCCTCTCTCTGCTGGGCAGAGCTGCTGTGTGGTGCACATTCTCATACAGTGGCACCTGCCCTATGGGGATGGGGTGTCTGTCTGTCAGGCCTTTGCCACTTGTCATCACGTCTGAGGACAATGATGAGAACTGGGCAGAACAGCACACTCCCAGCCAGCCAGTCTTTGCCCAGACGAGGACGCTGAGGTGGCCCGGACGGCGGGGCCTTGAGTCCGTTACGGGAGTCATGTGTTTTGAACTGTACCGGAGGACTTGGTCAGGAGGCTCGATTATGGTGGGAGACCCTTTGGTTCTGTCAGTCACTGACTCTGCCCTTTGCCCTTCGCAGAGGGTCTCAATGCAGACTACGTGAAAGGGGACAACTTGGAAGCCGTCGTGTGTGAGGAGCCACAAGGTGAGGACTTCTTGGTCACTGTCCCTCATTGAAGGACTCCTAGTCGGTGGGCCTGGCACTGAGCAGAACTGTGCTAGGGCAGAGGGAAGTGTGGAGGTATCTGTTTCTAGAATTTCCAATCAGACCAAGGGGTTGCAGGAGCCCGGAGGTCCCTGTACTGTGCCCCTGCTCACCCGTACACCAGGGCCAGCTGGTGCCGTGTCGAGGACCTCCATGTGCTATTGGGGCTCCGGCTCTGCTCTTGAGTCATCTGCGCATGAGCCCCAGGCCCGTGCTCTCTGCCCGGGTGTGTCTGGGAAGGCTGCACGCTAACAGGAGGCTTTGCTGGCATCTCCATAGTGAGTCCCACTCAGGCATCTGCCCCCCTCTGCTCGGCATCCATCAGTCACTCAGGCGGTGCTTGGCTCCCAGACAAATTCCAATGGAGCCCTGGGGAATCTTTTAACCTAGGCCCATACATTTCAATTTGAAAATTGCCAAAGGGAACTTGATTAAAACACAGACCCTGTTATTAGAGACCGTTCCTCCCCCTACCTTCCTCCCTATTCCGTGGTCACCAAGCCCTTTCTGGGTGCTGGAGCTATTGGCAATGGAGGCTGTGTGAGGTCAGGCTTCTGGCCTAGAGTGGCCAGTCTCGCCAGATCCCACCCATGGAGCAGAATGCCAGTGGGGTGGTCGGGAAATGCTGTGTGAAGCGGAGGAGCAGCAGAGGATGGGGAAGGTGCAGACAGGGATGGGGAGCATGGAACGTGTTGTGGCTGGAGCAGAGGGCAGCAGCAGGTGTGTGGGGGCACTGGTGTGTAATGGGGGGCAGGGTGCTCTGTGCCATTGCTTACAACGGATACCTGGCAGTCCTGTACTGAATAGATTAAAGCAGGAGTCCTGAACCTTTGTGGCACCAGGGACCGGGGCTCTTATGAGAATCTAACACCTGATGATCTGAGGTGGAGCTGAGGCGGAGATGCTGGTGCTGGGGAGCAGCTGCAAATGCAAGTGAAGCTTCGCTCGCTCACCCACTGCTCACCTCCTGCTGTGCGGCCCAGTTTCTAACAAGCCACTGACCGGTACTGATGTACAGCCCGGAGTTTGAGGAACCCTGGATTAAAGAATCCTGGATTAAAACATGAGGAAAGTTGACTACAGTAGCATTCACTATGATCATTTTTAAAACTCGTAGCCACCATTGTGCGAGCACGCACTGTGGGCCAGGTACTGTATTCAGTACTTTCTTTAAAGTAATCCTCCTAGTCTACAGCCATGCCACCCTGAACATGCCCAATCTCGTCTCATCTCGGAAACTAAGCAGGGCCTGGGTAGTACTTGGGAGACCACCTAGGAAGACCAGGTGCTGTAGGTGTAAAAAAAAATAATCCTCCCAGCAGTGCCATCAGGAGCATTCCAATTTTACAGGTGAGGAAAAGGAGGCTGAGTTGTTTGCCAGGGTCCGTCCAGCTTCCTGCTTCTCTCCAGGGCCTACGTTTGCCCTGAACAGGACAGAGTGGGTGCCAGAGGAGAGGTTGGCAGGGATGGCCTGAGCTGTCCCAGCCCCTGCACAGGACAGAGAGAGCCAGATCGCTGTCCCTAGCAGGGGCTGGCTTGTGTATTTGTGCCTTCTGTGCAGGGTGGAAATGAGTCCCTTCTAAAGGATTTTTTCCCCACAGTGAAATACTCAGCACTGCCGCCGCAGTCCGCAGAGCCGCCGCAGCCGCAGCCACCCCGGATCTGAGGGCCCCGTGCAGCAGCAGGTGCACAGTCGCGCCACCACTGGGGACCCGGCTCCTTATTTCATTTGGACCCACAGCTGCTGTACCGCTCCTTCGATGTCACTGGCTTTTCGTTCTAATTTCTGGATGAGCTCTGGGTGTGACTTAGGTTTCTGCGCCCTGCACACAGGGTGGGGGAGGGGGGGTGACCACCCTGTCACAGGTGCTCTGGAGACTTGGTGTTGAAATCCAGCCTCAGGAGCTGCTGGGTCACCAATTACCCAAAGCCAGCCTGTCCCAGGCCTTTGTGAGCTGGGGAGGAGGACGCCGAGCCGGGGGAGGGCAAGAGGGTGCTTCCTTTTAGGGGACGAGTTTGACTGCAGGGTAGTGTGATCCTAGAGGAGTGGCATTGACTCACTGGTAGGTTTCTGCCAAAAGGTAGCCCTTGGTGTGACCTCAGCTGTCAGGTGGCTTGGCTAGTGCTTGGAACCCCTGCAAAGAGCCAACAGCTGAGCCCTGGCTGACACCAGGCACACACACAGGACACTGGGGTGGGGTGGGGTCGGGAGCATCATTTTGGTCCTTTCTGGTTACAGCTTTGACACTGCTGGTCTTCCAGAGAGCTGGCCCATGTGGAGGCTTTTCATTTATTTAAGTGCAAATATGCATGCTATGATAGTCCTCCCCGGGGAGTTCAGGAATCTTCTGCATAAGTAGGAATCTGTGGCTCAGGTCTAATTCCTATCTGATTCCATAGGGGACTGGGTGTGTTTTCCAGGCTAATGTGATTAGTTTTTAGGAATCATTTATGCATTGGAAATGCATTTTATCCTGGGCAGGGGGAGGGTATTCACTCTCCACCCTGTTTGTGTTCTTATTTTGGTAGCAAAAGCTACAGACATCAAGAATGAGCATCAAAGCCAAAAGCATGCTTGTCGTTGGCATAGACGTGTATTTGAGGGGTCGGAGGGGAGGGTTGCTTGCTTGGTTTAGTGATGTACATCTGTCTTGTAAGTTTGTAGGTACCCTGCCTGGCCTGCTGATGATGAGTGCTGGGGGGTCTGCTCAGCACAATAAACACCAGACCTTGGGGACTAGCCCCTCGCCTGGCCTGGCGTTCTATGCTTTGGGCTGGAGCAGAGCTGGATTCCTGGAATGTTCCCTTTGGCCAACATGTGGTCCTGTCCTGGGAGCTCTGCTGTCAGGCTAAACTAGAGCCACTGTCGACTGATAATCAGTTTGCAGTGTCAAAAAGCACTTCTGAAAGCGTAATAGGTCAGCAGAAAGGTAGGGTCCTATTTATGTGTGTTCACATGCCCCTTTGACCTGCACGGGCGGCCCCTCGCATCTCACAGGCTATGTGTTAACTCCTTGTCTGCTGAACTGGGGTGAGGCAACTCCAACTTGATGAAGGAATCTGAACAGACCCTGCAGGTTATGTAATGCATGCCTCATGCGTTCATTTTCGCTCTTGTTTTAAAAATATACGACTCGTTGTGGGACAGGAATGAGATGTAGTGCGTGGCTCAATGCTGCCCTTTGGACTCATTCCTGGCGCAGGCCTGCGGGCCCCAAAATCCCCCTTCCCTTGCACAGGGGCACACCACAGACAGGCCAGGAGAGTGTCTGCGAGGGGATGTGGAGCACTGAGGACACACATACATACGCTGCAGAGGGAGGAAAATGTGGCCTCCTGTGCTCCAGGGAATTGAGCAGGGAAGGCATTGCTTGCAAGCTGTGCCTGTTGTAGCGCCTCCCTCTTCTCAGTGGCCAGGCTGTCAGCTTTGCCGGGCTTGTTCGTCCCAAGAATGGCAATGGTTGCCGGCCTCATCCCCTGTTTCTGGGCTGGAGGTGGCTATGATGGATTTTTTGCATCCAGGGCCTGGGGAGGGCCAGCACGCTAAGGAACAGGGGTCAGAGAGGGATCGCGTTAAGGTGGCTGCGCATCAAGGTCCCTGAGGCATTTTAAAGGAAGAGAAATGGCAGCACTTGTGTGTGGCAAGATACTTGTCCCCCTGACACCAGGAAGTATGGACATTTACAGAGCTGTCAGTCATGGCAATGAGTAGGATGAGGACTGATGGAGCCCATGTGTACCCTGCCATGACCGGGCATGGTGTTGGCACTAGGGTTGTTGGGCTTTTCCACTGGGAGGCTGGAAATCGGGCACCTCCCTCCCCTCCCCCGGTTTTCCCTCTTAGCTTTACTGTGAGGCTAGTGATGGCAAAGAGCCTGCAGTCCTCCAGTTCTGTTGAGAAGTCAACATACTCGGCAAAGCCACCTCCTCAGCATCACTGACTTTGGTGACTTTTGCTCCCTCCTAGTTATCGGGGTGCTTTCTGCAGAATGCCCACAGCCCAGTGCCCAGACCTGCTCCTGGTGACTGGCCATGCCTGGAAGGTCACTCAGCAGCTGCCATTTGCAGAGCTCTTGTCCCAGGGGGACACTGATGCTTGCAGAAGCCTAGGGGGGTCTCTCATATTCGTGATTATCTCAAAATTGCCTTGGCCAACATGGGGCTGTCCCAGGTGATAGGGGAGAAGTGAGAGAACTAGAAGGGCCAATTGAAAATAGCCAGTCTGTACCAGGTTAACGTGGCAGTGGGGACTCGGTGTTGATGGTAACTAAGCACGTGGGCGAAGGCGACATGGCACCTTCGCAGTGTGGGGCACCCTCCTGGGTGGGCCCCATAGAATGGTGACAGGCCTGCTGCCTTGGCCACTTGGGGTGGGGGTTAGTACTAGTTCCCCAATGAAGAAGAAATGAGAGACTGATCTCAGAATCCCCTGTACTTTTTATGTGCTTGTGTTTCAGTGAATTAATTGTAAGCTGTCTTGTGTTCGCATTAAACAAAACGGAACCTAACAGATTGCATTGTGACGGTGTTAAGGCACTTCCTTTGTCAAGTGATTTTTTTTTATGATATGGCGTTGACCTCTTCCCCAGCCAAAGGGATTTCTCAAGGTTAGTGCTTCCAGGGGGCAGCCCCCTTGGGGTACAGGGAGCTTAGGCCTGGAGCTGTACAGTGGCAGTGCCTGATGCCCTGGGCAGGGGGTGCAGAGGTGCACCCCAGACTAACTCCCAAGCCCACTGGTCTGCCTTCTTCAAAGAATGGCGGTATGGAGGGTGGTGTGCACCTCATGCAGTGGCATCAGCCACTGAAAGCTGAGCAGGGACAGGGGCCCTTTGTTCTGCCACTCGTTGCAGCTGTGTGCAGACCGGCCTGGTTGGGACAAAGTGTGCTCTTGTCATGACCTTGCAGCTTGGCTTACAGACTGAAGACAGCCAGACATTTCAGCGTGAGCAAGATGCAGTGGACACTAGGAGGGTTTTCACTGAGGTAGGTGACATTTTGGTCCTCGTAGTAGTAAAATAGCTCCAAGTCCTCAAACCTACCAAGCGACTCCTATGCAGAGGCTGTGCACAGCAGGCCGGAGCCTGGCACGGTGGCCTTCATAGCCTTGTTCCTAGAGTGTCACTGCTGGGAACTGCAGCTGCACTAACTGCTCCACGGAGATGGGAGGGACCAAAGGCCCTTATAAGGACGACCCTGCAGGGGCTGCTGTGGTTTCATCCAAGCCTTTATAGCGCCCCCAGGAGGCCAGCATTCCTTCTGTCGACTCCGGGTGGGGACTCCGGGGCATCTCTGGAGTCCACCCTATTTTAGGCTCTAGGACCAGGCCTGGCTTCTCAGAGCTGCACCTGGCTCGCAGGTGTCTCCTCCAGACCTGTACCGTGTCAACATTTTCTCAAGGTTAAGGTCAAGGGACATTTCAGATTTTTAAATCAGAGGACTTACACATTTCAGCCCAAACACTCAATCATTTACAATTTAGTAAACGAACTAAATCATGTAAAGGAATTTTACATATATTGAATGTTTACTACTATCTCCAAGGGAAAAATCTACCAAAATACTTAGGCAACAAAAAGACCACAGAGCAAACATATTATCATTTTAATTAGGTTGAAATATAGTGCATCAGATGAGGCAAATACGATACTGTACCAGTTTTTAAAAATCTGACCCATAAAGGTTTTACATTCTAGTACACTTAAATAAAACCAAAAAAAAGAAGTACTTAGGTAACAAAACTACTTCAAGTTCATTTAGAAACAGTTCTGTGCTAGGAACATAGAAAGGAAAATGATTGTTGTGCTGCTTTCCAATTGAATAGGACTTTTTAGGGCTCCTCCAGGGCCCAGCATGCAGGGGAGGGTGGGGCAGCCCGGCCTCCCCAGCACCAGGCTAGCTGGCTTTGCCAAGAAGCAGCCCACTCACTTTCTGGTTCTGTCAAAAGCATCTTCCAGTCTACACCAAGTTTAATAGTCTTAGTGCAGCTGGAGGATTAAGGGGAAATTTCTGGGGAAACGGGAACTGTTCCCATTTAAAAATTCATTGTATCAATGAATAAGCAAGTTTATCCATTAATAAATAAGGTATCAGATACGCTGGGAGCATAAATCAAAAGCTAATATCAGTTAAACTGATTTAGAAACAAATCCCTACTTGATAAAAATGTAGACTTCATTTTAGGTGATCAAATTACTTTGAAGTACTTCTGATACCTTAGAGATACCAGATCATTTATCAGAAAGTTCCAAGTTGAAAAAACATCTATTCTCTAAGTATTTGTAAAAAACCTTTAAGAATATATTTTCAGAAACAAGGTCAATATGTAGGACTTTGCATGGCATCCAGTAATTTGAACCCAACCAGATATTCCAGTGCAGTTATACTCGGGTCTGACCCTATGAGCTTCTGAGACCCCTGGATTCAAAAGGTAAGCTTAATTCCTGCAGCGATGGGGGTCCCAGTGACTGGGAGACATGGGTGTGCGCTGCTGTGCTGGGCACAAGTGCAAGATTCTGTGACACGCCACAGGGGCTCAGAGCTTAAGTGCTAGTGGGTGGACCAGCTGACTGCAGATTAGCTCCTGCCCCTACTGACGGAGTCCCAGAGCCCAAAGTCAGTGAGTGGAGGGGTAAAACCTGGCTGGCAAAGGTTGGCTCTGAGACGGGCAAACCAAGGGGAGGGCATGCTATGCTTTTGGCAACTGAAGCTACAGCAAGCACATTGGGTGCTTTAAAATATTGACCAGAAGTTGCGTGAATAAACTAAGCTGAAGGGGGTCTCAATAAAATGGGATTATTTCAGACAGTAACAGGTAAGAGCAGACTCATTTCGACAAAATGGCCAGCAGCAATAAACACACAGGAGGCTGCAAGGCCAGACCAGCAAGGAGCAGTGACAGCTCCTTGAAGGAGCCCATAGGGAGGTCAGCGCCGAGCTGCCCAAGTCCTCAGTTTCCCCTGTGCACAGCTATCTCAAAGGAAACCACTATTGCCATCAACAGCTTGGGTCACCTCAGAAGGCAAGTACCAGTTAGGTGAGAACAGAACACGTGGCCATTTAAATGACATATTCAAATCACACTTCAAATGTACCACATAAAAGTTAGCATGAGTTTTGTTTGAAAATTTCTCACAGTCCAGTTAAGCAGATCCCTCCTCGGGTGACTAGGCTAAACATAAAAAAGGACATAGGAAAATAAAGGCATGTTTCTCTTTTTTAAAAATACCTTATATGTACACAACAGTAATTGGTACAGGGGCCCCCGTGCATGAAGAGAACTCTTGAACAGAGGGTGATGGTCTGTCTCCCCCACAAATAGTTAATTCTAAAACAGTTTTTAAGTTGTAGCAAGGAGCTGAAAAGTCACATGGCTGGCAAGGTGGTCTCTAAGTGGCGTTTGTTTTAAGGGAAGATCTACCTTGGAAAGAAACGATATGAGACCATCTTGGACCTAAGCACTGCGTTCCACTCACTGTGGTTTTTCCCAAGCTGCCCAGGCAATAGGCGGGTCACCGGGACAGATAGCCACCCTGAGCAACCCAACAGGAGGGAAACAAGGTGTTCACAAAACAAAGCACAGACGACTGTGGGAGCTGTCACCTAGCCCCACACACGGTCACTGGTTTGAAGTACCATCCAGACACGGAAGGCACTGGGCCTAATCCTAAAAGACAAGATCACAAGCTCCAGCCAGAACGGGTCATGGGACCCTTGCCTGAGTCGCCGGGGAGAGCAGTGGAGCCACAGGATGGCCTTGATGGCTGGACTCACCGGAAATGCCACCTCTGGAGCCTGTCAGACCGAAGTGTGGACAGGCGTGACCGAGTGGGAAGGAGAGGCGCCCCGCTCAGTTGGGGATGAGGCGCGCGTGGCCACCTCCCGCTGCAGGTCTTCCACCCTCTTCTGCAGCTCCGCCCTGATGGCCAGCAGCTCCTTGAGATTCTGGTGAATCGGCATCTAGGGACAAGCAGGACACAGCTGCGTCAGCGGGCCACTCAGGCAGCTTCGACATCAGCCTTTCAGCATGGGGACACTACCGACTGATGAGTTCACAGCCCAGACGCCCATGTACCCCAAGTCTCCTTGGTGTTTGACCCACCTGGTACCAAGCTACAGGGATCCCTCTGCAGGAGCCTGCAGCTTCAGCTGACTGCGTGGGGATGCTTTTGTCACCCTGTGCTGTCCTGCCTGGTTTGGCCAGGTTCCCGGAGAACACAGGCTGGTCAGGCAAGACAGCAGTCTGTGCCAGGTTGGGCGAGGCTGCTGGTGCGGGCTGGGTGGCATGTGCGAGTGGCTTCCAGCGACTCGGCAGTGTTTACATGGGTGCCCCCTGCGCGCGCACACCTCCCTTACATCTGAATTTGTGCAACTTTATAAATAGCTCTGCTGCTCAAAATACTTTTTACGTCAGCCCTTTCTAGAACTTAGTTGTGTGCGCCTTCATCATTCAGAACAGGAGCTGGCAGAAGCCCCTGGAGAGGGCACTGCCGGTGGAGAACTCTTGCTCTTCCCTCCATGCGACAACTACTCAACACCCTCTAGTGGCTTCTTCCTGTCACTCTGAGGGCAGCAGCATGACCTTGGCCTCAAGGCCCTGTGTGGTCTGACCCCAGCCTGCCTCTCCTAGTCCCCTCTCACCAGGTCCTGCCTCCACCCCTCCCGTATTCCAGAAATCTTCCAGGTTTTGGAAGAGGCCGTGCATGTGCTGTCCCTTCTGCCTGGAGCCCTGTCCCCCAACCCTCTTCAAACACATGCCTGCTTCATCCCACAGGGACCAGTGTAAACGGCACATGCTCTGGGTGGGGAGCTTTTGGACATCGTCTGTGTCCCCCCAAACACTGAGCTGGCCCATCAGGGATGCTGATGGTGATCAGCCCCACTGCAGGGAAGGACAGAGATGAGAGGGACAAACAGAGGGAGGGACAGATGAAAAATGTGGGGAAAACAGATATTTGGGAAACAGGACAGTGGGACAGAAATACGAGTGAGAGCCAGAAGAGCGGGGCAGGGGGGATGGAGACAGGGCAGCCAGGCGCCCCCACCATAACAGGATGGCTTGGCGACCAGCACTGAAGATGCGAGAAACTTCTGACTTTGGCAGGTCAGAGGAGGAAAAGAGCAGGCAGCAACGTTGGGAGTCCGATGGCAAAGTGCCCCCCACCCAAATAAAAAGTTACCTTATTTGCTGCTGATCCTGAGGCCACTGTGAGGTGGGCAAGCAGCACCCCTGTCGGCCTTAGAACCTATTTGGTATTTTCCTGTTTGTGGGATCAGTGGTTGCAATAAGATGACAGATTACTTTGCAATCACACTCCCATTACTAACACCTGTGCACATAGCCTCAGAGAGCAGACTGCGGAGAACACCAAGTTTCCCCACACCCAGGGCCCGAGACAAGCGTCACACATCTCCATGCAGCCTTTTGGACCTCTTCTCTGTCATCTTCACTGACAAGTCAAAGTCTCAAGAAAATGTCCATCTAGAGGCCCACCATCCCGTGGGTGCTAGCATGTATGAGAAGCCAAGGGGGTCTGAAAGGACACAATATCCCTATTGGGCCCTCCCCGCCACTGGCCATCCTTTGAGGGATGCCCAGGAGCCCCTCTCCTGGGGGCAGATCTAGCCCCATCCTTTTTCAGAGGGAAGAGGCCCAACAGGCTTATGGTCCCTGCCTGTCCTCCCTGTCCCTCTTCCTCTCCACCCAGCCTGCCTCACTGTGCCATCACGGACAACCACACCAGCCTTTTTGCTGATCCCTCCATCACGGGCTTCACTGCCCCCTCCCTATTCCTGTCCACATTAGTGCTACCAGGGTGAGCTCTCTAGAACACAGAGCAGGTCTTATCCTACAAACCCCAGCAGGGGTGTTCCAACAGCCCTGGGACCAGGGCCTGCAAACTCCTAGAGATGCTGCGTGAGGCCCCCTGCAGCCTGGGACCGCTGATACCTTGCTTCCAAGGCCCAGCCCGTTCCCCAACGTGCAGCATGTGCCCGGCCCCTAGGAGGTCTCCAAGATGCGCCTGTGACATTGAGGCCCATGGACTGCCTCCAGTTCTCCCTCTGTGTAGCACAGCACACAAAGAATGCAAAACTGCACCACCTGCCCGCCACACTGAGGTAGGGATTCGTTTTACTCTCACACCACCCGCAATGTCTCAGCAAGACTCAGGACCTTGCCCCACATCAGGCATCAGGCATCAAATCACCACCAGAGACAAAGTCACCATCAAAGACAGAGTCACCTCCAGAGACAGGATTTGGCTCCTGCACGCGTCAAGGCACCTTACGTGACTGACTTTGGCCACACGACTAGAGTACGAGTCGCCTGAGGTGTGCGCTACTCCAAAGAGGGAAAGGGAAAGGATGTGGGAACCTTACCTGTGAGGATGCTTTCTGGAAGCCACAGATGGTTGCTAACTGATGCCACAGCACTCTGTGCAGACGCCACAGAGCTAAGGGCGGATGCTCATCAGCGCAGGGCTGAGCACCGAACACCCGAAATGAGCTAATGGCTCACTGGCCACAAATAAAATTGAAAACCTATATTTAAGACATTGGCCACTGACAAAAGAAGCTGACTAAATGTACACTGTTGGTTTTTATGGGGTAAAGAACAGACTGTATCCAGCTTCAGATAGTCTTAAATATTTTACAACTCTTAGAAGTTAGCATTTTTGCTACTCGAAACACTAAACCTGGACTCATCTGGCAGTCTGCACTCTGGCCACCTCAGTGCTAAGGTCCCCTGACATCGGTGCTGACTGCCGTGGCTGCTCCGTGCTGTCGTAACACAGGAAGCAGCTAGTGGCCCCGTGCACGTTAGAAATTTGCCTGGTACACGGAACAGCAGCTGCGCCCTCCTGTGGTAAATGGAGGGAAGTTTCTGGTCAGGGAAGGTTCCTAAGGAAGGTTCTGGGAGCACCAACTATTGGCACCTGTGAGGCGGAGAAGGCATTTCCAAGGTGTGGGGAGGTTAAGGGGTGGCCCATAGGACATGCAGTCCATCAGCCTGGACCAGGGAAGAGGCCTGGTTCTAGGGCCTGCCCGGAGGGAGAGAGAAGTACTAAGCAGAGCCAGCCCTGATCACAGCATTCTGCAAAACGGGCCTGAAGTCCGGAGGGTGGCATGGCTGTCTCAGAGGGCCTAGAGGAGGAAAGAGCTTGTGTAGCTGGAGCTTTGTAGAACCAATGGAATGAACCAGGACACAGGGAAAGAGACGGCGAGTGATGAGCTGCTTGCGCTGTGGTGTTAGGGAGCTGGTCAGGAGAGGAAAGGCGCCCTGGGCAGCAGTTTGCACCCATCAGATGGAACCTGGAGCTGAGTGTACAGCAGGGCGGGAAGGTTAGTGAAGTGATGTTACCTCCCCAGTTCAAGTGCCAGGCCAACTGAAAAGGGAAATGAATAGTTCAGTCTTCCCCCATGATTAGTAAGGCTTGGGGATTATTAGAGGTTGAATTGTGTCCCCCATATGTTGTAGTCCTAACCCCCAGCACCACAAAATGTGACTGTATTTGGAGATGGGGCTTTCACAGAGGGGATGAAGTTGAAGTGAAACCATTAGTGTGGGCCCTAATCTAACACGATTGGTGTCCTTATGAAAAGGGGAAATTTTGGCACAGAGAGAGACACACACATGAAGGGAAGACGATGTGTAGAGATACAGGGAGAGGTGGCCATCTATAGGTCAAGGAGAGGGACCAGGACCAGATCTTCCCCTCACAGCCCTCAGAAGGAACCAACCCTGCTGACACCTGATCTGGGACTTCCAGCCCACAGAACAAGGAGACAATGCATTTCTGTTGTTCAAGCTTCCCCGGTCTGTGGTACTTTGTACGGCAGGTGCAGTTAAGTAAGACAGGAATGAAATAGGTCTGGAGAGACTGAAGACACAGCGGGAAGGACTGAGGAGGAAGAGGGCCGAGAGGAAAGGTGGACTGTGTCTGTGGCCGACAGAAGCAATGATGTTAAACAAGGCCCTGGGAACACCGCTTCCGGACTGCCAGGAAGCCACCTGCACACTGAGGTGAGGGCTGCCTGCACCAGTGTGCTCCCCACCCAGCACCAAGCATGCCCTGGCCACTCCTGTGGAGGAGACGGGGGCAGGGCAGGACCATGTAGAGCAGGAGCTTGTGGGAGGCACCTCAGGAACCCTAACAGAAGGTGTCCAAGCCACAGCAAAGGCTCATCCGCTGAACACCCAGAGCGATCACAGCTCGGCCATCTGGCCCTGCTGCACACCCGTCTGTAATATTTTTTCAATCTCAGGAAATGTTACAGTAAAAAAGTGTGGCGGGGGGAGAAACATGACCCCCTTTTCAAGGGGCGCCTGCTCCGCGACTCAGCACAAGCCCTCTTTCTGTTGTGCCACCAGAGTCCAGAAACTGGAACCACAATGCAGTTTTCAAATACCCGCCCACCAACTCCATGTGCGGTACCCTGCATAATCGATACCGCACCCCACATCACCTCTGGGGCCAGTCCCTAGCAAGACTGAGTCAAATGTGGTAATCAGTAGCACTTCATCTATGTACCATCTCCCAGATCTGGAAGCTAGAAGTCCGAGACCAGGTGGCAGAAGACAGAGGACAGCTAAGATTTTGAACTCTTAACCCAGCAAATGGCACCTGTGTCAGTGTGTGGACGGAATCTGCTGCAGGCGAAGGCAGAAGGCCTTTGGTACGATATGCTAACACCTGGCATGTACACATTTCGGTAACACCATTTTACTTGAAATAAGACATATTCTTTAGAAAAGAAAAAAAAAAGGAATACCTGGGGCCTCATTCGGGGATTCCATCGCACATAATAGTTTACCCATAATTCCAAGTGACTCAGACTAGCAACAGGATATAACACGTGGTTTTCATAATTCACAAAGAAGGGATTAGAAAATTCATCGAGCTGGCTATTGATGTAAGACCATAGAGATATAGTCTTCGTATATATATCCTGAAAAACAAAAAAGGAATACACAGAAATAAATTCAAATATATTTTTAATTCTGGTTTCCAGTTTGTTTTTGTAACTCTTAATATTAAGGACTGTGGGTAGAATTTATAGATAAGATTCCTTTCACTGGACTATCATGGCAATCTTGGGAAAAGCATGCCAGAATGGCAGGCTAGAGAAGCCTTATACAGAGAAGTCAGTATATCATTAAATTATTTCTCCCCACCACCCAGTTTTTTAGTATACTGTTTAGAAATGCAATAACCATTTACATTACTCATCTTGAAAAACAGAATAAATTTGGAGGTCTCATACTTCCCAATGTAAAAACTTATTTCCCAGTTTAAAAGCTACACTAATCAAGGTGGTGCTGGCATAGGATGGACAGATGTGTGGATCAATGAGAGAAAACACAGAAACAAACCTTTGCATTTACAGTCAATGGATTTTCAACAAGGGGGCCAAGAAAATGAGGGGAAGACAGTCTTTTCAATAAATGGTGCTGTGATAACTGGATAACCACATGCAAAAGAATGAAATTGGACTTTTATTGCACACTATACACATTAAATAACTTGAAAGTGGATCATAGACCTAAATTTAAGAGCTAAAAGTATAACATTCTTAGATAAAAACACAGGCTCAAATCTTCATGACCTTGGGTTAGACAATGGTTTCTTAGATATGACACCCAAAGCACACGCAACAAAAGAATAATAGATAAATTGGATTTTATCAAAATTAAAGATTTGTTTCAAATGACACCATCAAAAAAGTAATGCACAGAAGGGGAGAAAGTTATGTAAATCATATCTGACAAGGGACTTGTACATATAAAGAATACATAAGGGACTCTTTCAACTCAATAATAAAAAGACAAATAACCCAACTAAAAACAGGGCAAAGGATCTGAATAAACATTTGTCCACAGAAGATACACAGATGGCCAATAAGTACACGAAAAGATGCTCAACATCATTAGTCATCAAGAAATGCACATCAAAACCACAATGAGATCCCACTTCACACCCACTGGGATGGCTAGAATCAAAAAGCCCCATCTCCAGGTTGGACAAGTGCCTGCAAGGATGTGGAGAAAAGAGAACTCTTCAAATGATATTGATGAGGATGTAAAATGTTGCAACTGCTTTGGGAAACAGCCTGGGGTTCCTCAAAAAGTTAACCTAAAGTTACCATCTGACCCAGCAACTCTACTCTTATGTTTTTACCCAAGATAAATGAAAATGTGTCCATACGAAATGTTGTACATGAGTATTCATAGCATTATTCATAATAGCCCAAAGTAGAAAGAACTCCCAAAATCTATCGCTGATGACTGGATAAAATGTGTTCTCTCCATACAATGAAATATTATTCAGCCATTAAAAGGAAGGACGTACTGACATGCTACAACATGGATGAACCTTGAACACATACTGAGTGAAAATAAGCCAGTCACAGGACAAATATTTTATGATTCCACTTATATGAAATGTCCAGAAGAGGTGAATCCATAGAGATGGAAAGTAGATTAGTGTTTGCCAGGGGCTGGGGCTGGTGTCTGGGGGATGGGGAGTGACAGCTAATGGGTATGGAGTTACTTTTTTGAGTGATGAATATTTTATGAAAGATGGTAATGGCTGCACACAATATACTAAAAACCACTGAACTATGCATTTTTAAAGGGTGAATTGTATGCTATATAAAATATATCTCAAGAGAGCTCTTTTTTAAAAGAGTACATTTTGGCAAAAAAAAAAAAGATGATAAGGGTTTAAATTCTACATATGACCTTCATTCTTCTGTTGATTTTTAAAAATGGCTTATTGATATATATTGCATACCATAAAATTTACCAATTTTTTTTTATTAAGAGGTTGACAGGGCCTTGTCACACTGAGCCCGCAGGAAAGTGGATTTTATCCTGATCACCGTAGGAAGCCATGGGGAAGTTTCAAGCAGAGGAGATGCATGTGGCAGGACTGAAGCTTGGGAGTCCTGCCTGGGTGCCATGTTTAGAGGAGACTACTGGAGATCAGAGACAGAGGATGTGAAGTCCATTTCTAGGCTTATAGCTATGAAGCTGTGAGAAGTGGCTAGATTAAGAACGTATTTGGGAGACAGGCCCAGCAGTACTCACTGATGGATTGGATGTGGCAGCTGCGGCGAGGACAAGAGAGGAATTGAAGATGACCCCTATGTATTTGGCCTCAGCATCTCAATGGGCAGAGGTGCCATTTTACTGAGATTTGAAAGAGCAGGGGAGGAGCCAGATGGAATTTAGAGCCCTAAGACAGATGAAATCACCTAGAGAGAGAACACAGAGTTTAAGGCGAGAAGAGGACCAAGGACTGGGCCCAGGTGACTCCGAGTTAGAGATGGGTTAAAAGAAAGGAAATTGGGTCAGAAGCATGGCAGTGTGAAGGATCTCCCCAATCTCTCCCCTTAAAATTGCAATAAACTGAATAACTACAGATAATACTCAGCCTGGTACGCAGACATGTCTGAGAGATCTGCACATCAGAGTACCTGAAGGTGGGCGAATCTTGTGAGAAAGGGAGGAGGAAAGGGAGGGGGGTGGGATAATGCCGGAGACTGATGCTGCAGACACAGCTCTGAGGTCCTTGCAAAATGCAGGGAGGGGGAGTTAGGTGGCAGTTCTCACTTTTTGAAGCCCAAATAGTCCTGCTTGAGTGATCAGCATATTCCACATGGCAGAGCCCAATGATCAGGGCACAGAGCAGGGCAGAGACCAAATGCAGAGGGGCAACAACTGTGTCTTAGCAACCACCATTGCCAGACAGAAAGCAGAGTCACAGAGCCTGTCCGTCTCCCTCGACCATCCTAGAACGCACCCCCTACCCTCCGAGAGCTAGTACTGAGCCCCAGGGGAAGCTGCAGCAACAAGAACTGAAAGACACACTGCAGCCGGTCCCAGTGATGGGTGGAGATACAGAAACAAGGCAGCCAAAGCTTGAGGGCCAACTTTACTGGAGAGAAAATAGCCACAGACATACTGCTGGCCTCTCCCAGCCCAACCCACCAGCACCCAGTCAGGCTGTTTCAGAAGGAAGCAGTGGAGCATTGCAACTGGCAGTTGGAGCAGAGTGCTAGGACTTCAAGGCCTTTTCAGAGGCCCGGGCCCCCATTGCACTTCACATTCTCTCATGTGGGTAGAGCCCAGGGACTGAGGAAACCTTGTCACAGAGCAGACGAACACCTCCCCAGAGAACAAAGGGTATTTTTAACCTCAGTGCAGAGATCTAGGAAGCTTGGGCGCCACCTAAGGGAAATAAAAAGAAAAGCCTCTTCTTATCAACCTGTTAAAGAGAGATCACTATATAATAAATTTTCTGTTAAAAGAAGAAAATCAGAGTACATTCCCATTAATGCCCAGGCAGAGAAATAGTCCATCAAACACCATGAACAACCAAGGTGACAAGGCAGCTCAGAAAGAAAATGAAAAATCTCCAGAAAATAAGCTTAAAGATAGAGAAATATGAGATTTAAATGACAGAAAATTCAAGATTGCGCTTCTGAAAAAAATTCAATGAGATGCAAGACAGTTCTGATCAACAGTTCAATGAACTTAGAGACAAAGATTAATGAACAACAGGAACATATGACCAAGGAGACTGAAATTATAAAAAAGAGCCATTAAAAGAGATTAAGAATAAAATAGCAAGCCTAGGAAATAGAGATGACCAGATGGAGGAAAGAATTAGTGATATTGAAGACAGAAATCTGGAAATAATTCAGATGGAAGAACAGAGGCTTGAGAGTGAAAAAAATAAAAGATTTTACTATCTGACATCATCAGAAAAATAAACAATAATGGGTATACCAGAAGGACAAAAGAGAGAGAAAAGGGAACAGAGCATATTCAAACAAATAGTTGACAAGAATTTTCCAAACCTATGGAAAGAACCAGATCCTCAAATCCATGAAGCAAATGGAACGCCTAATTATCTCAACACAAAAAGGCCTTCTCTAAGACACATATTAAAATTGTCAAAAATTAATGACAAAGAATTCTTAAGGCAGCCAGAGAAAATAAAACAGTAACCTATAAAGGAAAACTCATTAGATTATCATTGGACCTTTCAGCACAAACTTCACAAACTAGGAGGTAGTGGAACCACATAGTCATACTATTGAAAGAGAGAAATTACCAGCCAAGAATAACATATCCAACAAAGCTCTCCTTGAGATATGAAGGAGAAATAAAGACCTTTTCAGACATATAAAAGCTAAGAGAATTTTCCACCAAAAGGCCTAAATTACAGGAAATACTGAAGGGGTAATTCTATCTGAAACAAAAGGAGAAAAAAAAAATACATAACTATGGGTAAGATGACTAACAGGCATACAGAAACAGGAAAGTGCAACTCTTATTAAGAACAGGATATTATAAGCTTAAATATTACATAATGGTTAAAGGTCAAAAAAACTAAGAAGACAACTACTGCAATCTAGAAATGAATGTACAGCATAAATAGGGGTAATTTGAAATGACAAAAAACAAAAGGGGAGGGAATAAAGATCTGAATCTGCAAAGGGGAATGGAGAAAAAGGACTACTGTATATATGAAACTTTCCTTTACATAAACTTAATGGTGACCACACACACAAAAATCCAGAGCTGAGACATATAAATCAAGAGAACAGAGGGGGAAACCATAAAACACCAAAATTACAGAAACATAAGGACAAAAAAAAAAGGAGACACTAGAAACATAAGGACAAAAAAAAGGAGACACTAATCTACCAGAAAACAAAAGATAAATTGTCTACAGGAAATCCACATATATCAGTAATCACCCTAAATGTAAATAGGCTGAACTAATTAAAAGGCACGGAGTAGCAGGATAGATCAAAAAACAAAGCCTGACCATATGCTGCCTTCAAGAGACACATCTCAGCTGTAAAAACAAATACAGACTCAATGTGAAAGGATAGGAAACAATACTCCAAGCAAATGACACCCAAAGAAAAGCGGGTGTAGCCATACTTATATCTAAAGAAACAGCCTTCAAGATACAAAAAGTAACAACAGACAAAGATGGACATTTCATGATAAAGGGGACAATACACTAAGAAGACATAACACTTGTCAACATATATGCTCCCAATCAGGGAGCAACAAAATAAAGGGAGAAACTGACAAAAACACAATTACAAGAGGGGACCTAAATATCCCACTGTCGGCTATGGATAGATCATCCAAACAGAAAATCAATATGGAAATATCCTTAAATGACACATTAGGCCAACTGGACATTATCGATATTTACAGAGCCCTTTCATCTTCAAACAGCAGCTTATACATTCTTTTCTACTACACATGGAACATTCTCAAGGATAGACCATATGCTGGGACACAAAAGTAGCCTTGACAAATTTAAGAAGATTGAAATGATACCAACCATGTTTTCTGACCATAATACTTTGAAACTGGAGATCGATTGTAAAAAGAAAGCGGGAAGAACCACAAATACGTGGAGATTAAACATGCTACTGAAAAATGACTAGGTCATAGAAGAAATAAAAGGAGAGATCAAGAGATACATAGAAACAAATGAGAATAAAATTACAACAAATCAAAGCTTTTGAGACACAGCAAAAGTGGTAATAAGAGGAGAGTTCACATCATTACAGACCTATCAAGAAATAAGAATCCCCCCCAAAAAAACAACCTAACGTTACATCTATAGAAAACTAGAAAAAGAAAAAATGAAGCCCAAAGTCAGAAGGAATAAAATAATAAGAGAATTAAATGAAATTGAGAACAAAAATAGGAAAAAGTAATGCAACAAAGAGCTGGTTGAGATTAATAAAATTGACAAACTATTGGCTAAACTAAGGAAAAAAGAGAAAGGATACAAATAAACAAAAAGAAATGAAAGATACTACTGAAATACAAAGGATCGTACAAGAATACTATGAAAAATTATAAAATACCAAAGTTAATAACCTAGAAGAAATGGACAAGTTCTTAGAAAGATACAACCTTCCTAGACTGAATCATGAAGAACTGGAAGATCTAAAGAGACTGATCAACAGTATGGAAACTGAAAAACCATCAAAAACCTCCCAAAAAGTAAAAGTCCAGGATCAGATGACTTCACCAGTGAATTCTATCAAACATTCAAAAAATATTTCATACATATTCTTCTCAAACTTTCCAAAAAAAATGAAGAGGTAATATTTCCTAACTCATTTTATGAGGCCAACATTACCCTGATACCAAAACCTGGTAAGAATAACACAAAGAAAACTATAGACCAATATCTCTGATGAATACAGATGCAAAGATCCTAAACAAAATACAATAAATCAAAAACATCAATACATTAAAAAGATTATACATCATGACTAAGTGGGGTTCATTCTAGGAGCACAGTGATGCTTTAACATATGTAAATCGATTAACATGATTAAAATGATTAACATGATTAACATAAACAAAATGATAAAAGTCTTATGGTCATATCAATAAAGACAGAAAGAACATTTGACAAGGTACAGCATCCATTTATGACTAAAACACTTAATATAATGGGTATAGAAGGAAAGTAACTCAACATAATGAAGGCCATATATGACAAATCCTCAACTAACATTATACTTCATGGTGAAAAACTAAAAACCTTTCTTTCAAGATCAGGAACAAGACAAGGCTGTCTGCTATTACCACTATGATTCAATATAGAATTGGAAGTCCTAGCAAGTGCAATCAGGCAAGAGAAAGAAATGAAAGGCATCCAAATTGGGAATGAAGAAGTCAAACTGTCATGTTTTGCAGATGACACGATTATATAGAAAACCCTAAAGACTCCACTAAAAAAACTATTAGAAACAATAAGCAAAGTTTCAGTATACAGAATAATGTACAAAAATCCATAGTATTCCTATACTAACAATTTTCAGAAAAAAGAACTGAAAATTTTTTTGCAATTGCAACAAAAATAAAATACCTAAAAATAAACCTAATGAAGCATATGACAGACCTATACACCGAAAACTAAAAGAAATTGAGGAAGACAAGGAAATGGAGAGATATTCCATATTCATGGATTGGAAGAAGCAACATAGTTAAAATTGCTGTATTATCCAAAGCAACATACAGATTTAATACAATCTCCATCAAAATCCCAATGGCATCATTTTTTTAAAAGAAATAGAACAAAAAACATCAGATTTGTATGGAGGCACAAAAGACCCCAAATAGCCAAAGCCATCCTGAGAAAAAAGAACAAGGCTGGAGACGTCATTCTGCCTGACTTCAAATCATACTACAAAGCGACAATAATCAAAACAGCATGGTATTGGCAGAAAAAGAGACAGACCAATGGAACAGAATTGAGATTCCAGAAATAAACTCCTGTATATATGTGCAAATAATTTTCGACTAAGGAGCCAAAAACATACAACAAGAGAAAGGAAAGCTTCTTTAATAAATGGTGGTGGGAAAATTGGAAAGCCACATGCAAAAGAATGAAACTAGACTGCCATCAGTCACCATACATCCAAATTAACTCAAAATGTATCAAAAACCTAGATATAAGACCTGAAATGCTAAATTGCATAGAAGAAAACATCGATACTGAACTCATGGACCTTGGATTTAGAGAGGAGTTCCTGAATTTGACCTCAAAGGTGAGGGAAGAGCTAAAATAAATGAATGGGACTACATCAAACTAAAAAGCTTCTGCACGGCAAAAGAAACCATCAACAAAACAAAGAGACAACAATTTGAATGGGAGAAGATATTTGCAAACAACACTTGTGATAAGGGCCTAATATCCAGTATACGAAGAAGACCTACAACTCAAAAAAAAACCCAACTTATTAAAAAATGGTCAGAGGACCTGAACAGACACTTCTCCCAAGAAGACATACAAATGGCCAACACACATGAAAAATGTTCAACTTCACCAGCTATTAGGGAAATGCAAATCAAAACCACAATGAGATACCACCTCACACCTGTCAAAATGGCTATCATTGACAGGACAAGTAATAACAAGTGTTGGAGAGGTTGTGGGAAAAAGGGAATCCTCAAACTGCTGGTGGGAATGTAAACTGGTCAAGCCACTATGGAATACAGGATGGAGTTTCCTCAAAAAATTAAGAATAGAATTACCATATGACCCAATAATCCCTCTTCTAGGTATCTACCCAAAAAACTTGAAAATATTTATCCACAAACACATGTGCACTCCGATGTTCATAACAGCATTTTTCAGTGGCCAGGACAGGGAAGCAACCGAAGTGTCCTACGAAAGATGACTGGCTAAAGAAGCGGTGGTACATATATACAATGAAATATCACTCGGCAATAAGAAGAGATGAAATACTGTTATTTGTGACAACATGGATGGATCTTGAGATTGTCATGCTAAGCGAAACAAGTCAGAAATAGTTGAGAACCATATGATTTCACTCGTGGGATATAAAACGGCAACAAATGAACAAGAAAAACAAAAACTCATAGACACAGACAACAGTTTAGTGGTTTACCAGAGGGAGACGGAGAAGGGGAGGTAGATAAGGGTAAAGGAGGTTAAATGTATGGCGATGGAAGGAAATTTAACTCTGGGTGGTGAACACACAATGTAATACACATATGACGTATTATTGAATTGTATACTTAAAACCTACATGATTTCATTAACCAATGCCACCCCACTAATTTTAATAAAAAATGGAAGAGACTGAGCAAGGGAGGCCAGTGAGGTGGGGGAGAGACAGAGGGGAGTGGCACAGAATGAGGGCCACTCAGCTGTGGGGAGGCTGAGAGAGACAGAGGAGGTGCTAGTGACCTACTGTCTCTTCCTGTGTTCTATAATGTTCTAATACACTTTTCCCACAGGCCACAGTCCTCTTCTATTACCCAGAAGATGCTCTTTAATCTGCCTTTCCCCAACAGTTCCTCATTTTTGATCATTTCTTTTACCCCAAAGTGAGGAGAAAGGAAGAAGAGCTGACATGTGACTCTGAAGCTCAGTAGCCGCTGCTCTACCAGCTTGATGGAGAAGAAAGTTTAGCTTGCTATCCAGAGGGAGGTTTGTGGCTCATTTCCAGACACCATTTTCCCAGATCTCCAAGTGCCCTCTGCCCAATAGCACAGAGAATGACAAGCAAGCCTTCTCATCTTGGAGTTGGTGCGGTAGAAAGTACATGAGCCTGGAGTTAGGGGGTCCAGGATCTAGTCCTGACCCCACAGACCTCAGAGAGCCATGGGCTCACTGTCCCAACCCCCTGAGGAAGATTGGACAGTTGCACTGGGGTGCTGATCCCAGGCATGCATCCAGCACAACCCCTCCATCTACAGACAGCAGCAGGGCTAGACCCAAGTCTCCTCTCCATTCAGCCCTCGTTCTGCAGTTGCACTTCGGGAGAGGCACCCGAGCAATCAGGAAAGCAATGGATAGGATATAATGTACTTACCTCTTTGAATCGCTGCTGTTCACAGTTGCACAAAAAAGTCCCAAAGAGACAGCTATAAAGGTGATCCAAGATTGTAATCAAGAATAGTTCATTAAACTCGAACGCTGAAGGAAACTTAAATGGGAGAGAAATAAGGTTAAAGTTCAATTTCTGATTTATGGTGATGGGCAGAAATTTAGCTTTGGGTGGTGAACACAATACAATATATATATGCTGTATTATTGCACACTTGAAACCTACATAATTTTATTAACCAATGTCACCCCAATAAATCTAATAAAAATAAGAATAAAACAGTGGTTCCAATATTTTGTGAAAGACAGCTAAACTGCAACTGGGATTATAGTCAAAGATTAAAAGGGAGATGGAGCCCATTTATCTACAGTTTCGAGTCCAAGCTTATAGATCTTGCTGAACTTGAAGCAACAAAAATTGCCATTCTCTTTGATGCCTGAAAAAGCTTATGGAGCTCCATTTCTGGTCATAATGGGAGAACAAAGGCCACATTCACCCTTCTACCAGGAACAACTGGAAAGCTGGACAGAATACATGAGACAGGTTTTTTCAGAAATTGGCAACAGGCGGCATGAGACTGTGACACCCAAGAGAAGGGAAACAAGGAGGTGAGCCCTACTTTTGTCTCAACTTTCTGCCTGGAGGCACGTTCTGAGCCACAGAGAAGGGGAGTGGACCATAGGTACAGCATATACCAACAGTGACTTAAGCAAAACTAGAAAATCTATATTTATTAAAGAAACAACTCATAAACCTTCCCACAGAAACAACTCCATGAACATACACCCCTAAATCCTTACCAATATACAGGCAAATTAAACTTGGCAATACATAATAAGGGTCTCGCAATATAACCATGTGGGTTTAATCTTGGGAGGAAAGGCCGGATCGACATTTGAAAATCAATAATGTTACAAAAAAAAATCAATTACTGTCATTCACCATATTAATGGAGTAAGGAAGAAAATCACATGATTATCTCAACTGTTGTTCTGGGCAATCCTTAATGGGGTCTTGGAGAATTCCAGCAAAGACTTTTCCATTGCCAGGAGAATCTAGCCAGTAGCTGGGACTTGGTAGCCATGAGCAGACAATCTGGAAATTATAATAATGATCCTAGCAGCAGGCATGGGTTCCTATCCTGTGCCAGAATTCTAATTTAAAATATAGGAAAATATTTATCATCTACTGACTGAAACAAAGCTAATTAGAACACAACTAAATAGAACTGCCCAGCGTATTTTTATTTGTCAGTTTACTTTAAAGACCTATTCCCTAATCAGAGTGATGTTTGCACACTGTCATGACTAATCTTGTCATGTCTACAGTGACAACTGCGGTCACTGCCAGGCAAATTTTTTTTAGCTTAAAGTATTTTGCTAATCCAAGGACAAGCTTCTCAATTAGATACAAAAGCCGGTCCCTCTCAGTGCCTTTTTCTCTGTCTCTCTTACTGTCCTTGTCTCTATTGTCTCTGTCCCTGAGTCCCTCTCAGTGCCTTTACTGTCTCTGTGTCTCTTGCACTGTGCCTCTCACTTTCTGCCTCTGAGAGGAGACCACACTCTGTCTGTGGAGTGTTATTCCTTTTCTAATAAACTTTTATTTTGACTCTAAAAAAAAAAGGGAGAAAAAAAGGCCACCCCAAGACTGTCCAAACTCCAAATAAAATTATTTTCTTCACCAGGCTATTAAATTATCCAACTGGAGGAATTCTGCTCAGCCACCCTGGACTAAGATCTGCTTCTCCCTCCATCTTAAGGATTGCTCTCATAGAAACACACAAGTCTGTTCCAAAGAGCCCCATCAGAATACTTCAGAAACCTCTGGAAACTAGCGGTGGTGGTTGTTCCTATGAGCATTCTTGTTCTTAGATTAACTAAATCTGGCTGAAATGCTAAAGATAGGGACTGGTTACTCCTCTCTCAGAGCCTTTAAGATTGACCGTTATAACTCTTGACAATGGCCTCATATTTCAAATGGCTATCTTTAAAAGCCCGAATAATTATATCCACTTTCCTAGTATTTTTCTATGCAGCTTAGTTATGCCCTGTTCATAAATTACTGGCAGCATTAAATTTATTAATTTTAAGTGAGCATATAACATTTGTGTGTATGGAAGCTTTATTAAGGATAGGAATGGAAAAATCTACAAATTCTTTTCGAATACTTAAAAATATGTGTTTACTAACAGGACAGCAAAGCTTTTATTGATGTATTTTTGAAGTCGTGTGAGTCTTCATTCCAGACCCTGGCCTGCGCTCTATATCTGGGAGCTCGGCTGTCATTCTAGCGCCACTGACCATGAGCCTTAATTCTGGCCTAGTGGGCACCAGATATGGGAGGTGAGGGTAGGTGGAGGTCAGCCCAAGCCCATCAGCACCTGTGACCCTGGGACACAAGGGCTCCATCTACTCACCGTTGGGTCAGGGCTGTTATTCACATTAAAAGGGCATTGTGGTATTAAATTCAACTCAGAAAACCTTTCGTTAGGGGAAGCGACAATAGGTAGAGCAATACAAATGAAAGATTAAGTCTAATTTATAGTTCGTTTGGGCCTCTTTACCTGGAAATTGTACCATTTACCTAAATAGTTTCAAACACTCCACAGAAATCCATAATGAAACTCTGTACCTCAAGAGACAAAAAATATCAACTTATTAAACCTATCCCAAAGGGTAAAGAGTCTATTAAAGTATGACTGCTATAGAATATCTTTGAGACTTTTCTAAAGGATCTCTCAATTACTTTTTTCTTTTGTCCCTCTTATATCAATTTGTGCACAGACACTAGTTAATTTTATTCTGAGATTTCTGACAACTTCACACTAACTTAGCTTACTTGATTTAGCAGTAGGCAACCTAAAAATAAGTTAAATCTTCTTATATTAACACATCTTTTCTAACAAGCTACTTCTCATTCACTTGTGACTTAATTGATAATTGAGAGTTAAAGACTGATCATTCATGCCTCTGCTTCTAATGCATTAACATTATTTTTAAATAATTATGTCCATTACATGTACAGAATCTTAGGGCTGTGAGAGGCATCCGAATTCTAATCCAAACCCCTTATTTTCTTTCTTAAAAAAAACAATAAGTACTACAAAATGATATAGATTAGACATGAAAATAGGCACTAATTAACATGAAAAATGGTAGTCAGCTTGAAGATGTTAAAAATGCACCCATGTTTACCTAGGCTTTTGGGAGGAAAAAGCTACTTCACATCCATGAAAACACTACTTATCCCTTCAGAAGCATCAGAATAATTTTTGTGTTTGACCTTTTTACATAGTTTTTCTAAGATGGATTTTATACTTTGCCTTAACCTGAATGTATTCATCATTTCATTTGAATGTCACTGTCATTTAATTTTGTTACTGGCTCAGTTTCAATATGAACAGCAAGAAGTGCATGGCACACAAAACAGTGAGGCTTCTAGCCAGCCTCCATGCCTTTTGGGTAAGTATTCACTGTTAACTGTCACTTACACAGAGGTGCCTACCTCTAAGACCACCCCTCATACCCCACCATCACTAATTGGCTGCTTTCAGTCAGCTGTGACTTGACATTCATGATGGTTTAGCCCAATCAGCTTGGCAGCTCGTCTAAAAAGTACAAGTGGGCTTTAAGGGAGGCCCGAGGACTCTGGGAATTCACTTCAGCTGCTTAGAACCACCCCCAACTTTTGTCCTTATTTCTGAAGATACATCTGTGCTCTCTAGTCCCTTGGTACTGCAAGTGTGATCTGTGGACCAGCAGCATGACCTGGGAGCTTGTTAGAAATGCAGGCTCTCTGGCTCAGTCTTGGCTCCAGACTTATGGATCAGAATCTGCATTTTCATAAGATCCTCATGTCAGCAGGTTTGAGATAGAGCCTGACAATTTGCATCTCTAACAATTCCCAGGGGAAACTACACCTACTGGAACCTGGTCTGCACTTGAGGCCATGGTCTAGACCAGGGGTCCCCAACCCCCAGGCCATGGACTGGTACTGTCTGTGGCCGGTTAGGAAGCAGGCCACACAGCGGGAGGAGAGCGGCCAAAGCTTCATCTGTATTGGCAGTCACTCCCCAGCACTATGGTACTGTCTGTGGCCTGTTAGGAAGCAGGCCACACGGCAGGAGGAGAGTGGCCAAAGTTTCATCTATATTTGCAGTCACTCCCCAGTGCTAGCGTCATCACCTCAGCTCTGCCTCAGATCATTAGGCATTAGATTCCCATAGGAGCACTGGTCCCTGGTGCCAAAAAGCTTGGGGACCACTGATCTAGATTACTGATCCTCTAATTCACATGTACATCAGAAACGACCTGGAGAGCTTTAAGGAACTACATACCCAGGCCTGCAAGAAGAAGGGTCCCCAGAAACAGGCCCAAGCATGTGAATTTTTAAGTTTCCAGGTGCTGACAGTGTGCACGCCAGCCAGAGAGCTGTGACTGTTGGTCCTCCAGTGACTCTCAAGGAGAAGCCTCAGTTAAGGTGGAGAGGGGACACAGGCAGCTGGTGGTTCTCAGCCTTTTTCTTCCCCAACACACACTCCCATCAGTAACAGAGGCTGACAGTGAGGAAAATGGGACTGGTATTTCACAGACTTTCTGGGGTGGGGGAAGTAGATATCCTTTGAAAAGGCCTCAGGGTGATCAGAAGGCAGCCAGGAAGAGTACTCATGAGTGCCATGGCTGTTGGTGGAGTCACACTAGTCACCAGCAGTCTTTCTGGCTGGTCCCCTTCATATGACTGAAGCCACCAAGACCAGAGCTCCAGGCCAACAAGAAGGAGAGAGCCTAGACATGGTTCCTATCCTCTCATTCTCCTGTCCCCCCAACCCCACCCTCAATCAGGCTGGGCAGCAGGCACTTGGGAAACTTCTCTGTCTCTCTCTCTCTGTCTCTCTCTCTCTCTCTCTCCACACCCCCCCACTACCCTTTCTCTCTCCGTGTCTCTGCCCTTCTGTGTCTGGCTCCATCTCCCTCTCTGATTCCGGGTCCATTTCTCTGGCACAATCTCCCATCATGAGAGTAAGTCTCCAGACTTGGGCTTGGATGTTGGAGATGAGGGGAAAACCAGCACCTGCCTGTGGCCTGCTTTGAATCAAAGCCCTCTGGGCCCGACTAGCTGACAGGAGGGGAGTCCACGCATGGCCTCACTTACCAGGACCCCATGCACAGGGCTTTGCAAACTAAACACCAGGTGATGACAAGATACTCTGCAGCTTCCTATCTGCCATGGGTTCTTGAACAGTCATTTCCCTCAGTGACCTTGGGGTCGGAGGGGCTGTGGCCTGGGGTGGGCTAGGAGGATGGAGATTCCTGGATTTCCTGGTCAAATTCGCTTTGCTGGCCTTCAGTCTCATCCCCATTTCTAACACCTGGCAGGATCTTATATTTCTAGGACAGCATGAGACTGTGTCCTTGCACCGACAGAAAGGGAGCAAGACAGGCAAAATGACTTAGGAGCTGGGCCTCGGTCTGCAAGGCTGGGGGACAGGATGACTGACAAAAGCCATTTCCACAAGAAAAGTAACTTTTGGTGTGAAGTTGGTTGTTTCTAATTTTCTTGTATTTCTAAATAAATTCAGAATGAATTAAATAACAGAGGGGGTCTATTTTACACACATACACACATCTTCATTTTGAATGAACACGAAATGAAAGTTTATCTAACCTTCAACTTTAAGATACATTTGAATCAGACTATATCGGTCAGAAATATACTTGAAATCTCTCACCTGTCTTGTCATTTGCCAAACACAATCAATAAACTGAAGGAATATTGGGGACCGGTCAGCATCCGCATGGTTGTCATTGCCATGGCCTACTCGCTGAAAAGAAATTAAATGTTTTAATGTGCATCGCGGTCCTCTCGAAAGTCATTTAAAATGCCTGGTGACAAGAATCATGTCTCACTTGTATGTCCCAAGGCCTGAGTTCCTGGTACATAACAGACACTCAAAAATGTTCACTGAATTGAAATGACTTCCATTAGTCTTAGGGAACAAAATTTCAGTGTATTATATTTTTACATGTTGACT
>CM053505.1:93996624-94160352 GCA_028627145.1 Eidolon dupreanum | reverse complement strand
TGTTGGACACTTGAGTTGCTTCCACGTTTGGGCTGTTGTGAATAATACTGCTATGAACATGGCTGTGCAAATATGTGTTCGAGTCTCTGCTTTCACTTCTTTTGGGTATACACCCAAAAGCATAATTGCTGGATCATATGATAACTATTTTAATTTTTTAAAGAACTACTATACTGTTTTCCATAGCAGCTACATGCATTGCCTTAATCTTGTACTTCCCCTTCACAAAATAATTGGTAGAGCCTACTCTTAGGTACCTAAGGCACCTGGAGAACAGTTTTACACTGACAGCTCACATTTAGGATTCATTCTTTCAATAGATATTTACTGAACTCCCATGGTGTATGTAACACATCTTGCCTGGCTTTTGGGATTTTGACCATTTTCATGGTGTCCAGTAGAGGCCAGACCTGTGGCTAGGCACCAGGGGCACCAAAAGAAATGAGATACAGCACCTGTACTTGATGAATAATTCACTTATGGTCTAGTTGTGGGAGAATGACCTGTAAACAACAAAGGTAGTAAAGTGTTCCAAGGGGTACGATGGGGCCGCAAAGGAGCAAGCAGCCATCCTAAGATGGGGTAGAGGAAGGAACAAGGAGGGAAAGTCACACAAATCAGTCAAGGAGGTCTCATTTGAGATAAACCTTTAAGGACAGGAAAGTGCCTACTTCTTCATTGCCCAGAGACATATTATATCTGAAGTGGTAGGAGCACCATTGGTAGCTAGGCACACCTGCGGCTCAGAGGATGTGGCAAAAGGTGAGGCTGCAAAGGTGGACTAGGGCCAGATCGGCAAAGGCCTTGAAGGCCACGTTGAGGACTTTGCCCACGACTCCACGTGCCATGGAAGGCTCTGAGGGATTCACACTGGAGAGTGGCAGCATCAGATCTGCTTCTCAGAAAGCTCTATCTGGCTGCAGCGGGGACGACAGTTTGGAAGGCTCTAGGCAACAGAGGCTAATTGAGAGACTGCCATAATCGTCCCAAGGGAGATGGTGAGGCCTAAATTAAGGAGACAACAGTGGCAATGGCGAGAAGACAATAAATTTGAAATACATGTAAACTCGTGGGACTGGCTGAGATCACTAAGGGATTCAGTAAATAGAATAGAAACTATCCAAGCACTGAGCCCAACATTAAGAGGTTGGGGAGAGAGGGAGGACTGGAGCATAGAAGGACATTTAAAAATTTAGAGAGACCTAGAAGCCAAGTAAAGAAACTTTCCTTTCCAGAGGACGGGAAAAAGCAACAACATCAATAAGCCAAAAAAGAGAAGGACTTGGCAAAGTGGCAGTCATTGGTGACTATGGCAAGAGCAGTTGAGGGGAAACTGCGAGGAGCAAGTCTGGCTGAAGTGGTTTCAAGACAGACCAGAAGGAGAGAAAGTGATAGCGCAGCTTTTGCTGAGGGAAGAAGCGACGAAGGAGTTCGTGATGTTTATAGTAAGGACAGGAGCTAGAACTCACCCACACAGCATGGGCCAGGCACTGTCCTAAACACCTGATGCATAGAAACTCATTCCCACCTCAAGACAGCCCAGTTCAGAGAAGGGACACCAAGGCACAGAGATGTGTCCAAGGACCTGACAACAGCTCCCAAAGGGGTGCTGTGGCACTGCTCCTTCCTGTCCTGGCAGCGCAGGCACAGTGGGTATATGCGGCACCATCACAGCCAGGGCTGCTGACGTCCTCAAACTGCCCATCCTCCTGCTTTCCACACGTGAGTCTGAATAGGGCTTTGGGAGTATTCCAATTCAACCCATGGTTCAGACAGAACTCCCAGCAGTTCAACAGTCTGGGCAGAGTAGGAATTGGCTGCCATTTGGACTAGAACACAAACGGCAGCCCAAGAATGCACTATCAGATGAGCCAGCAATCCCATTGCTAGATATATACCTTGAAGTGACAGCAGGCTGTTACAGGCTGAGTCGTGTCCCCTGTCTCCAAATTCATATGTTAAAGTCCTAACCCCCAGCAATGTCAGAATGTGACTGTATTTGGAGACAGGGCCTTTAAAGGAGTAATTTAAATAGGTAATTAAGTTCAAATGAGGCCATTAGGGTGGGTCCTGATCCAGTCTGACTGATGGCCTTTTAAGAAGTAATCTGGACACAGATACACAGGGGCGACCTTGTGAGGACTCAGAGAGAAGGCAGCCATCTACAAGCCAGGAAGACAGGCCTCAGGGAAAACCTACCCTGCCACAATCTTGATCTTGGACTTTTGGCCTCCAGAACTGTGAGACAAATTTGTTGTTGTTTAAGCCCCCCAGTCTGTGGTACTTCGTATGGCATCACTTGCACAGCAATGTTCATAGCAGCATTAGTCACAATAGCCAACAATCCAAGTGTCTACCAACAGATGAATAAACAAAATGTGGCATATGCATACAATGGAGTACTATTCAGCCAGGAAAAGGAATCAAATTGATATGTGCTACAACATGGATGAAGCTTGAAAACACTGCACTTAGTGAAACAAGCCAGTCACATAACAATAAATATTGTGTGATTCCACTTATATCAGGAGCTAGAACAGGCAAATTCATGGAGACAGAAAGCAGATTGGTGGTTGTCAGGAGCTGGGGGAGAGAGGAATGGGAGTGACTGCTTAATGGGTCTGGGCTTTCTTCGTGGAGTGATGAGAATGTTTTGGAACTAGATACACGTGGTGGTTGCACAACATTGTGAATGTACTAAATGCCACTGGAGTGTACCCTTTAAAATGGTTAATTCTACATTATATGAATCTTATCTCAACCTTTTTAAAGGCATATCTATACTAAAAAAAAAAAGAAAGAAAAGAATGCCCTACTAGGAGGCATACCTACACTAAAAAAAAAAAAGAAAAAGAAAAAAAGAATGCCATACTAGGAAAATACAATGCTGAGGTCCACAGTGTTCTACTATGGTGACTCAGGTCTGATAAAGAGCGGGAAGCCTGCGCACACACGTGTGTGTGTGTGTGTGTGTGTGTGTGTGTGTGTGTGTGTGTTATATCTCGACTCACCAGTGCAAACCTATGTCCAAAACTTATCCACTCCTTTTCTATGAGAGCCTCGAATCCTTTAATGGTGCGGTAATAACTGTCCAGCATCAGCATAGCCAGAGACGTCAGCTGGGCTGTTCGGTCCCAACCATCGCTGCAATGCACCACCACGGAGGTTTTCCCAGATTCTATTTTATCAGCAATTCTCACTGCCCCAGCAAGAAGCATCTACAGAAAAGAAGACACATTAGACCGAGCTACATTACATTTCTATGATAGCAAAAGTAATTCTGGGGAGAATGCTGCATGTTCAGGTCAATAAACCAAACCAGAATGCAACTGACTGAGAATCATTAGCATCTTTGTGGGGGGAGGGGCGGGGAACTTTTACTAAGAAAAACTACAGCAGTAAATGGAGTCCTTTATTAAAAGGGACCCAAAGTACTTTAAAGACTCAGGGTGAGGCAAGCAGCATCCTTTTTTATCACAAAAACTCCCCTTCCCCCAAAGACCACCACATGGATGCTGCCCATGGAAACTAAGAAAGCCCAAAGTACACGGTAAAGGTGTGCTTATCTGCAATGTTGAGAAACCACTTGGATAGACAAATTTACGGCCCCGGCAGAGAAATCTTATCCAGAGAAAGCGTGGAAGGGACTGGCCCTCTTTACCCTTATATACTCCAGCCAATGTGTCGCATCCACGTTGGATAGCCACCGCGCCTCATCGATCGAAGGGTACACAATCTCTTTTAATTTACGCAGTGACTCTCTCATCACATGAATGTTGTGGATCTCCAAGAACACTAGTTCCGCATTCGGGTAAGCACTTTCACTTTCATATCCTCCACCCTTTGCCTGCAAAATACAACAGACATCACTTCATCTGAGTTCACTTTTCCTTCCTTTCTATTGTTACCCAATAGAGACCATTTAAAAAGCGACAAACCCACATTCATAATAAACCTCCTACATCTTGTAGGAGTTTCCCATGGCCACTGAACAAAATACCACACACTGAGTGGCTTAAAACAACAGAAATGTCTTCTCTTGCACTGCTGGAGTCTGCAAGTCCAAAACAAAAATGTTGGCACAGCCAGGCTCTCTCAGAATCTTCTTGGACGAGAAGCTTCTTTGCCTCTTCTAGCTTCTAGTGGTCCCAGGTGTTCCTGGTTTATAGACACATGACTCCAGTCTCTGCCCCATCATCACATGGCCTTTTCTGGGTGTCTTCTCTTCTAAGGACATCAGTCAAATTGGATCAGGGCCCACTCTAATTCAGTATGACCTCACTGCATCTTGATTACATTTGCAAAGACCTTATTTCAAAATAAGGCCACCTTCATGGGAGCCAGGGGTTAAGATTTCAACATATTTTTTTAATGGAGACAGTTCATCCACAACAATCTTTCATCACCCATCATCAGTTTTTAAACCATTAAGACATGGATCTAAGTCAAGGCTAATTAGGTTTAAAAAGTTCTGTCATTGCCATCTATCTGAAATAAAAAGCTGTGCTACTACAAAATTTCTGTATAATAAAATAGTTTGTAAATCCCTAATAATAAGATTTAAGCAATTTAAATAAAATGCAAATGTAACAAAAAAGGAGATATGGTTCACCCACTGGTAATTTCATAACAGAATCTCATCTATAATTAGCTTCTATTTTGTAGAGATCAACATTCAAAACACATCTGTGATGAGAATGTAAAGAAAGTGAAAGCCTAATACACTGCTGGTGGAATTTGTGCAGTCTGTGGAAACAAGTTTGGTGGTTCCTCAAAAAGTTAAATATAGAATCACCATGTGACACAGCAGTTCAAGTCCCACGAAATTGAAAACAGGTATTCAAACAAAAACTTGTGCATGACTGATCACGTCAGCACTATTCACAATAAGCCAAAGGTGGAAACAACCCAAATGTCCATCAGTGGATGACTGGATAAACAAACTGTGGTCTCACCATATAACGGAATGTTTTTCAGCTATAAAAGGAATGAAGCACTGCTCCATGTTATGACGTGGATGAGTCTTGAAAACATGTTAAGTTGAAGATGCTAGGCACGAAGGATCACATAACTGTGTGATCCCACCTATAGGCAAGGTCCAGAACAAGGAAATCTATATGAAGTAAATTAGTAGATGCGAGGGGATGGGGGAGGGGAGAATAGGCAGCAACTGCCAATGGGCATAGGGTTTCACTCTGGGGCTATAAGAGCATTCTGGAATTATGTAGTGGTAACTGCTGCACAGCACTGTGAATATACTGGAAGTCACTGAATAGTAAACTTTGGAATGGTTAAAATGGCTGGTTTTATGTTATGTGAATTTTATCTCAATAAAAACAGTAAATGCATCTGGGAGCCCAAAGACCGCACTCTTCATTTACCAAGTGGGTACTGATGCTCGGCCCTGAGCTAAATACTGAGGCAACAAGGTACACCCTGGTGCTCAAGGCCCTCAAAATCTGGCGGGCTAAGCAGGTGAGGAGAGGGATGTGGTTAGTCCAGGGTACAAATCCTTTGCTGTAGCATGCGCTAGGAGGCTGTCAGAGGGACAGAAGATACATCTCCACTGAGAGGAGAACCCAAGTCGGGGAAGCTTTGCTGTTGGAAGGAAGGTGAAGAACGTGAGAGGCAGAGGGGCCATCGTGTTTACATGCCTAGGTGCAGGAGAGGACGTGGCTTCCAGAGACGCAGGCAAGAAGTTCAGCAGAGAACATAAGGCAGTGGCAAGAACAGGGAGAGAGAAGGCCAGACAGTGGGCAGGGCCTGGATCAGACTCGCACTGCACAATCGTCACTGGCCACATGGGGAGAAGGGACTGGAGGAGGCTGGACCTTGGACAGGTGGAACAACTGAGAGACAGGCGGTCATCTTACTGAAAACATCATGGTGGAGGTGGCAGGGCAGAGACATGCTTCTGATTTGAGATATTTAAAGGCAGGATGTTGTGGCTTATTGGGGCAATGAAGTGGGTAGCCCAGGAGGTGACAGGGAAAGCCATGATTCTGGACTGGGTGACCTCAGAGATGGTGGGATACTGGAGTACAGATGATTGAAGAAGGAAGAGAGTGTTTGGCTTTGAGTATAGTGGGTGCAAAATGGCTGAAAAATTCAAGTGGAGAGGTCCGCGGGCAGCAGGACACACGGGTCTGAAGCGCAGAAGAGAGGTTTGAGCTGTGCATACCAGTGTGAAGCCATGAGCATGTGGATGTCAGTGGAGGACAGAGGTCTGCCACATAGTGCCCAAGGACAGTATGTAGTGCAAGACGTGAAGGCCGGGAACCTGAAGAAGGCCAACATTTAAGGGATATAAAGCAAAAGACTGAGAAAAGCAGCCCGAGATCGGAGGCAAAAAGAAGGGAAAAGGTTTTGAAAAGGAAAAAGTCTCAACTATATCAAAAGTTCGTGAGATCAGGGAAAATGTGCTGAAAAATACACACTGGATTTTGTGACAAGTACTTGGCAACTTTACCAAGAACAGTTTGTGCAAAGATGGCTTAAAGGGTGCGTGAGTGGCAGTGAGCGCTGAGGGGTATCAAGGAGATGGATCCTCCAAGAAGTCTATCTGTAAAGGCCAGAAGGTGCCAGCTGGAAGGGGACAGTGACGAGGATTCCGGGGAGGGCTTAATTGTATAGATGAGAAAGACTTCATGGAAAGGAGTCAGTGGAGGGGGAAGTGTGGGGACCCCAGAGAGGGAGGCTGGAGGTTGAAGTGGGGAGGCTCCCATGGACAGCAATACAAGCTAGGTCCCAGGCGTGGCGTCAGAGGGAGCTCCTCTCTGAAGGTTGTTTTGTTCTCTATGGAGAACAAAGCAAGGTCAGCTGTTGAGGATGAAGGGGGTGGAACAGGGTCATATGTTAGAAAAGAGTCATTGAGGGGCTGAAAGGGCTCCTGGAGAGGCAAGAGGAGGAACTTCCCAGCAGCACTGAGGGCCCAGCTGCGTGGAGTGACTCCAACCTACACGTTGTGAGCCTTTCATCATCCTGGGATGCTCAGCAGTCCCAGCTGTGGGCACGAGAGAGGCAGGAGGAGTGAACTGGGCCAGGCAGGGGTGCCGAAGGGTTAATGAGCCAAGATGCTGGCTGGAGGACAGAGGAGGAACAGCCTAAGGAGGCCAGGCTGGGCAGGAGCACACAGATGTGGGCAAAGCTGTGAGCACTTGCACAAGAAGCTGAGGGCTGAGAAGGCAGTTTGCATCCGACAATCCAGAAGGGAAGCAGTTCTGGGGGAGACCAGAGGCCACATGTGGCTGAAAGCCCTGTCACTTAGATGGAGGAGCCGCTGCTGAGTATCGGATAGAGTCTGCAAGGGGCAAGCGTGACTGACAGGAAAATAACAAAATTTTGCATATTTGGATGCCACCCTGTACTCCAACTGCTTCCGCAGAATTACATGAGACATTTTAAACTTCGAGAAAACGAAGCTTTTTGAACACCAATTATGGATAAAGCACTTTAGAGCATGGTCCTGCCTCCATGGAGTAATTACAGTTTTCATAAAAAAATAAACCTAATCACCTGCTGACGACACTGCTGACTAGGGTTGGAATAGCACAGTGCAGTGGTTAAAGGCACAGGCCTGGGTGGCAGGGAGAGTGGATTCGTAATCCCAGCTCTGCCACCCAAATGCCACCTCAGCTTTCTCACCCATAAAAACTCCAAGGCTCACTATGCAGATTAACAGCTAATTAAATTAAGAAAATAAATTATCTTAATTAAAGCTAAGGTATGCAAAGCTTCATGCCTTCCCACCACCCCTAAAGACACACAAGCACTGCTATATTATCACCCCAGGAGCAGCCACCTTGTCCGAGAGCTGGCAGAGGAATGGGCCCTGTCTGAGGGCGCTTGTAGGCAGAAGAGGCACTTCAGCAAGGAGGAAGCCCGAGCTAAGAGTTGGTTTTAACCAGCAAATAACCAGGAGAATGTACTTAAAGGCATTTTGTTGTCTGCAGACTGATTAGTAAAGATCCAAGTAAGACAAATGACAATCAGAAAATGGGGTTATGGAGGAAAAAGTGTGAGTGGCTACTCCAAGCCCGGACACAGAACAGGCACCTGGAGGTCTTGGAATAGAAGGGGAAGGGCAGTGAGAAGGTGCTCCACCTATGCTCTGGCAGAAACAGGGGGAAGGTTTCAGAGTTATGGAAGTCAACAATTTGCTGGCCAGATGTTTCTCTATGGGTGCAAAGCAGGGTTCCAGAGAGAAGCTAGTGACGTTGCGACACTGTTACCCACCAGTCCCCAAGTCAGCAAGAATAAGCTGATAGCAGTGGTGACGGGGCCATCCCCAACCCTCTTAGGAAAAAGAAATCGAAGATTCAGAGAAGGCAGACAACTCCCAGAGGCCACAGGTACAAGGTGGCAGGGCGGGCTTCTCACGCCCTCAGACTCTGAAATCCACACTGCTCGGTGTGGACTGCATGATCTTGTCCCCTAAAAATTCACATGTTGAGATCCTGACTCCCAAGGTGATGCTGGTAGGAGGTGGGGCCTTTGGGAGGGCGTCAGATGATGAGGGTGGAGCCCTCAGGATGGGCTTAGTGCCCTTAGAAGAAGAGACACCAGACACCCAGCCTTTTTCTGCTCTCAGCCTTGTGAGGACACACCAAGAAGGTAGCTGTCTACAAACCAGGAAGCAGGCCTTCACCAGACGCTGGATCTGTTGGCACCCTGATTTTGGACTTCCAGCCTCTAAAAGTGTGAGAAATGTCTGTTGACTATAAGCCACCAGTCTGTGGCATTTTGCTACAGCAGCTGGAGGTAAGATGCCTGCTCCCTCCCAGTCTTGCCCCTGGACTCCCCTCCCCTCCCCTCCTGGCATCTAGGACCCCTGTCGTCCTCTTCCAGGTCTCCTCCCGCCATGTGGACCACTCCTTCCTTCACAGAGTCCCTCTCTTGCCCTCCACAGACAACATTTCTGAAGGTTTGGTGCTTGGCCCATGCTCATGAGACTTGGAGGCCTTCGGGGATATCACCCATCCATACAGGCTGTGACCACCACCCAAGAGGCCGCTGGGCCCCAATCTCAACCTCAACTTGTCTCTTTCTGAGCTCCAGAGCTTTATGTGCCCCACACAGGCTCCTCAAATGTCACAGGCTTTGGAACTACATAATGATTTACAGACAGTACAGAAGACAAGACCCACTGGTTCAGCAATGACATCGAGAATGTACCTTGTTGGTATCGGCGACACTGTTTTGCCGAGCATCGAAGACGGTAAGTTTGTGAGACTGTGCGTTAGCATCCATTATCGTCTGCAAGTATTTTTCATCTTCTTTGCAGCGTTTATCACTGGGCCCCACAAGTGGCTGGCTGCAACGAGTAATCGTCGCCTGAGTTTCTGGATGAATCCATGACAGAACCTAGTGTTTGTAAACAACAGATATGGTGAGTGCAGTTCCTAAAAAAATATGTGTTCTAATTACCAGGTAGCAAAAACAAGTTTTCTTCTCAAGCACAGCTTCCTCTGTGTATTCTCCTCAAAGATGAGGGGTCAGGCCAATCGCAGCATGATAGTCACTAGGGGACTCAATGTTTGGGTCAAGTTCAAAGAAGTCTGACTAGATAAGCTCCTAAAGTCCCCTTGTACCTCTGAACTTCTATGATTCTAAGAAAAATAGAAACAAAGTCAAAAGATTACTAACATCGAGCCCTACTCCTATTTGATTGACTAATTTTATCTCCTAATTTAAAAATATCTTTGTATCTTAACAATGATATATATGGCCAGGTGAGGACAAAGTGAATATATAGTTTGTTATAAAATCTAAAGCTTTTCCCCAAACCTCCAGTTTTTTCCTCCAGTGGCCAAGAGACCCAGGATTGTACCAGATGGCAAACCCTGTGCACAAAAAACATTCACTCCCTCCTCAGTCCTGTGATAGTATCATGGGGGTATACATATGTCCTGACTCACCACATTGTACACACTGAACATTGTAGTGTTTTGTATATCGATTAAACCTCAAGAAAACTGTTTTAAAAATCTGCCCTCTATTTACCCCAAAGACTTGAAAACATATATCCGAAAAGATATTTGCACACCGATGTTCATAGCAGCATTATTCATGGTGGCCAGGACATGGAAGCAAATGAAGTGTCCTACGATAGATGGTTGGCTAAAGAAGCTGTGATACATATATACAATGGAATATTACTCAGCCATAAAAAGAGATGAAATACTGCCATTTGCAACAACATGGATTGACCTCGAGGTAATCATGCTAAGTGAAATAAGCCAGACAGAAAAAGTTGAAAATCACATGATATCACTTATATATGAGATATAAACCTAAAAGCAACAAAGGAACAGGACAAACAGAGACTCATGGACATGGACTATAGGCTAGCGGTTACGAGAGGGGGTAGAGGGGACGTAGATGGGACAAAGGGGATCAAATATGTGGTGACAGAAAAAAATCTAACTATGGGCAGTGAACATACAATGCAAAATATACATGACTTACTGTTGAACTGCAAAAAAAAATTAATTAAAAAAACTCCACCCTCTGCTGGCTGCTGTTTCTTTTGGTAATGGCATCCCTCCCATGCAGCTGCAGCCTTACATTCAGCATCTGAGGAAGAGTGTCTTCTCTCTAGCATGAGTCGGTGAAACCAGTGACGTCAACTGTTAACGCAGTAGCACGCTAATTCTTATTCTCTACTACATTTTGAGTGCATAGCTGAAGTTACCATGTACTTAGTAATGTGAAGTCTTGCAAGGTGGAGTCAGCAGAGAGAGTATTTATATAATCAGGCAGTTCTTGAGAATCAAAGATACGCTCAGTTTTTTAGGCTTATTTTTCTACTTTCCATTTTGTTCACTACGTTTTTTTTCTGTCTTCTTTCCATATTAGACCTAATACCTTCGATGTTTATATCTAAATGACAATGTTTATTACTTACAGGGACTCTGCCTTTTGCTCGAAAGGCTGCCACTTTTGAAAGGTCATCATCTTTTACGCTAGTTGGCACAACAATGATGGCAGGGTAGGTGTCACAGAACTCATAATTACTGTTGACTTTGGATATTTTCCAGCTCTCGTTTGGCAAGCCCTGCAGGGTATTGAGAAGAGGGGGGAAGTGTGCTTTTACACTTTCAGAAATTACTAAGCATGCATCACATCCATTTTTTTATTTTCTACTAAAATCCATTTATATTTGTATGGTGCTAGTTAAAAGTTTAAATATATATTTATCAACGATAACTCCTTTCTTATCCATTTAAAAAATCCAATGAAGCATAAGAATTTCCAAGCATACTACGAAATGAAAATTATAGGCTAGAAGTCCAATTCTATACATTTCCTGTCATGTTTTCTATAAAGAACGAGCATACTGTGGTTTTCGCAAATACTCATGGAAGTCCTTTAGAGACACAGAAACATTTTACAGATGTCTAAAATAAGTAATATAAATCACCATACCAAATATAAGGTGGAGACAAAGATTAATTGTCATTAAAATAATCTTATTGGAATATCTTCAAACTGACAATGCACTAAAGAACTTCTGGTAGAGGAAAGCCATAACAGACTGATGTAGTCATGTCCTGTATTTAAAATATAATTTAGGGGTGGCTCCATAGAGTAGTGGTTAGCACGTCTGCTTTACAGACAGAAGGTCCTGGGTTCGTGCCCCAGGTGGAGCCATGGACCATACCCATTGGTTTTGATCCTTACTCATCAACTCATTACCAGAATATCTCATAAAAACCATCTGGTCAATTTGCTTTTTAAACCCCAGTCTCTGTACTCCACTTGTCTCTGGAAAAAGGATGAACACACAGTGATATAGTCAAAAGTTTGGCACAGGGACCACGGGGCGTCCCAGAGATGAAGGACCTACCAGCTAGGTAAGTTATACCTATATACGACTTGTTTCAAAACGTTTCTTCTCCATGATATTTCTAACCTTTTAGAAAAAAAAAAGATGCTCAACGTATTATTTTCAGTGTGATAAGCAATATACTTTACCTGTCTCTTATATTCAGCTACTGGATCATAAACTTTCCATCCATTAATTGGAAATTTTTCTTTATAGTTGAATGCAAAGAGTGTCTGGATACAAAGAGCACAGAATATGTCAGTATTTCTTTGCTATCATATATACCTGATATTAAAGCTTTTCATTCAGTTATAAGCCAAATGTATTAAGATTCCTATTTTAACTTGTAAATTTTGAAGCAACGAATTGGCAGTTTTCTTAATCATTACACAGAACTGACAAATTTTAAATATTCTAATATTAGTCACCAACAGAGAGAAAAGAGATGAAGGGAACCTCTGGAAAAAAGAATAATTAAACATGAAAAATCTGGACCCCCTACAAAGGTACGCAAAAGAGGTTTATTTTAGTCTACTTACCTGCCCATTGGAAAGAGGAAATGCATGTTTGCTGAGGTTTTCAAATATCCCCAGTTTACTCTGTTCTTCCTGTTTATAAGCAAGTCGCAAGTTCCTCATATCCTGTTAAACAATTAGCAAAACTCATTTATTCAATGTGTATTGAGTGCCTATGAAGCAGACACCATGCAACAAAAAGTTCCATAAAATATTTTTATTCATTTCTCCTTTTATACTCTTTTTCCAACAGAAAGCAATTAACAAAAATACCCCCAGCACGGTTTATTAAAAAATTAAGTGAAGAAACTGGAACGAAGGGGACATGTTGCGGAAAAAAAAAAAAACTCATCAGATGGAACCAAGAGTAATATTAGTACGTAAAGGATATGCCTTCCCGTCCTGTGCACTTACTTGCTAAAGACATGCCATAGAATCAGTTGTAAGCTCTAAACTACCAAAAGAATCAATCACAGATCTCGCACCTTCCATATAATAGAAATGTGACGGAGGTTTCTCCCATGTACTCAAAGCAAGGACTATGCATCATGGAGAGACTATGGCCCTTAGTGACTTCTTTAGAGAAATTACAATGCTCTTTCTTAACATCCCAGTTTCTTAAAATGCCCCAGCATGCAAGCTGCCGGCCAAAAGGCCAAGTTCAGGTGGGCAGAAGCTATCCCAGCGAGGTGGCTCTGAGGACACACTTTCTTCCCAGGGGTGTTTTGAGGAGTACCACCTGACCTTCTGAAACCTCTGCTGTTAGTTAAACACAAAACACAAAACACCCATTCTTCTTTAACAGTATATGAAATTTGAAAATAAATATAATCACAAACGGATCAAAGCAAGAGCAATTTGGAAAGTGAGGGCGTTACTGTTGTGATATTATATGTTCGACAGCAAAAGAATGGAAACAACGTAAATGCCCATCAAAAGAGGCTGGTACATGAACTAACTACAGCACAGCTAATGGAATCCTAGAGAACTGTGAAAAATAAGAAACAGCGGCTTGTTACATATGGATGTCAAGGATTCCAAGATCCATTGTTAAGGGGAAAAAAGAAATGGCAGAATGGTGTCTGTAATGTGTCATTTTCGATGTATGTAATATGTTGCATTTTCAAAGACCATACATACATCTTATATGCACCGGGTATCAGTGGGAACTGGTAACAGTGGGTGCCTGCAGGGAGTGCGACAGGGTAGCTGGGTGTTGGGTGGAGCAAGACTTACTTTTTCCTAGTTTTCATCCCTTCTAAATTGTCTATCACCTGTTTAAAAAAAACGAATCCCACACCTTGCAGGGCTCTAGGACATGAGCTGAGAGGGCTGAGAGCATGGCTCTAATAATTCTATGCTGGAAAACATTTTAAGGGAGCTATTAGCAACTGCTCACCCTGGTCATAAAAAAAAATCTTAGTAAAACGGCCACAGGTTACCTGCTTAAATGATGTAACTTCCTGGTGTGCCCACCCTCCAAGCTATACTGGCTACACACGTACACCTTGGTGGCTGATTGAGGTCACTCGCTATTTAGGATTGCTCAGAGGGAAAAGTATTGCATGAAAAGGAAAGAGCATGTGTGAAGATGATGAGGGGGAGAGAGGGAGTGAGGGAGTGAAGGAGGGAGGGGAGGGAGGGGAGGGAGGGAGGGGGAGAGGGAGAGAGGGAGAGAGGGAGCGAGGGAGCGAGGGAGCGAGGGAGCGAGGGAGCGAGGGAGCGAGAGAGCGAGAGAGCGAGAGCGAGAGCGAGAGAGAGAGAGAGAGAGAGAAATGCGAGTGTGAGCAACTAAAGGAATGAGATGGCAGGAATGAGGGGACTGTGGCTGGGGATGAAGCTGCAGAGAAAGAAGTCAGGCTCAGACCCACGGGGTGTTGATGAGTTTCCTCTCAAGCCTAAGGGGGATGGGAAGCTACTGAAGAGCTCTTAGTAGGGAGGTGACATGTTTCAAAAATTGCAGAGCTGATCAATTCGCCCCTCTGCTTGAAGTTCTGCAGCTGCTTCACACAGCTCTGCATGTGGAACCGTGGCCCAAGAGTGACACCTGTACTTTGTCACATGCCAGCACAGCCACGTAGTGCCCACAGCAAGCGCAGTGAACTGGCAGACTTGTGACCTGGAACAGTGAAGGCTTTTTTTTTTTTTTTTGAAAAAGTAATTCAACTACAGTCTAGAGCCAACCAGAGGGAGCTGTCCTCTGAGATCTAATAAAAGCAAACAATGGGCAGGAATCCAATCCCCAAGTTTGGAAGGGACCGCGATGATTCTGCAGGCAGGATCCCTTTCCCAGTACTTCAGAGAGGGTTGTTGATAAACTGTATTTTCAATAAAAACATCAGTTAAGGTGTTTCTTAAGTGACTAGTCACCACTAAAGTTACCACACACATTGCTACTTAACCCGTTGGGGGATGGGAACAAAACCAAAAATAAACACAGGTCAGGTGAAAATTCCAACATAGCCAAGAGACTTAATTGTTTTTAATCACAGTATTTATGAATACAGTTGACCCTTGTATAACATGAGTTTGAACTGTGCGGTTCTGCTTATCCATGAATTTTTTTCAATAAGCACTATAAATGTATTTTCTCTTCTTTATGATTGTCTTAATATTTTCTTTTTTCTAAGCTTACTTTAGTGTAAGAATACAGTATGTGATACACACAACATACAAAATATGTGTTAACCAACTGTTACTAGTAAAGTTTCTGGTAATCAGTGGGCTATTAGTAGTTAAGTTTTTGGGAGAGTCAAAAGTTATACATGGGGTGAAGGAATTAAGAAGTACAATTGGTGGCTACAGAATGGTCATGGGGATGTGAAGTACAGCACAGGGAATATCGTCAGTGATACTGTAATAACCATGTGTAGTGCCAGGTGGATGCTAGGCTAATCGGGGAGATTGCTTCGTAAATTATATACATGTCTAACCACTATGCTGTTCACTTGGAACTAATATGTAATAAATCTGAATACCAACTGTAATTGAAAAAAATAAAACGATTAATAAAAGTTTAAAAAATTAAAGAAAGTTGTGCTCGCTTCAGCAGCACATATACTAAAAAGTTAAAGAAAGTTGAAGTTATATGTAGACTTTCGACTGTGCGGGCAGTTGGTGACCCTAAGCCCCACATTGTTCAAGGGTCACTATATTGTTGTCCCTTTAGGAAATCTGTGACCATCCACTGTTCTGAAGAGTAGTCTTAAAACAACAAATTGGAAAAAAAATATGGATCTCTGCTTCTCACTTGATTTCTCTGAAATGTAACAGATAATGTCAGCAGGTAGGTTATAGGTCCATGCTAACTGGAATGTTTCATTAGAAAGGAAGAGGATCACTTTAAGGGCTCACATAATGGTATGAGCTGGTTGACACAACATCTGAAGAGGTGTCTGTCCCAAAAACCTCTCAGTTCCTAACAGTACAATTGACTCTGACTGTCCAAAGTCCAGGAAAATGGCATGAGAGAAAGTTCCCGGCTGACTGCCCCATTCAGTCTTACCGATGTTGGTGCCATACCTTGCACACGATCTCTATACCACAAGAATTGTCCCCATGGCTCTGTGCTCCAATCTTCTCAACTCTGCTGATCACTCCCAGGGGAACATCAAGGATGAAATGCGGGTCCTGAGTTTACAAATTAGTGTCAGTCAACAGAGTTTTCATATTTTAAGTCTTTGCTGGCTTAAAACACATTGGTTTTACTTCGCATTTCCTGTTTGTCCCCTGCTAAGAAACTGAAGTCTGATTCCTAATTTGCTTGCTGAAGATGTTCAGACTACAGTTAAACTTCCCCTGCAAGTTTAAGTGCTACTTTAACAGCCTTTTTTTTTTCAAGATACAAAATCGGTTTGCAAATGTGCACGTCTTATAACTCACCCTCTGGTTCCCTCAGGGTGTTGGGATTTTGGGGTACTTCTTACTTCTTTATTGTTTATTTGCTTCTGAAGTGTTTTTAAAAATAAAACACACTTTTAAAAACTCACCCTCTCCACATTTTTGAAGTACATCTTAAAATCTGTCACTGTCAGTGTTCCACTCACGGCTCCCATAAATGGGCAGATATACATGACATCTTTCACTGAAAGAAAAAAAACTTAAAGTAGCAGCTTGTGCTTCAATAAACCTTAACATTAGTTTCCAAATATGTATATTTGTGATTCTAGTTTCCTAGGAATTTTAAATTTGTTATTACTTGAAATAAAGACAGATGGATAGCCTTCTAATAAAATTCCATTTTTTTAAACAAAATTCTAATTTGCTACTTAATGAGGTTTTAAGTAAAGGGCCTCATAATAAGCTGCATTTGTTGCTTTTTTCCAGGTTGGTTAACTTTCTCCCTGGGTGATCAATTAATCATATCAAAAACATATTAATTAAACTCTAAAGACTCTGAGCTACCACTTAATAAATTACTGCTAATGAAAACTAACTAAAGCTGAAAACTGTCCACTAAGGCACCTCCAGAGGCAGCTGCTTCACAGATGACAAAAACCAGGACCACATTAAGGGAGTGAAAAAAGACTTCTTTGCTTTAAATTCCTTATCGCTTTCCATATTGATTATTTTCTTATTATGACTATCAATATCAGCATATGTAATATGATATTGATGACATATCTGACTAGAACCTCACCTCTCACAAAGATATCACATCTTCACCATCTTCCCAAAGTGCCATTTCAATGGAATGACAGGAACATGCACCACTACAGGTGAGTCCAAGTGGAACGATTAAAAGTACTAAAGTTGTCATCCACCCAAAAACTTCCATTAAACTCTTCTCTAACTCATTATGTACTGAGTGGCTTTTATTGCTAGGGTTCTAGGTATAACTAGACACAGTTCCTGCCCACAAGCAGCCCTGTGAGTGACACTACACAGAAAATGACCATTACACTACAGTCCGATAAATGCTATCATTGCCATGTGGATACGATGTGATAAGAGCTCAGAAAAAGGATCAACTTAACTCAACAGAGAAGCAGGGGAGGGAGAGGGAAAAAGGAGGAGAGAGTGAGTAGCCAGATGTTGGAGGTTAGTGCAGCTAGATCGAAGAGTGCATGAGGGTGATGGGACATGAGGCTAGAGAAGCCTCATTCATGAATGTTCACGGCAGCTTTACTTGCAGCAGCCAAACAGTAGAAACAACCCAAATGTCCATCAATAGATGAAGGGACAAGTGAACTGCGGTGCATCCATACAACAGAATACTATTCAGCAATAAAGAGGAATGGCTGTTGGCCCATGCCACAATATGGGTGAATATCAACAAAATTATGCTGAGTGGAAGAAGCTAGATAAGAAAGAGAATATACTCAATGATTACATTTCTAGAAAACTCTAGAAAATATAATTTACTCTGTAGGGTTTGGGGATGGGGAGAAGGTATGGGAGGGAGGCTTTATAAAGGGTCCTAAAGAAACTTCTGAGAGGAGATGGATAGGTTCATCATCTTGACTGTGATAATGGGTTTCCCAAGCATATAATGTGTCAAAACTCTTCACATTCACTTTAAATCTGTGTAGTCTGCTATCAGGAGAAGCAGACATGTGACATAATTACCTCTGCATTTTAAACAGATCATTCCCCAAAGCAGCATGGAGACATGGATGGAAGAACTCCCAGAGGCCAGAGGTCCACCAGGAATGAATGAAGTTCCAGAAGCCAAAGAAAGAGTTTCAAAATGAAGGATGAGATTAAGTAGGGTCCAGAGCCACAGACGAGGTATTCAGTGGGGGTAGCTGTTTGCAGCTCCTGGCAGAAGAGGCTGCTAACTCAAACATTCTTGACACAAGATGATTGCTCTGAGAGCAGTCTTATGTCTTTGGATGGGAACCATGAGGGAAGAAGGCAACTTAGCAAAGCTGGCTATCCTACCCAACCCCAGCAATTGAGAGGTGAAAACAGCGCACCCAGCTGCCCACCCATTCACCCATGGCACAGTGGACTACCTGCTCAAATACCTGCTAGTCCACCGTGAGGGGATGTGAGAGCCCTCAGGCCATCGCCCTGACAATCCAGGCTGGCAACACATGCCCTTTTCTTGCGCTAAAATTGTACTTTCTTGATACATTTCCCTTACAGCGAAGGATTCCAAGAAACCAGTGAATTGACATTACAGTGAGTGTCTGATCAGCCTTCAGTTCATCAGAAAAAGTTGGGGCCCCCTTCTGTTGGTAATGCCAACTAATACTCATCAGAGTTTAATGTGATCCTCTATAGTCTTCGATCTCTTAAGGTTATAAGGACATTAATAAGAATGAATAGACCTCATCCATTTGTCCCCTAATTAAATCACTTTGGCTGATCTTTAGCACATACACCACCGATGCTCACAAGGAAAGTGTCATTTTATGGATCTCTATAAGCAAAGTGTATGCATTAAACTTACCAATGGCTTTGATCGATTCTCCTGGAAAAAGCGGTGCTTCTTCCATCTGTGCCAGCTTATTTCCATCCCTTAGAGCCTGGCAAAAAGACGAACAGGAGTAAGTCTCACTTTCTATCTGTATACCCAGGAAGCATTGTGCTGTCCTGTGCTCTTGCCACAAAGCTACGGAAGCGTGCGAAATGGATGCCCCCGCCCCTTACAAGACAATTTCAAAGCTCAGCATCACAGGACACCATGCTGCATATTCTAGCAAATTATTACATATATTTAAAGTTTACAGTTAGAAAGCATTAATACAGAAATGGCTTGACATGACAGATAGATACTATCATCACTACACAGACAGCTATTATAAGGTGCCTCCAGAATTTGGAAATAAAGTTAAAAAAAAAAGGTTACCTTCTGAACATGAAAGTAATACAAACAAAATCAGCATTAGATGTAGGTGCTTAGCTAGCTGTAGAAATGGCCCAGCCTCTGAGATAGCGTGGAAAACTCTGAAGTCTTATTAAGGTAGCCAGGGAGGGGTCTCAGGGCAGTGATATTACCAAGGAAAGCCCTAGGCTTTTGTACTACAGCCCAGCTACACCATGTGTGTGCACAGAGCATAGGAGCTTGTCAGTGTGTCTCCCACCCAGGCCACAAGAGAGCGCGCCCTCATCTGGCAGACAAGAGTATTTCAATCACGACTGTAGAGCGGTGTGTTCTTCAGCCTTCTCCCAAGCCAATTCACTGTGTGCTGATTCCACGCGTGCCAAGCGAACTGCTAATAAGGTATTGGGTTTTCTGGCTACAATGATACTAGGAAAAGGATGTCTTGGATGGCTATGATAAAATGCCTGGGTATAAATGTAGGTACACGCCCATAGTTCTCATGTCCAGCTTGGCACTTTGCCCCAGTAGCCGGTCTCTTGTAAGCTTGGTTACATAGTGCCAGAGAACTCAGGGGAGCTGAGAAAATAGTGCTCTCAACCTACAAAGCTGGGGACCAGAGCATGAACTCGGGGCCCATTCCAAGGTACTGCCACCCCCTGAAATGCTGCCAAAGAAACTGGTCACTTTCTCCTTGGCATGTCTGACAGAATGTGTCATGAATAAGAATAAGGTGTTTAAACCCCCAGCAATTCCAAAGCTATGTTTTATAGAGCATTAAATCCCAAAGAGATGTGAATAGGTCTTTTTTTTTTTTTTTTTGAAAAGTTTGGGAAATGCAGGATTAAAGAAAACAAGTTAAACTCTGTGTTTGGTTTTTTTAGTGAGATCTTTAGTGTGTTAATGCACTCCACATCAGCAAGAGGGCGCTAGAGTATGCTACATTTCCCATACCTACTTGATCAGGGGCTGCTTTCTCCAAAAAAAGACTTAACATCAGGAGTGTTCAGCGGAAAACAAATTGGACAATACTAAGTGTTCAGCATGACTTTGTGAAGCAAAACATTAAAAACTGATAGCTTTTATAATTCTAATGGAAATTACTGAAAATTCAAAATAATTATTTTTCATAGTTATAAGAATATTTCATTATGTTCTATTAAAGGAACTTAAAGGTCAATTTAAAAACACTACACAAGGTAGTTTCATAATTCGTTTTTAAAATAAAGAAAAGAAAAAAGTCAAAATATAAAGAGCAAACTCAATGCTAAATGTTGGTCAGGGTTTGTCTGTTCCTCATCAAGACAGATGGTTAAAATAATGCAGATTTAGGGTTCATCGCTACCTCCAAATAATTTCATTTCATTTGAATTTTTAGTCCAGATCGGTTTTTAAGACACTTTCAGGCCCAAAATTTTAGGAATGTAGAGAACTATCAAATGGGAGATGAAAAAGTATTTGTATATTCATTTTTATACTCATACCTGACTTGGAAATATATCTTTTACACAATAAAACATAAACCAATATTTATACTTTCAAATGTTTAGTTTTAGAAACACTAAAAAAAATCACAAATCTTAAGAGAAGCCTTAATTTGAAAGTTGGCTTTCTTTAATATATTGGATGAACTAGAGACTAATTTTATAATATAGTTACAAAGTGAGAAAGCTATTTTAATCAATATCCAAGTATTACATCACTTCAAATATTACACTGTTAAAGCTCATTTTAATGGCTAAATATTATCATATATTTTATAGACTTAAATTCCTTAACTCACATTTAAAAATAAATGTGGATAGGTTAATTTGAAATATGTTTACTAAAGCTATTCTAATCAACTGTATCTGTCAGGAGTGGGGGGAAGGAAGGCTCACTTTAAGTTGTACAGTGAAACATCAAATAGCTTAAAGTCCTTAACCCAGAACAAGCTAGCAGAATGTTGCAGATGGGAGATAATGGTGATTGGGACCATTTTGAGAATATACAAGGCTCTCAGGATAGAGGTTGAAGAGCAAATATTTCTCTTCTCTTCTGAAAGCCATGTTGAATTTGGCCCTGAAATATCTGCACATTTATTTTTATTTATTATTATTTATGCCTACAGTACCTGGTCTTCCTAGGTGGTCTCCCATCCAAGTACTAACCAGGCCCAACCCTGCTGAGCTTCCAAGATCAGACATTGGGCTTGTTCAGGGTGGCATGGCCGTAGACCATGGACTGTGGCTCTACTGGGGTGTGAACCCAGGACCTTCTGTGTGTAAAGCAGACTTGCTAACTGCTACACTACGGAACCACGTCTCATACCTGTGCATTTAAATAATGCATAACTGTGCTGGTGAGACGTAGTGAGACAAACCTCTCACTAATAATAACTAAATCTGGGACATGATTTTAAGAGATGAAAAAGAAATTATCAGAAGAAAACAAATAAATGATCCCACTGCTTCAGATTTCCCCATAAAAGGTTTATTTTTTAAAGGAAACACATTTAGCTTTAGCATAGAATTTCAAGAGAATAGTTTTAAAGGCTCATTGCTTTGTGAGTATAGTAGATTCCTTTTATAAAGCTGATGTTAGGAAATGGGACTCACACTTGTGCTACATTAAGCTTTGACTGCAACTACCAAGTTGCACAGGACATGATTTGACCCTTGATTTATCCAACCCATGTACAGCATAATCAATGAATGGAATATTCTTGTGAACGAAATTTGATCTGATGAACACGCCTATTTCTCTTGGTGCCTTTGCTCCAAGCGCTGCCCAGTTGAGGAATTCTCTCTGGTGATCTCATCCAAACCCAGTTCCTGAGACCCTGAAGGTCCAACTGAAGGCCCACCAGCTCCCTGAATTTGTCCCTGAGGGCATGAACCCAAGGGATGCCCCTGGCCTCTCCGCTACTTTCTCATCTGAATCTAAGCTGCTGGGTGGGCCGTTTCTATAATGGCTGCATGCTGAAAGCAGTGGCTTTCAAACTGGGCTCTTCAAGGTGCTTCCAGAGTCACCAAAGGAGGGTGGGCTGGGCAGAGGCACAGCTGAGCACAGGGGCTTGCCACGTTTTTCTGGAGTGGCACTTTTACCCCTGTCACACACTGAGTTTCTACAGAAGCTTTGGGGAAAGTTCTGTTGCTTTAAAAGACTCCAGAGGTTCTAGAGGTACTGAGTAAAGAATAGCACTCAAGGGTACTCGAATGAGGTTTTCTTCTCCTGATTAATAAATACAAACTACACAGACTCAATTCCACAAATACCTGACAAGGTACCAGGCACTGTGCTGGACAGAGACCATGCTCATCTGAATAAAGCGAAGTCCACACCCTCAAGGAGCACCCTTAGTGTATGCATCTGTCCCCTCTAAGTCTTTGTAAAGGCATTTGAGAATCCTGTCGTGACTGAGGCTCATTAACTCATCAATAACCTTCTGTGGGAAAACTGAGAAGTACAGATGAACAAATTGCTGGTTGACAAAATGTTGGATAAACCAATTTTTGCAAATAATGTCATAATGGAATCTACCAAACTTGGACAGGAGGGCACTACTATAGTGGTAAAAGCATTTGCTTATCATCTAGAAATCTAAGATGAAATGGCTTCTAAATACACGATCCGTAGCTACAAACAGATGAACACGTAGAACTTGCCACCTGTTCAGCTTCAGCTTCAGAAGGGTAGCCATTGTGTTCTTCCTGAATCTCCTGCACAGCACCAGGTGCATGGACAAGAAAAGGCAAAGAGGAGAAAGAGAAACACGTGCAAACAGACAGGTGAAAGGACAGAAGTTCTTTTTTAAAGAGACAGTAAGCATGTAAAAGTCGACACACCTTTCACGGCTTTGCAAATCACAACATTTCACCCCTTGGAGGTAAGAAAACAACGTGTAGGTCATCTATAGCATCCTCAGCCTAAAATGGAGTATCTATTCTGTGTTTGTGTTGGGATAGAAAAATGAAAAGCAAAAACATCATGGATTTCGAAGAATGCACTGTCTTTTTAAAATCAAGCAATGCATACTATAGCGTGTAGCAAAGAAACAAAATAACAGACATATGATATGCTCATAGAAAATAAAGCACACCACGGTAACTAGGTAAAGGGCAAAAATCAAGCCAAAATACAAAGGCAGTCCGTAGACATGTATTTTAAACACAGTAAGTATCCGTATGCTCTCAAGAATTAGCAGTCAACTCCACTGTCATTACCAAAATTTCCACAAACGTGCACATGCACATATCTCATGCTGGAGATAAACAGAAACGTAAACATATATATATATAATCTGGTACTTATTGCTTACTGCTAATTAAATATTGTGAATCATGAATCAATACCATAATTAAATATTTCTTTTTTTTTTTAGGCAAGCCAACCCTTAGTTGACCTCACAGATTGCAAGGACCTTGTCAGTTTACAATCCCTTATTATTTTTTTTATGCCTCCAGCACCTGGTCTTCCTAGGAGGTCTCCCATCCAAGTACTAACCAGGCCCAACCCTGCTTAGTTTCCAAGATCAGAATGGGATCAGGCTTAATATTTCTACAGTATCAATGTGCTTCAAAGAAACAGCTAAAAGGTCACATATCTTTAATTTTTTCCAATTCCTTTAAAGGTATACTGTTCTTAATTTAATTTCTTCATGGAATGTTTTTGAACCTTTAAAAAATGGACTTTTAGTTCAGCAGTGCTTTAAAGAATACGAACACTAAAGTTGACAAAATTATAACACCTTTTAAAAGCTACATCAAGTCTCTAAGGCTGAAAATATTAAAATTTAGCATATATACATATTTTCCTTCATGAAACTATGGTTCCAAAACCATATTTTTTGAAAGGCAACCAGTGAAGAAGCAGCAAAGTTTTAAATGAATTTACTATTCTCCCACCTTTCATTTTTGTCAATAAAGTAAAATAGCTACTTAATACATTTTTATACTTTATTATCAGATTGAATTTAGTACACAGTTGGTACTGCTACCCTTCGAAGCAGGGTAATTTTTAAAATGTATCCCGTTTTTTGAAATTTCTGATTTTTTAAATACAAAGAAAATGGAATCATTCTTTGATTAAAATTTTAAAAACAAATGAATGACTAAACAAAAAAAAACACACACAGCATTTCAAAGTCCATGCAAGTGTAAAGCCAAACACCAATATTTAACAATGTGAATCAATGAAAATGATTCCCATGAGTGAAAGAAAACATGGTGAAAACAAGATTAAACAAAGATAAACCAACTAGAATCCTAAGAATTTGAGTTAACCTGCTTATTTTTGAATGACTTCATTGGCTTCAACGAGATTAAAATTTTTAAACTGAAGTCACTAAATTATTCTGTCAAAATCCATTGTTTTCATTTAATGGAAATAGGTTAATTTTCAACATCTGATACTCAGGCTTAAATACATGCACATTACCAATCTTTGTCTTGATCTATGAATATTCTGAAATAAAGGGAAGGAAAATCATGAGAAAAATATAAGCTATAAACCCACTAGATGTAACAGCTACATCTGTGGTTTAAGACCTCCAAAATAGACCGATTTTGCTAAACTTATCTTCAGGATTAGAACTTCTGCTTTTTAGATTCAGCATGCAGACATGAAGGTGACTTAAGATCTTACTTAGATAGGATGGACAACTGACCACTGTGTTGTTGCTGTCATTGGTAAATTCTTTAGCATGAATTACATGATAAACAAGGTTAAAAGAGGACTCTGTAGGCCTAGCCTTGTGAGCCCCTGCCACGAAGATCCATTTGGTCAGAATTCATGAAACATAACAAAAGTCAGTATTACACACTGGTAACAATTTTAGCATCCTGCCCTCACACATACTAGCTTTTATTGTACATATAAACATTGTAACAAATAAAGCAATTCTAGTAAACATTTAAAGCTTTGACACAGCAGAGCAAATTGATCTGGGTGACTCATAAAAACCAGTGAAAAGGTAAAGAACACTAAATAGACTAAGGGTTTGATAAAGCACAGAGACACACAAGTAGGAGGCCCATCTGCTAAAGCCGAATATCCTTACCCTTATATCAGGCCTCCTGAAAACCTGTTAGTTAAAATACAGAACATCATCATCACAAATGCGTTACTACTGACCCGCGTAAGATGCCATTAAGCTCACCAGCCCATTCCCTAAGAAACATCATAATCCTCTACATAAAACTAACCAGATCAATCCTAACACATTTGCCCTCTAAGTTTAATTCAATAGCAAATCAATCCTAACACATTTGTCCTATAATTTTCAGGCAAGTCTATGGTTTAGAGAAACTTATCGCCCTTAGGCTAAGATGAATGACATTATTTTAAACACAAACCCCTTCTGTCAAGTGCTATTACAAATCACTGTGAACAGGCAGTGTTTGAAAAGTTCATCTGTGTGTCTGTTTGGAATACTGAAAAATGCATTTTCCCCACAGAAACAATGATATAAAAAGGCGGTTCTGCTCCCAAATCGGCCCACAGAAACAAAACAAAACTGAACCAAAAAAAAACACAAAAGCTCCTACATTTGACCCAGAGCACACAGCTCCGCTATAGCATTAACGGTATCATAAACACAAATCTTAACCACAAATCTTAACCTAGTTTCTGTAGAAATTATATTTCCAACTTGCACTCCAGAATTAGACCCCCCAGTGAGGCCGCCCCACCGAGAGAAGGGTGTCTGCCAGTCCTGCTCCCCAGCCTCCAGCTCCCTCTTCCCACCTGGCAGCTCCAGGTAAGAAGAGGTAGATGGCTGGTCTGGGGTGGCAGGGGAGGGGAAGGGGGGCTCCAACTGCTGCCCCTGCAAAGGGAAGGCCAAGGTTTATTGAATGGGGACAATAATTTCAGTGACATTTTTCCAGCGCCGCAGGTAGCCTGCGAATGCTACTTGAAATGGCAGCGTATGTATTTAGGAGGCCTAGGTCAGAGGAAACAGCCCAGAGAACTGATGGAACTTATGAAAAGCAAATAGTGGTAATGGTCTGAGTAAGACCTGAATCATCTGTTTCCCATTCCAGAGTCTGAAATCGAATCATCTAATCATTGGCTGCTCTATGGAAAACAGATCATTAAAAAAAATCACTAGAGGTTCTTATTAGCTGTATAGGTTTTACTCAGGATGGATAAGATCACGTGACTAGGAAAATATAGACTTCATCATTGTATCATCGTTAAAATTCTCTTTGAAATAAAAAAGATTTTCTGAATTATATGATGCTGTAGCTCAAAGAGAATTAAAGCCGTAATTTCCTAAACATAGACTATTTAGACTAATAAGCTTAAACCTGGCTTTTTTTTTTTGGGGGGGGGGTGATGGATATGTTTGTCATCTTAATTCTGGTGACAGTTTCCCAAGTATACTTATCAAAACTTATTAAATTGTATACTTTAAATATGTGAAGTTTGTTAATGATACTTCGATAAAGCTGGTATAAAATACATGCTTATATGAGTTTTAAAAAGTCAAAATGGGACATAGATGGCAATAAAAATGAAAAATAGAAAATCTCTGCTCCCCGAGCTCCATTCCTCAGTGATAACCATGTTTAATGAGACCTATTTTTAATTCTGAAGATCACCTCCACAACCATATATACAATATGGTTCCACCTCGACTTCTTGATCTGTCAACTTTAAGGAGTAGCTAGTGACCTTCCATTTTAAAAGATGAGAAAGTAAGCTTTCTCAAGCTTTCTCCCTCTTCCTAATCTCTGCAAATTGAAATTTTAATTTTTAGTTCTTTTGTCTCCTTCGGCAGCAGCTGCATCATAAAAAAAATACTCATGAAATGATTTTCAGGCGCCAGACATTCTTCTAAGCACTTTGTGTGTTTTAACTCTTTTTCTTCTCAGAATAACCTTGTAAATAAGACAAAAACTATTATTGGCCCTATTTTTGATGAGAAAACCAAGGCACAGTTAAGTAATCTGGTCAAGTTCAAGGTGACTGAGCAAGTATTTAAACCCGGCTAGTCTGCTTCACTGCCTCAGCTTGGTGTCGCTATAATGAACACATTTAAACTATAGTCTTCAAACATACATACAATCTCTTTTAGGGTTGGTGAAGAAATCAACACCACTACCCTTTTACTCACTTCCCCTGTCTACCTCCAAACCTCTGCTCTAGCAAACCATTATTTTCATGTTTGTTCTGTAACTACAATTATTTGACACTTTGTCTAAGAAGTGATAGTAACAATTGAAAATGAAAAAGCAGACAATGTGCTTTTAGACTCACATAATTCTTTACTGTAATGAACTCCTCAGTATTCCTGGTATAAAACCGGGAAGGTCAGTGGAGGCTCTCCTGAAGGTCTCTAAGTTGTTACCCAAGTGTTTCTCCCTGGTTTAGTTTATACCGCTCCTGAAACAAGCTATTTCAGACACACACAGAGGTTCTTTTTTTTTTTTCTTGAATCAGATTCTGCTCAAAGCTGGAGAAGAGAGCAGTTGTTTTAAGTCAGGAGGCCTGAAGCCAGCCAGCTCTCCCCAGCCAACCTGGGGCCTCAGTCTCTACAAATACACAAGGAGAGGAGTCTACTGAGTGAGTACAAGGTCCTGACGAGTTCTAAAACCATAGCAGTCATTTATCTAAGCCTCATGGGAAGACTTCAGAAAACATCTTCCCACCTCACGCTTCAGGAAGCAAATCGGCCTAGTGGTTAAAAGCGTGAGCTCATGAGTCGAATCCTGCCTCTACCACTCACACCCCACCAGACCCTTAATGGCCACACCAGCCAGCAGAGTCTTAGTCTCCTCTTCTCTAAATCAGTGATGCTGAGCACATCTCCCTCGCAGGTGGTTGGGTTAAATCGGGTACCATAACTGAATCTGGGCGGGTAAGTACTCAGGACACAGGACTTGTTAGCATCGGTACTCTTTATGTGACCTTTCTGAGTTAATGGGTCACGTAGCCTCCCCAATTTACACAACTCTCTTCACATGCCTCACATCTCCTCTCTCAACTCCTACACTTGCCAGGAATCTAGAAGGTGCAAAAAAGTTAATAATGATCTTAATCTATTTAACAAAGCAGGTAGACTGCCCGAAAGGTAACTAAAAATTTACCTACTTCTAAATGGCTTTCACTAAATCAAGAAAAAGCACTGTGAAATGACCCCCATTCTTGACACAGAGCCCCTAAAACTCGTAAATAACGGTGCTAAGACCACCTTTTGTTCTAATATTTGGTCTTTGACCTCAGTTCCTGACACAGAGCTCCTAAAACCCTTGGAATTTCCTGGACCATAGGAAGTGTCTTTGTTCTAATGAGGTGACTTTGGGTGGAATCCTGGATGGTGGCTTGTTATGGGAAAGACCAAGTAACGATTAGAAGTTTGGAACTTTCAGTGCCACCTCCCCCCACATACTCCCAAGAGGGCAGATGGGGCTGGAAAAGGAGTTTACTGACCATGCCCATGTGATGAAGCCTCTGTAAAAATTCCAAAAGTATGGGGTTCAGAGAACTTCTGGAATGAACACATCTACATGCTGGGAGGCTGCTGCACCCCAACTCATGGGGACGGAAGCTCCTGCACTCAGGACCCCCGCACCCCAGACCTCGCCCTATGTATCTTCGTCTGTTTAACTGTGTCCTTTATGACATCCTTTAATAAAATGGTAAATGTGTTTCCTTGAGTTCTGTGAGCTGATGTAGCAAATGACCAAATTCAAGGAGGGGGTCGTAGGAACCCCCAATGTGTAGCCAAACCTGGCAAAAGTGGTGTTGAACCTGGACACCCACTCCCTGTGACTGAGGGCCAGTCTCTTGGGACCAAGCCCTTAAACTCTGGGGTTTATAGTAAGTCTGGTTAGTGTCCGAATTGAATTGTAGGACACCCCCGCTGGTGTAGGAGAATTGGCTGGTGTGGGAAAAACACACCCACATATCTGGTGTCAGAAGTATTCTAAGAGTGTACTGTGAATAGCAGAGGAAAACAGTGAATTTTTCCCTAAACCCCAAAATTCAGATTTGTATAAAAGTTTGGATTGGGGGTAAAATGCTCTTCCTCTGGCCTCAGGTCCCATGCAAGTCATCCTTTGGGGCACTCCCCTCCACAGAGGTGAGCGCTCGGGCCGACCACTTGTTCCGAATGGATTTGGTAAAGGAGCCATTGTGCCCGTCTGGGCTCTCTGTGATCCGTGTTCAGCCTACCCAGAGGGGACAGCTTAGTCTCCCCCGCCCACGGGGAGTTTGTGTGGGTCCTGCCCCAAGTGAGAGGCCGCAGTTGTCCAGGGCTCTCTCTGGGGGATTGTGTTTAACTCTGAGCCCACTGTGGGCTCAGAATTCCAAGCCAGCTTTGATCGATTATTGTGGTCTGAATCTGTTCAGCTCCTGTCTGAGTTCTTTAGAAGGTAATAGTTGACACCCCTAAGTCCCCAACAGTGCAAAAGTTTCAGAAAGTTTTCAAATGTGAGCCAGAACCAGTAATGCAATTACTGACAAGCTGCACTCTATGCCAGGCACTGTGCTAAACGCTTTAAATGTTATCGCAACCCTCCCAGCCCCCGGAGAAAGAGATCCTACTGTTATCCCCAAATGACAAATGAGGAAACTGAGGCAGCAAGCGCTAAAGGAACTTACCCAAGATCAGAAAGCCAGCAACAGCAGAGTGGTTATTCAAAACTGAGCTGGCTGGTTTTAGTCGAGGAGGCTGATAAAGGCCCTCGAGCTTAATTCCTTGAATGCCCCGCCCCGTCCTGTCCCACCACACCTTGTTTATGCTCACCACAGTCCAACCTGTGCTATATTTTTCGGTGTTTTCTTCCTCTCCTATGAATTCCATGCAGCCTCACTCTTTGCAAAGAACAGGTGCTCATATCGCACTTATGGGATGGACTGGTGCTCAACAATTATAATATACTCCTCCTGTATTTCTTTTTATATATCATAGCATAACTATATGTTTCATATTTCTGCTGTAGCATGAGTTCTTATTAAGTACTAAGCAAAATTGATTTTATATTCAATACAGAGAGATCTCGTGCACCACGTACCATGCCATCTGATTTCCCTGATGGTAGTTTAGCAAAAAACTACAGTGCTGTATCAGAACCAGAATACTAACACTGACAGTCAAGATACAGAACAATTTCATCACCACCAGGACCCCAATGTTGTCCTTTTATAGCCACATCCACTTCCCACCTGTCCCTCCCCTTCTTAGCCTCTGTTAAATACTAATCTGTTCTCCATTTCTATAATGTCTTCTGAAGACTGTTAAATAATTGGAAACATACAGTACATGACCCTTCGGGAGTGGCGTTTTTGTTTTGTTTTGTTTTGTTTTTTACTCAGTGTTATTCCCTTTTCTCTGTCCTCTCTATTCTGCTGTTGAATCCATCCATTGAATTTTTAAATTTTCGGTTATTGTATTTTTCAGTTTTAAATTTCCATTTGGTTCTCCTTTATCTCATATTTCTTTATTGAAACCTTCTATTTCTTGTCTCTCACTTTCTACGTTTTCACTGTTTCGAGCATATTTGTAATTGCTTATTAAACGATTTTATGATGGCTTCTTAAAAGCTTTTTCACATAATGTGAACATCTCTGTCATCTCGGTTTTGGCATTTATTGCTTTTCTTTACTCATTCAGATTAAGATCTTTCTGATTCTTGGTCTGATGAGTGATTTTTAATGGAAATCTGCACATTTGGAGTATGAGATCTTATTTAAACCTTCTGTTTTAGCTGGCTTTCTCTGACGCTGCTCCAGTAGAGAAAAGGAGGGTGTGGGTACTGCCTCGTTACAGCCTGGCAGGGGTGTAATCTAGGCTCCCTACTTGGCCTTGTTGGTGGGTGGGTGCGGGGCCGCAACTTTTTCTGTGGTGTTTGGCTGCAGTATAGTGATTAGTGTCTAAGAGTATTCTTTTCTTCTTGACTGCCCCTTTCCTGGTCCTTTGACTAGAGAGAGGAGGCTTTTGTTGTTGTGCCTGTTGGCATTTCTAGGTTGCTGGCTTCTTGAGCAATAAGTATGGGACATATGTGACAAAAACAAAATGCAGGGACTTTACCGTCCTGTTGTTCCTTGGGTTCTGAGGTCCCTGATCAGTCTGCCTTCTGCTCTCTTTCAGAGAATTCTTATGTTTCTTTTATAGATAATATTCAGGGTTTCTAGTTGTACATAGCATGAAGAAAAAATACATCTGCTCCATCTTTCCAGAAGCAGAAGCCTAAATCTTGATATTATTAAGCAATAATTCCTCCCCAGAGAGAAGATAACACTTTTCTATTACAGTGGTTACAAAGTGGAAGCCTATAGCTCAGACAGGCAGTAGCAGGGTTTTTTTCTAATCCAGTTCTCCACAGCCCCCTCCCATGTCTGCCTAGCTTGTTAACTATCCCATGAAGATATCTGTGTTTGCAAACTCTGCTTTAATAAACACATCATGAGGCCAAGCTATCAACAATGGATTACAGCCATGGATTCTGGAAGATCATGCTCGAGCTTCCCTTTTCATACACTAATACTCAGTTTAAGAAACATAAACTAAGACTTAGGTCAAACATAATAAAGCCTTTCCCATACATTGCATCCCACTTCCTTTCCAAAGCCCTCTGGGAAATTTTGTTGAGGATTCTGAATTCAATCACTGTACTAACTTGTTAAATAATTAAACTGAGTACAGGACCTTCTCTATTTTCTTGTTTTTCTTTAGAACATTTAAAGATCTAGCCATTATGTGTACATTGACAAGGGTGGGAGAAACAGGAGGAGAGGTACGGAGCACTGATGATGATGATGATGATGATGATGGAGCCAGAGGAAGAAGGATGATTACATTAAAACTACAGTGTCCTAATTTCCTAAAGGCTGGCCAGAATCAAATCCTTTTGGACAAAAGGGAATTGAAGAATGTTCTAGAAAGAAAGGGATTTAGAGACTTACAGTCTAAGCCAAACTCTCTTATCCTTACAGATAAGGAAACTGACACTCTGAGGTTATACAGAGTCACAAAGCTAACCAGCACTGTTTGTACTACTCCATCACGTTCCTTCTTCCTGGCCCAGTTCTATTTTCCCAACAATGGAAACTGATCAACTGTGTCACTTCTTCTCATAGTTCCTAAAAACATTTTATTACAATTTGTAACTGTATTATGGAACATAACATTCCGATCTTGTTCTTAAATTTATTGACAAATTCCAGAGATTTTTACTGTTAGCTCAGTAAAAAATGAAAGCAATTGAGCTGGTAGTGGAAGGAGGCAAACAAAACAAAATCTTTTATTATATTTCTTCTAGTAGTCCTAATTATCAGGCAGATCTTCAGGATGACTTGGCACTGAAGCGTACATTTATTAGGTTAGTTGATCCATAAATAAACCTAAAAGCTACCTACTCTTTCAGCTGGGACAATGTTTCCCAAACATCTGTCATTCCATATACCATCTCTACAAGTTTGGTTTGCTGGATCTGCATGTCGCTTGTACTAACATTCATATGTATATTTATACCGACTTTAAATCCACTCCTTTTTCATACTTAGAAAGCTCTAAGCAATAACATCCATTAAACCACAAGTTTGATGTGCTAGTTTTCCTAATATACTTTATTTTAAAATAATTACATACTGTTAAAACATGTCCAGGAACATACCATCTAAACTCATCTCATGTGATACCAGCGATATTCTTACCATACTTTGGGTGATCTGATCCTGAGCTCTGGATTTATGAGTAAATAATAAAAAATTTGTTCTCCAAAATCTAACCTGAGTTGCTAATTATTCAGACTCATGGGCATGTACCAAATGTATGATCCTACCACCAATTCCAACAGATAGAAACCTTAGAAGCCCAGCTTTTCAGATTTTATTGTACATAAGAAAGATATGAGGCACTGGATTCCCCACACTCACAGTGGGATGGGGGCTGAGGAAGCTGCATTTTTGCAGGCACCCAGGGAGGGCTGACGTGGGAAGATCCAAGGGTCACATTTTGAAAAACAGTGGACAGGGGAGGTGGGGCAAAATTGCAAAACTCACTCTAGCTTTTCAATGGCCTGGGTTCAAATTCCAACTCTGACTGTGTGATACTAAGCAAGTCAGGTAACCTCTCTGAGGCTTGGTTTCCTTATCTGTTAAATGATGATTATAATAAAAGCTACCTCACTGGGTTATTTTAAGGCTTAAATAAATGATGTGTCAAAAAGCATTACAAAACCATAGAGCCCTGACCTTGAGTTTAACTTATACTAAATTAATCCCCAAGTTGAGTGTGTATTTCAAACGTTTGCACAATAGATAATTTCAAATATTATCGACTGATGACTACAAATTAAATCCTCAAGGAATTGTATCTGGACCTTCAGGGAAAACCCCATGCAATGGCTCCCAGGCCAGAGGTGTTCCAAAGGCCTATCTTGGTAAGTCTGCTCTTAAGAACAACTTTATAAGTAGCATACCAAATTATCTTTGTGGTTTAGAATAAATATTTATTATTTTAAAAAAACTCTCTCCTTAAAGAAAACATAACAACTCCTGAATAATAAATTTAACGCCAACTTTGCAGACTTGGCTACAGGGCAAATATAACAAAGACAATTATAAAACACACTCTTATAATAATCCATCAAAGGCTTTAGCTATGATCTGATATAGGTACTTAAAATCCAATTTGCAAAATATAGAAAAGCCTGATTTCCTCCCCCCCGAATACCATCTGTTAAACCATTCCGATATGAGCTAATTCTGCTACACAAAATTTGTAAATAGACTAAAATGGAAAAAAAAAACCTTGTTGCTTCATGTTAAAATACAGACTCGGTCTGATCTATTAATATAGAGGTTAGAGAGCTATGCGCACAGTCAACATTCAATCTTTTACAGAACCCAAACAACACTAACAGATATTCAACCAAATGAAAACATTACAGTTAAGTCGTAATTGTCTGTAAAGAAAATCACTCCAAGGTCTGAGAGCTATTCTCTGCAAATGTGGGTCCTTGAGCCTCTCCACTCGGCAGGGCAATTTCTCAGCTAAGGTGAGGGCAACAGGGCAACTGGGACCAGTGAGGTCAGCAGATGCTCAGTGACCAGCCACTCAGACACTGGAGATGCTGCAGGTGTTTCTCCCATGGTATATCTGCAGATGGCATATTTTCCCAGCTGGGTTTTGAGGACCAATAGTCCCAGATGCTCCTACATGGCCATTCACAAAAACCAGATAGCAGGGAAACCTGTTAAGGCAGTGGTCCCCAACCTTTTTGGCACCAGAGACCAGTGCTCCTATAAGAATCTAAAGCCTTATGATCTGAGGCGGAGCTGAGGCGGTGATACTGGCACTGGGGAGCACAGCGAATACAGATGAAGCTTTGCTTGCTTGCCCGCTGCTCATCTCCTGCTGCGCGGCCCAGTTCCTAACAGACCACGGACCACTGATCCGTGGCCCAAGGGTTGGGGACCCTTGTTTAGAAACATACTGTCACTCCTCTGACTGGGCAGATCATCCAGTTTCTACTAATCCACAGCCGCACTCTCCTTCAGTAGGAGTAAGCAACAGCATTCCACAACTTGGATGAAGCAAGTACAGCAATACAGCCAAATCCCAATCACACGACCTCTCGAGTCAGTCTCTGCACTTGTTACGTTATGAGCTAAAGAGGAACCAAGGCCAGACCCCTTAAACAAGGAGCGGCTATTAAGAATGAATTAGGATCTTTATTGTAGTTCTTGAATTCTTTGTAAGATTTGATACCTGGCAAGGACCAGGATTTTGAGAGCCTGTTGACTGAGGGTAGTCCAGGATACTAAATGTAACTCGCACATACTTGTAAAAATCAATGATTTCTTACTAGCAGGCAAAAACAACTATAATAAACTGAATCCTCAACTCAAGCAAACACTACTACTGCAATGTAAACATGGTTTCATTTACTGTACCTGTTAATAGTTTATAGACATGAAAACAGTTTTTAGCCTTAACAAAGATGGAGCACCCAAGTTTTTGATTTGTTAATTGATGCAACAAATATTTACTGAACACCTGCTAAGTTCCAGGATCATGCTGGAGAAACTGGGGAGTAAAAATAAACCCAGCTCCCTCTGCTGACAAGGAGGTTATCACTCTTAACTTTAGAATAAGCAGGAGATCCAATAAAAAAAAAAGATTTCTTAATTCAGTAAGGACGAAAAACTCAGGCTGTGCATACAGTACTCTTGAGATTTTTGCAAGATTTTTGCATTCTAGTATCACCTGTTAATGCTGAATACCCATAGGGAGCACCTAAATACAGAAACAAATTGTGATGTTAGGGAAATACTGTATATCAGATGTTTCCTGAAATTCGGAATATAACAAATATAGGTATTTACTATAATAAAATATAAAAATATGTAATATATTAAATACATAAATCATAAAATGAAACTGGATTTAAAAAAAATCATAATCAAAAGACTGCTTTTCCTCTCAATTACAAAATTATGACCACATAAATTAGATCTTCGTAAAATTTCTCTTCTAGAGTTCAGATCTAACAACAGAGAACTTTTCAGCCTTGCTCCCAAACAAATGATCAGCCAGCAATAAGGGGCCAAAGTCTCACAAGAATTAAAATTGCAAAGCTTCTTGGCTACTTAGCATATTGGAAATGAATTAAGGACTCAATGCTGCTTACCTTGTAATCTCGGGATACATTTTCTGATGTCACTGAACCTGAAATCTGACTAGAAATTGTAGCAGCTATAAGCTGTTTACACCATTCAACATGTGATCCTGTAGGACTAAAAGAAATAGTGTGATTAAAATATTTTAAGACATAGGCTCCCAGTGAGAAAAATGAGCACTGACTAGGGATGTGTGTACAGTTTTTTTTTCCAATGAACTTTTATTAGACTATTTGGTTACCTTTACACTTAAATACAAGAACTGAAATACTGACTGACAACTAGGAACTAAGATTACTTTCCAGGTTGATTTCAAATGAACCAACAATTTTTTTTTAAGTTTAAGATTCTAAGCATGTTAATCTCTATCATTTAATGGAATTTTACTCTCGTACAATCATATACAGTGAATATTCTTAACGTAATGTATATAAAAATTAATTCTAAAATTAAATATTCATCTCACAGCATATGCTTTTCAAACATTCGATTTCATGTTGGTAGTTTTAAGTCTAGAAAATAATGTAATTTTGAGTGAATCAAAGTGACTCTTAATGTAGCAAAGTTGATTATGATTTAAAAAAGAACAGATCAGAAAAATGATGTCCTGTGACTAGTAATAATGCTACCTTACATTTCTGTAACTGCTGTGATGACTTACAAAAAGACTCTTCTGGTCTATTATTAATTATGTCAGAGCTTCACAACCATGGTGTGATAAGGAGATAGAACAGGGACTAGCCAACTTGTTTCTGAGATGAGAAAATTCAGGCACGGCAGTGAGATGCCCCATCAGAAAGTGGCCTGCCTTTGGCTACACCAGGTCTGTCCCTCCAGAACATGGCACAACCAGTAGTGACTGACTCACTGAGCTGGAGGGCAAAAGAGAGAACAGCACCACAGATGCTAGCCACTGCCTTATATGAACACAACAATGCAAAGAGGATGGCACTTACTACTTGCATGATGCTCTAAGTGTTCAACACATTGCCGCATACAGCCTGACAGTGACCCATCTTGCAGATGAGAAAACTGAGTCTCCAGTGTTTGAATAAGATCACGTGACTAGTAAGTGGTCAGGCTGTGTTCACCTGACTTAAAAGACCACACAAGGCAGAGAGGGATTTAAAAATTGTCCCCAGGGCCCAGGCTTCTCTTTCAACTGGTCGAAGCACTGAAGAAATCAAGCAAAAGGGCAAAAGATGCTTATGAAAGCTTACCCCACAGGTAGATTGCACTATCAAGAATATTCCAGACCTTTAAAAATCTCATCAGTAATTAAATCCGCACTCATGTATTGGAAGGATAGAAACACCTGGATTCCCTATGTATGTAAAATAATCTAAATAGTAAAATAAAGATATTCGATGTTCTCTACTAGTGATCTTAATTGTAGTGACTGACCAAAACAGCCCAGTGGTTATCTGTGGGGCTAAAAGTGTAGTTAAAAAATTCACCGAATGGACAGACATTCCCATGATATATCAATAATTCATTTACCAAAATTTCTAGGAGGGAAAAGGGAGGGATTCTAGTCTCCTTTTGAAGGCTAAGTCACCTTTATTACCCAGTCATAGCATGCTTTTCTTGTCATGTGGCCTTTTTCTCTGCCAGCACCTACCCTTGATTGCAAATCTAACCGGTCTGGTCACCCTCGTGGCTGCCCTGTTGTCACCATCTGCCCAGCATTCTTTCCCCCTTTTTCTGATAAGGTCATTTCTGTCTACTGTGGAGAACAGCAGCCCCTCCCCACTTCATAGGCTTCTGTGGTGGAAGGGGAAGGAGGGGGGCTTGCCCGTTGCTCCTCTTGGAGCCCCCACATGCAAGGGAGTGATGCAGGCTGGGTTAATTCTAAGTTTTTCTCTTAGACCCGAGGCTGTGTGAACCTGCTCCAGCCCCACTGGAGGCCACTCCCTACCCCCACCACCTTGAGAAACACACAGAGATAAAGAGTAAGACAAGAAAAAACAAGGGATGGGGGCGGGCTGACAACACTTTGCAACTCTGGCTCCAAATGTGCCTGTGACCATCTTTCTCCCTGTCTGCAGCAGTGATGTGTGCCAAGAAAGTCCCTTTTTGGCTTAAGCTAGAATGATTTATGTTTTTAGTCACCTGCAACCAGAAGCGTCCTGGCCAACATAGTTACAAACAGCATGGTATATAGTAGGCGGGCAGACAGGAGGCCTGGATCGGAGTCCTGTTTCTGTCACCAGCTAGCTCCGTGACCTTGAGCAAGCCACATCCTCTTGCAGGACCACAGCTTTGCCATCATTAAGAGAAGTACAGTATTCAGAAGAGAGGGGAGGGCCCCACAGTCCATGGGGCGGGGCTGAAACACACCCGGAGAGCCAGCTTCCACTCTCAAGGTCTTGAGTGTGAATCAGACCTTATCATGATGATAGAGCTGAGAAGGAGGCCATGTCTCTCCCCACCTTCTCTTCAGTCGGTCAGTCTCCCTCCACGTGCCTGGTATCAACAACCACGTGCAGGCTGGGGCTCCCAGCTTTGTTTCTCCCACGTGGACTCTCGCTCTGGACCTGGATGTCCATGATCCCAGGAGACATCTCCACTAGGTGGTCCCAGAGACCCCTGCCAACTCAACTGTCTAAAGCAGCGTCAGCCTCATGTATCCTAAATCAGGGAAAAGCACAGCTAGTTACCCTGGCCCCTCAGGTCTGAAAGCTGGGGTTGACCCTGGAGCCCACCCCTCACTTCACTCTCCCATCTGAATGTTCACCAAGTCACGCTGCCCTTATCTGATATGTATCATGGGAATGCACTTTGCTCAATTCCTATTGCAGTTCCCTTTCCAGATGCCCGTCATTCTGTTCTGCCTCGTGAATGTAAGCCCTATCTCTATGCTGATGACTCCCAAATTGAGGCCTGCAGCACAGACACCACCTCTGAACTCCAGGCTCATAAAAACTAACTGCCTCTGGGATATACAACCGGCATCTCATAACAGCTATGTCTGGAGCTGAGAGCCTGTCAATCTCCTAAAACTGCTCCACTTAGAGGTTTCTCCATCTCGGCAACACCACTTCCCACAAGCCAGAAACCTTGGGATCGTCCTGGATTCTTCTCTCTCACCCAACGACCAATCTTCATCAAACCTTAATGGCTCTACCCTGCAGGTTTACTTCAAATCATATCCAGAATCTGACCACTTCTCCCTTTCTCCACCCCACTGCTCTGGTCTAAGCCCCCACCCTCTCTCACTTAGACGACTGCGGTAGCCTCCCACCTGCTAGTCTCTCTGCCTCAACCCCTTCCGCTTTTGGTCTGTTGTCCACAGGAGAGTTTACTGATCTTACTGAAATACACCAGATTATGTCACTCCTCTCCTCTAAGACCTCCGAGGGCTACCCACAACCGTCTACCACCTGCCTCTCTAAACACTCAGCCCCTTGACCCTACTGCTCTCTCCCTAGCTCCCTCCCTGCTTAATGACACTGGTCTCCTTACTGATCTTTGAACATTGCACTCATACTCCCTCCCACTCCAGGGCACACAGGCCTCTGCCCAGAATGCTATCACCCAGATATCTGTATGACGGGATCCCTGAACTCTTTGGGGACTTTGCTCAAATGTCACCTTTCTCAGTGAGGCTTTCCCTGACCATCCTGCATAAAATCCCAACCACTCCTCAGGTGCACACCCATCCCTTTCCCAACTTACTTCTTTCCCCTAGCGCTTATCACTGCCTAACAGAAAACATATTTCCCTTGTTATTTTTTGTCTTTCTCCCACCAAACATACGTTCCACGAAGGCAGGGATTTGTGTCTGTTCCCTGTTATACCGCAGCCCAACACAGTGCCTGACACGGAATGAGTGAGTAGCATTTCCATAATCTGCTAAATAAGACTTCGTGCCTCCAGTCTATTCACCATACTACTTATTGCAGAGCGATTATTCTCAAACGTCAATCCCATCCTGTAGCTCCCCTGACAGAAATCGTTTTGTGGTCCCTGAAGCTAGGGCGACCATAAAATTTCTAGTCCAAATCAAGACACTACCGTGAGTTAAAGGAAGATGCTATTAATAATTACATGGGCCTACCAAGTAAACCAGTACCATCCTGGGCAAAAGAGACCGAATGACACACCCTCCTTGTCATGCAGGTGGTTGTTAAAAGTGCAGAATTCCAGGCTCCACGCCAGAGGTGGACAAACTAGATTTAGGGTGGAACCCAAGAATCTGCATTTGAATCAAGCACTGGAGGTGATTCAGTGGTAGGTTATACAGAACTGCCCCTGTAAGAACTGGCCCAGAGAATAATGGTGTAATTCCCTTCAAAGGCACAGAGGCCCCTTCAAGATCTGTCCCCTGCCTTCCTTCCCATGAGTCTCCTCCCTTAGCAGTTTCCCACGTCCAGCACTGCCTGCGTGACTGCACGTTCCACTGCACGTTCTACTCCCCGTGCCCCAAGAGCCCTCCCCACCCCGTCCCCCTGCTAACTTCTCATTCTTCACCATCCAGTTCAAATGTCAACTTCCTCAGAAGCTGCCCATACTCACTGACAGCCTGCTCCCCCTCCACCACAACAAATCGCGTATTCCCCATCTGTGTACCCACAGTGAAGCAGATCACAAATGAGGCAACTAAACTTTTTAGAAGCTAATGACCTTCCCCTGGGCCTTCCCCTGATCCTCCTGAATCAGAAGCCTCAGGAGTGAGGCCACCTGGAGCTCTTTTAAAAGGTTCTCAGATGATTCCTATGCACACCCCACTCTGAGTGCTTCGTGTTCACCCTACCCAGGCACTTATCACACTCGAATTAAATTGCTGATCTGTCTTCTCCACTACATGGTAAGCCAGAGAGCAAATATCCTCTGACTCTCCAAGCCCTCAGACGTTGTAGAGTTTCCACAATGAGTGAAATCCTGACCATTCCAAGTATTGTCTTAGCTGTGATTAGTTTCCAGTGAAGCTGCTGACTTGGGTGATTAACCTATTAAAATAAACTGTCAGTGCACTGGGGTAGAAACAAAGGGAGTGTTTCTTGTTGTTCCCATGCCTGTGGAAACTCCCAAAAGTTCAACTCACTGGTGTGACTAAGACAGGCAAAAATGAACATCTGAACCTGAGCAGTCTCTCTTGCCTAACTCACTCTGCTGTCAGCGAAACGGCCAAGATGCGGGAAAGCTGGATATTCCGGACGCGGGATAACCCATCGCTTGTCCCGGGGCGTTTCAGTGGCCCTCCCAGTTGCACACGGTCAGTTTATGCTTCTAACGGATGGATCTCAGTTCTGCAACTGCGTAAGAGGCAAAGGCTTATGTGTTCACGGAAACAACGAACCGGTTCCTTCCAAGTGTGAAAAACTGAAAGTAAACGATTGTGTTCTGCATCAGGAGCAGTTTGGATGTTTTCCAGCCCACATTTTCAAACCAAGGTATCTCTGCCTCCATCTGTACCAGCTCCAACACCCGCAGGGTTCCGCCCCCCAGTTCCCACTCCCAACCCAAACATCAAAGACCCCAAACAGCAGCGGCTTGAAGTGGGTCATCAAACCACACGAGGCAAGGTCACGGTACAAGATAAGAGCCCAGGTGAAATATCCTCCCCCGTGATTCGTGGTCAGGGCAAGAGCAGCCCAGGCGGCTCCAAGGAGCAGTAGGAGGTGGCACGGGAAATGGTTTGACAGCTGCGAGGCCCCTCAGGGGTGGGGGAAGCTCCTGCGCGCGAGGCGGAAGTGAGCCAGGTGCGGAGTCCCGGGATACTGGGAGGGGATTCAGGGACCTCTGGAGGGACCTGGGTGGGGTCCAAGAAGGGGAACGCCGCACCCCAGCCTCTGCGTGGGGCGGGGAGTCCGGGCCTCGCGAGGGTCCCTCGGGAGTCGGAGCACGGGAGGCCGTGGCGGGCCAGGCCCCACTTACCTGTCCAGGGTCTCCATGCTGGGCTGCCGGGAGCCGGAGGCCGGGCCCCCCGAAACCCGAGGGGGCCTCCAGCCGCCTGCCAGCCCCGTGCCCGGGCCCCCGGCTCCCTCGCTGCCGGCTGCCGCCGCCGCCGCCGCCGCTGGCCGGTCCATGGAGCCCGCCGCTGCCGCGGGGAAAACTGCAGTGGGAAGGGGAGCGGCACCTGGAAGGTCCCGCCGCGCGCCTCCTGCGCTCTGATATGCTGCCCGCCGGCTCAGACGGCCGCCGCCATTAGCTGTCACCTGGCGGCCCCGCGTTACCCACAAGGCCGCGCGCGCGCGGTGGGGGTGGGGGAGGTTCGGGGCGTGGGGGGGGGGCGCGGCGCGGGTGGCTCCGGCTGGCGCCGGGTCCCCCACGCGCCCAAGGCCACCTGGACACCCACCCGAGCAGCCGGGACTACGGGCAGAGGCCTTCCGGCTTGAGCAACCTGGACACGAGGCTCAAGCCACTTGGGGTTGAAATCTACAAACGGATGATGCAGAACATGCTTTGCTCAGGAAACTACCAGATTGACTGGAGATACAGGGTGAAAGAAAGTTTAGGAAAATTCAAGAATTACAAATGATTTATTTTCCCTCAATTCTTCTTCCCAGAAAAGTTTTGGGTGGGGGAAGCTCGGGCCCCTGGGAGTCCCTGGTCTTCTCATCTTCAAGCAGCAGTAATTCCATACATTTTAGCAATTCCGACCTCTTTCCTCCTCCCTCCCACAAAACCCACCTCCCCGCCATCTGTAGGGCAACCAAGTGTTCTGATGCCGCCTTCGGAACTTCCGCCCTTGATTTATATTAAGACTAACATTTAACATCTGTTGGTTAAATCACTGCTATGAAAGTAGAGCCAATCTCTGATGATAAAGGCATTCAGGGCATTTGATTCCTGGACCAGACTTATTTTCCTGCTCATTTCACTAGGGTTCACATATCTAACTTCTCATCACCTTTCAACTCACCCCTGATTTTGTTGGCAATCATGACTAAGCCCCTTTGCCTATGATTGCCCCAGATATGGACAAGAGACCTGTGCCGCTGATAAAACGTAGGCCTGGAGACATGGAGTTCCTACTTCCTATCCCAGACGCGTCCTGCCCTATCAACTTTAGGTTCAAACTGAAGCTTAAGGATGTGATGCCTGGAGCCCCAGCAGCCATTCTATACATGAGAGGGGTGAGCCTGCAGCCTGCGGTGAAAGGGTAACAGGGTGAGGAAGGCTGAGAGGAAGGAAAGGAAGATGTCCAGACATACTGGAGACCACTTACTTCCTGCAGTATTCTGGTTTTCCAAAATTGTTAGTTCAAAAGTTTAATCCATTATTATGGACTGAATTTTTGTGTCCCTTCTCAAATTCATATGTTGAAGCCCTAACCCTCAATGGATGATATTTGCAGATGAGGCCTTTGGGAGGTGATCAAGTCCTTGAGTGGGGGGAGGGGATGTCCAGTGCTGATCTGATGGGATTAATGCTTTTATAAGAAGAGACACCAGAGAGGTTGGTTTCACTCTCCATGAGCAGGCAGGAGGAAAAGTCATGTGAGGACACAGTGAGAAGGCAGCTGTCTACAAGCCAAGAGGAGGCCTCTCACCAGGAACCAAACCCTGCCAGAACCTTGATCTTGGACTTTCCAGTTTCCAGAACTGTAATAAAATAAATGTTTGCTGTTTAAGCCTCCTGGTCTGTGATATTTTGTTATGGCAGCCCGAGCAGACTAAGATACCCACTTTTAGTCAAGGACTTTGTTACAAAGAGCTGCAAGAATCCTAGTTGCCTTGGGATTTGTTAGAAAGAAAACGGAGAACTTTTAAACATTTCTAAGTACGATGTTCTTCAAGGAGGATTAGGCCAAAATGGAATTCACTGTGATACTATCAGACTTTTAATTCAGTTAAGCAAACTTAGGACTTACAAGACAGAGATAGAATCTGACATATCCCTGCCTAAGAAGTTCACAGTCAAGTGAAGGAGACAGACAAATTAACAATCACATTACAGGTTGGTAAGTGCTAAGCTGGGGGCGAGCACACTGGCTGGGGGAACACCTAGCCCAATCCATAGGGGAAAAAGAGTCAGAAAGACTTCCTAGAAAAGGTGACACAAAGCTAAATCTAAAAGTATGAGTAAGTCTTTGATCAGGTGAAAAAGTCAAGTTGTTCCAGGCAGAAGGAACAGTTATGGACCAAGGCGTGGAGTCAGTTCAACAGCGTATTATGTGTAAGGGAACTCTAAGAAATATATTGTTGCTGGAGCACAGAGTCAGACAAGACAAGTGAGGAGGTCAACTAGAGGCCGGCAGGGCCAAAACATGGAGCATATAGAATACTAGACTAGAAGTTTGGACTTTTCTCTCTATGTATATTCAGTCACAAGCCACTCTATGATGGGGATGCGTTCTGAGAAGTGTGTACCTAGGCGATTTTGTCCTTGTGCAAACATCAGAGTACTTACACAAACCTAGATGGTCTAACCTACTATTCATTCAAGTTATATGGTATAGCATATTGCTCCTAGTCTATACGCCTGTACAGCATGTCACTGTAAAAAACAACATGAGATTAAATCAAACAGAAGAGAAAATGATGCAATCAAGAGAGGCAGTAAACACAAGATGTATGATGTTGCTGCTGGTGTAACATGGCATACTGTTTTACAGCAAAAATTTTTTTTCTTATAAGTAGAAAGAGAATACTCTAATTATAAAACATATAGCACAGTAAATATTACATAAACCAGTAACATAGTCATTTATTATTATCAAGTATTATGTACAGTACATAATTGTACATGCTATACTTTTATACAACTGTCAGTGCAGTAGGTTTGTTTACACAAGCATTACCACAAACATGTGAGTAATACTTTGTGCTATGAAGTCACAATGGCTACGATGTCACTAGGCAATAGAAATTTTTCAGTTCCATTATGATCTTATAGGACCACCTTTGAACATGTGATCCGTCACTGACCAAAACATCGTTATGCAGAGCATGACTGTAATAAGATTTATCATGAGGAATTAACTCACTTGATTATGGAAGCCGAGAAGTCCCATGATCTGCTGTCTGCAAGCTGGAGACCCAGGAAAGCCAGTGCCATATTTTGAAAGTCCGATAGCTGGGTAGCCAATAGTGTAGGTCAGAAGGCCTGAGAACCAGGAGCACCAAGGGCAGAAAATGAATGCCTCAGCTCAACAGTCAGGCAGGAAGAGAATTCCACCTTCCCGCACTGTTTTGTTCTCCTCAGGCCTTCAGTGGATCGGACAAGGCTCCCCCACATTGGGAAGGGCCATCTGCTTCACTCAGTCTACTGGTTCACTGATGCAAATACTAATCTCTTCCAAAGATCCTCACAGATACACCCAGAAATAATGCTTAACCAGATGTCTGGACATCCTGTGGCCCAGTCAAGTCGATACATATAATTAACCATCACGGAGGGGAAGAGAGGAAGACATTGAGTTCAAATCAGTCCCAGACTTCTGCATTGCATGGACCAATGAAATGAAAACAAAAACAAAACCCACAGGGAACCCCTACATAGTGGGGTAGCACGGTTGCCAATACAGACTTTACAGATCAGCTTCTGGCCTCCAGAGAAAGTGTTAAAACCTTCCATTGACTCATTTAATGTGCAGAATTTGGGGGAATTCTTTTCATTCTGAACACTACCCCACGGGGCTCCACCAAGTGAGGAGAAAAGCATGGGATTTCTATTGCCACCTATGGCAGCCAGTGCAGTTAGACGTCAGACAGCGATGCTTTCCAGTCATAGGGCGGACTGGGGATCAGGACAGCTGAGTGACAAAGCTGGACTGCTTTGCAAGGCCTTCAGTGGAGGGTTTAACAATCTGTTTTGAGCATTATGATTTTTCTGAATGCTAAAGATATCCCTATTCAACTATAAGTTAAAATGTCAGCTATTCTATAGGGATTATCTATTTCTCTTCCCAACTCCGAAATAGCATGGATAAAGGACTTGGTGTAATTAGGTGCTAAAATTTTAGACAGTAAACATTGAGGAGTGGAAATATGCTTACTTAGGGGTGAGAAAATATTCTAAAACATTTACTTTGACAGCATTCCAAGTCCTTTGGGCGAGGCAGCAGAGTAGAGGACACCAGAACACAGTGGTTTTGGTCAAAACCGGCTCCACTACCCAGCACCTGGGTCAATTTGGGCAAGTGACTTCTCTGTGCTAGGTTTCCTCCTCTGCAAAAAGGGATGATGATGATAATAATAATAATAATAATACAGCTAATCATAGGCTTATTGTAGCAATTCATTTAATATGTATACTTAGAACAGTATCTGGTATGTTGTAAGCATGATGAAATGTAGGCTATTATTTAATCAACTATATAAACTTGTCTCTCTTTTGCCAGCATAGATGAAGTAGTTTTACTGTTGACGTGGACTATGTTGGGGCTCTGAGTGGATCCACTTCATCTGCTTTGTCCCCATCCCCCAGCCGCTAGGAGTGTTGGCTGCTAATGGCTCCCAGGCACCCCCTTCTGTGGAGGACTGCTCTCAGGTATGAGAGCCATCTTTCCTAGAAGTTTACACACACTGGCCCCCTCCACCCCCAAGGGCAGCTCACAGCTAATGAGTGACACAGGAAAACAGAAATCTGCCCCCTTGCCTTGAATGAAACAGCTGGTGAGGTACGATTCCCATTCCAGATCTCCTCGTGGGATCAGGCTGAAGCCAAAGCCCAGCTGCCATCATGTCCTTGATCAGCCCCTTCCCCTGCCCTCTCTGAGAGCTCTTCTGTGCTACATCATCAGGTGCCCACACATCCCTGCCTTAGTCCCTGCTTCTAAGGACCCTAACCTAAGGCAAATGTCAATGTGTTACTGGGGAGAACACTGGACTTTAGAGCCAAGATCTCTTTGAATTTCTTGCCAGTGCCATAGTAATATTATTTTATAAGAACCTTATCACTGTGGCATTTTTCTTTTTAAAAGAAATAGTTAGAAATTCATACATTCATTCACTTAAACATCAAGTGCTTGATATGTACTACATATTGTACTAGACCTAGTGGTCATACATAGATGACTTGTTTTCAACTGGGTAGAAATGGAACCTCAGCATATCCAGTGGATTAGGTCCAAGCTTCACAAGACCCTGAACAATGATGGAAAGCCACCTTCATTTGAGTACCAGAAATATTTGTCCTTAGAACAACTAATTTAATTTTTATCTTATTGACACCGTGAATTCTGAAACCAACCATGTCATCTGTGCTTTGCTGAAAACTTCAAAGACAAATATGTGGCATGCTTCTGGTAAGTGTATGGCATCTTGAAGCGTGAATTTTAATTACCTCATCTATTATTCCTACTTTTGTTTTCCAGTTTCCTTGATTATCTCATTTATTTTTATCCTGTTTGAATTTGTGTAAGTTGCCTGAAATTCTTTTTATTTTTTTAAAGATTTGGGTGTTGAATATAAAAAAGTAAAACTTAAAGCTGCAGACTATAAGTTTTTTCTTATGATGCTAATAATCCTCTAAACTGCTCAAACTCACTTCTAGGACACAGGGCGCTGGCCGCTTGCGAAGACAGACTGTATAACAGCATTCCATGACTCAACCTTCAGTGAATCAGGTGTGGTGGAGATATGAATTGTCTTATAATGGACTGCAATCAGTTTGAGAATGTTTGTAATTCAAGTTCTACACTTTTGTTCAGCTCCTTTTTGCTTTGTATGACATTCTGGAGATCAATGCTTGGTCTCTATTGCAAAGCACCAGCAAAAACCACAGTTTCTCCCTCTCAAACATTCCCCAAAGATAGTTAAAAATGATTATGGGACCTAGTAAACTGTTTTAGTCAGGGTCCAATCAGAAGACAGAAAACACAGTCATTTGAACAGGGAAATTTTAATAAGAAGAATGTTAATGGGATTAAAGTAACAAGAGTTTGACTACTAAGTAAAGAGGCAATTGCTACGCATTGATTCCAAGAGGAGGGGACATGCCACACCACTGAGAGCCACACTGAAAAGCACCAGTGTCAGTCATAAGGCAGAGGGAGGGGAAGCAACTATGGGAAAGAGCTTTTATTGTGGTTCTTGAGGGAAAGGATGTGTGAGGCAGGCCTGTCAAACAAGTCTGGATTAGCTAGTTTGAGCAATTTCAGCAGGCTCTGGGACATAGGTGCTGTCCCTAGCTGCCTGGTACCTGGCCCTGGGGTGATTAGGGGAGGGGGACTGTGTGACAGCCCATAAAGGAGGTAGTTGGGGATAAGGGTTCTGGATTGGTTTGCGTTTGTAAAGCATCTCACAGGCAAATTCATTACTATCTCTAGGAATTGGCTAACCCTGGGAGGGGTGCCAGATGTCAAAGTATCAGAATACAGAACTTAAAAGACATATTTCATGCACTCAGCAGCGCAGCCATAGAAGACACTGCGTGCTCAGTAGCCAAGCCCTAGGGAAAGCTTTGCTCTGCAGGAGGCTAGCAAGTGAGGCACACCAGACCTGGAAGACAAATCCCTTTCTCCTCTAGCACCTCTCCAGCACTCTGCAGACAAGGATTAACATTGTGCTAATTGGTAAGGGAGAAATATTTACAGAGCCCACCTCCATTATCACAGAACAGTTAAAGAAGGGGGATTCGGAGCTGAGAGGCAGTCAGTGGGAAACTGGTGCAGAGACTCAAGGACTTGCTGGGTTGGAAGACACTGCGGTACTCAGATTTCTTCCTGTTTCCAATCCGCATCCCACTTGACAATCGAATTACCCCTACAAGATCCCGTCAGGCACTGCTCCTACAGGTGCAGAGGGAAAGAGAGAGAGCCCTACATTTTCAGCAAACCATTGTCCAAAGTCTAAATCAATACAACAAGGTGTTCCAAAGGAAGTTGACTCCACAGCCAGTGATGAATCATTTCAATGGCATCTATCTAGGGACACAATTTGACCAACATGCAATTATCACCTAAAAAAGTAGTTTCTAAACACTTGGTGCTGGACCAGCTACACAAAATTACCTGGGATGCCTTTTTAAAAAGTTAATAGACTTTATTTTTCTTGGATCTGTTTTAGGGTTATAGCAAAACTGAGTGGAAAATACAAAGTTCCTATATACTCCTTCACAGCCCACCTTCTCTGTTTCCCTTATTATCGACATCTTGCATTAGCATAAGACACTCGTTGCAACAGATGAGCCAATAGTGACATATTATTAAGTAAAATCCATCATTTATATTAGTGTTCATTCTGTGTGATGTGCCTTCTATGGGTTTTAACGAATGCCCAATGGCATGTATCCATCATTATAGTATTACAGAGGATTTTCACTGGCCTAAAACTCCCCTGTGCTATACCTATTCATCCCTCCCTCCCCACAACCCCTGACAACTACTGATCTTTGTACTGTCTCCATAGTTTTACCTTTTCCAGAATGACATATAATTAGGATCCCGCAGTGTGTAGCCATGGCAGATTGGCTCTTTTCCCTTGGTAACATGCATTTAAGGTCCCTCCATGTCTTTTCATGGCTTCATAGCTCATTTTTTTTTAGCACTGAATACTATTCCATTGTCTGAATGGACCACAGGTTATTTATCCATTCACGTACTGAAGGACATCTTACTTGCTTCCAAGTTGTGGACATTGTGAATAAAGCTGCTGTAAACATCCATGTGTAGATTCTAGTGTGGATGTACATTTTTAACTCCTCTGAGAAAATACCGAAGAGCACTTTTGCTGGGTGGTATGATGAGTATATTTAGTTTTTGGGACTGCCAAACTGTCTTTCTAAGTGGCTGTACCATCTTGCATTTCCACCAGCAATGAATGAGAGTTCCTGTTGCTCCAACCTTTGCTACTATTTGGTGTTGTCAGTGTTCTGGATTTTAACCATTCTAATAGGTGTGTAGTGCTGTCTCATTTTAATTTGCTATTTCCTAATGATATGTGATGTTAAACATCTTTTCATATGCTTAATTGCCATCTGTATATCTTCCTTGTTGTTCTGTTTACATCTTTTGCCAACTTTTTAATTGACATTTTTTTTCTTATTGTTAAATTTTGAGTTCTTTGTATATTTTGAACAACAGTCCTTCATCAGATGTGTTTTTCAAAGATTGTCTCTCAGTCTGTGTCTTATCTTTTCCTTCTCTTAACAGTGTGTTTCACAGTTTTAAATTTTCATGTGGTCTCTCTTGTTCATCTCTTTCTTTCATGGGTTATGCTTTTGGTGTTGTATCTAAAACCTCATTGCTAAACCCAAGGCCTTCTAAATTTTATTTCTTTAAAGATAATATGCATGATAATTTTACAACCTGCATCCAGTGGTGTGCTGGTAAAGTTTTAATTATTACCTCTCTGAAGAAAAAAAAAAAAGCCCCAGTCTATAGCATTTGCTGATTTTTGCAGTGTATAAACTCCACCCCGGCCAATTTCAAACTACCATCTTGATATCACTGAACAAGGAGTTGGAGAGAGATGCTCACCACTGGCTCATTTGAGCCCATATGACTCAACTCAGCGTACTCCTGCTTGCATCTGATAATCCGAATAATCTGAAGTCTTAAGTGCTCTCCTGATGTCTGTTGTTTCAATTGGCTTTCGCTGAAGGCTTTCTGTCTTTACTATTTCTTACTGTGAGCAGTTCATTCTCTTTGGAAAATTCTTCGTGAGAAATCTTAGAGGCCTAGAATGAAGGAATGTTCCTCTAGAGAGCATTTGCATTTGTTTCTACCAACCACCTGGGGGCGCTACAGGACTGCTGCCTGCGGGGTTTTGAATTGCCTAGGTGATGTGAATTTGAACTATACACCAGAGGGCCAGTTGCTAATCACCACTTCTCTGGAGTGTTTTCATCTTCTTCCTCCTCTGCTCACAGCCAATTCAAAATGCCTTACAGTCCCAGAGGGGTATGTGTAAGAAAATTGAATTAATCAGGCATGCACTCCCTCAAATTCTCTAGCCCCATTGCATTAAGCTTCCTGTTGCTGCTGTAACACATCACCACAAACTCAGTGGCTTAAATGACATCGAGTTATTTTCTTACATTCTGTAGGTCAGAAGTCTGACACAGTTCTCATTGGGCTGATATCAAGGTTGTCAGTATGGCTATGTTCCTTCTGGAGGCTTTGGGGGAGGGTCCATTTCCTTGCCTTTTCTAGCTTCTGGAGGCTGCCATGTTCCTTGGCCCATGGCCCCTTCTTCCATCTTTAAAGTCAGCAAGGTGAGTCCTTCTCACATGGCATTGCTCTGACACTGATTCTTCTTCTGCTCCCCTCTTCCACTTTTAAGGCCCCTTGCAATTCCATTATCAATGCAGGATGATCTCCCCATATCAATGTCACCCAATTAGCACCCTTACTTCTGTCTGCAAGCTTAATTGCCCTTTGCTATGTAACCTCACATATTCCCAGGTTCTGGAGACTAGGATGTAGACATCTTTGGGGAGCCATTATTCTGCTACCACACCTCTCCATAATATGTTTCATCTGCATCCACCCTTCTCTTCTCTATTGCTGAAGAAGAAAGTTCAAGTCCAGTCCCTCCTTGCCTGTATCCCTGGGCTCATGCCCACTCTGGGGCCTTGTTCTGTCAGGCAATAGCCCTCCTCTTCTATCATGAATTGCTTACTTACCACTGGCTCCTTTCTCTCCGTATATGATCACGCTTACATCTCTCCCTTCAAAAAGCTCATTCTCCTGGTCTTCTCTCCCAATAGCTATTATCTAATCTCCCTCCTTTCTTTATAGTCAATCCTTTAGAAAGAGCAGTGTACACTTGTTTACCCTTCATTCATTCAGTCATTCATGCATTCAAATAAATATCTACTGCGTACCTACCACATTCCAGGCACCCTGTTGGGCACTACAGCCAAGAACAAGACGGAAATGGTCCCTGCCCTCACACAGCTTATAGAGAAGAAAAACATTCAACATACAATCTCAACAAAGTACAGCAAGTGGAATGATAGGGGACAGATATAGTACCAGGGGAGCTTAGGGCAGTGGGACCAAAGACAGTATGGAGAGGAGGGGCATTGGGGAAAACTTCCATAATTGACTGACATTTACATTTAAGCTGACAGCTCTATAGATATTTATTGAATGAATGACAGCAGGAGGCGTGGCTATTCCACTTCAGTTTCTTTTTCCTCTCTTTATTGTGACGTAGCATCCTGCCCTGTGTTCTGGAACATGAGCCATAGCACCTCCTAGCTGCTTAGTGGTGCTAGAGCAGGCTTGGTGCCAAAATCAGAGTTTCTCAAACTGGGCTTTTGCTTCCCATAGCTGCTTGAGCTACAATTTAGGCCAATGACTTTTAACTCACTGTTATTTGGTTTCTGCCTCAATGAAATAACTCTCACATATGTTCCCCAGGGACTCCCTACTGTCCAAATTGATTGGACACTTTTTCATCCTGAATTTACCAGCTCTCTCAGGCTAAGCACTTGCTCTTTGAAATGATCTTTTCTGTTACTTCCTGTTATACAACCGTTTGCACCTATATTTCTCAGGCCTGCCTTCTCCATCTCATTCCAGGTCTCCTCTCCCTCAATCTGCCCCTTAAAATCTGGAGTTAGGCCTTGTCACTTTTCTTCACTCACTTGCATGGGCAACATCATCCACTCCATGGTTTGCGTTTCTATCCTGGACTTTGTGAGCTTCAGGACTTTATTCTCAAGCACATCTTGGATGCCTGACCTCTTTACATCAGTGGGTCCCAAACTGGCTTCAGCACCACCCCCACTTATTCTTCCACTAAAATTCCCTGTTTCTAGAAATGCTACCACTTGCCACCCACTTGCCCTAACCAAAATCTGTGTCATCTTTGAATTCTTTCTCACCCCCTTTCTAATCAGTCACCAACTCCTGATTATTTTTCAATCTGCATCTCTACTCATCTGTACTCCAGGCTGTCTCTCATATCTGGTCAGTACGAGAGCCTCCAACTGGCCTGTCCCCAGTCCCATCACCTTGCAATCTCCCCTCCAAATGGCTGCCAGAGTGATTCACATATTATCATGTCTCTGTCATGCCCCAAACCCTTCATTGGCTCCTGGGGCATAAAGAAGATAATCTAAGTTCTTTAACATGGCCCCTAAGGAGCTCCATGACTGGCTCCTGCCTACCTCTTGGTCATCTTCCAACTTCCAGAACTGTAAGATAATAAATGTGTTATAATAATTCACCACTGCTTGTGGTGATTTCTTACAGCAGAAACGAAAAACTAATACATGCGCCAAATGCCATCTTGTGCCATAAACACTATATGTGTACAAGTGATTAAAATGCATTTCTGAGAAAGGCTGTGTTTAAGGTGTAGGGAAACTTCGAGAACATACAGTCCATACCCTTGCTGAACAGATGGACACAGGTCTCCTCCCAGGCCTCACATCTTCCATCCTAGTAGTTCAGAGCCCAGACAGAAATCCAAGTCTCCACATGTCCTGACTATGGTTTTTTCTAATACAGGTTTGTGATTTAAAGCTCTTGAACAACTTTCTTTTGTAACTTATGTGCAATGCACTATGAAATGCAGTTGATTTGAGAAGCACGTAAGTATTAACCACTGTGTATGGATAAGTCACATTCTCCGAAGCTACTAGAAAAATGAACGGTTAGGCCTTAATGGTCACGTCTAAGGCTTTAGTTAGCCTGTATGGTTTAAATTCATTATTGCCTTTGCTTTTAAAGGACACATTCTTGCATATAAGGAATAATCTATATCTAAATCTAAGCCTCATAAGGAAATGAAAACATTTTTTTACTGACCTTTCATCTTCCAAATATGTTTAAAACACTTTACTAATAATTCCTCAACTAAGTTAGAAACCTCCCAATACATGTTGGAGCATTAAACTCTTATTTCAAATACTGGTATGCCAGCAGCATGCTTTTAGTGATTCTGTGAACTGGAAAAATTCAAATGCAATCTACAAACACCATATAAGATTTTTCTTTGAATGTGTTAATCCTCATTCTTATTGGTGGGCCACACGCTGCATACATTTATTTCCTTGGGGTGTCCCCTGCTTTTGCTTTTATGACCACCAATAGCTATATCCTCCAGTCATAAGTGTGTAGACTCTAATAAAATTCCCATATTTTAAGAACTTTCTTTTTACATAGTCCTGCTTTTGCCTAATGTCCCCAAATGTCACAAGAGCTGCCTCAATGACCTAAACCGCAAATCTGCATTCTGTAGACAGGGCTGCAGGTGATAAACTACTAGTCATTTTATTTCAAAACTTTTGAGTATTATTCCTTCCAAAAAAGCATAAAGATAAGCTTTGTTGCATTATCAAAAATAGATGAGAGTGCTATGATTGTATTTAGAAAGGCTGTTATATTATCAAAAGCATGTATGATTCCAAATTATTTGAAGGGCTGCCCCAGGAAGAGAGATTGTTCTATTTCATTCCAGAAGGAAGAGCTAAGGTATTCAGTGGGAACCTGAGAGAGGCAGAGTTCCATTTAATCCCTGTGTACATTTGTTTTGATGCTGTGGGACTTTGAGCACGTTGAAGCCCTGGAGCAACGACCTTCTCCTCAGCTGAAAAACAAGGACACTAGAGTAATGTAACCCATGAGGTCACAGTGCGGATTAAACACAGCAATGTCCAAGGTCTTGCAAAGCATTTCAAATACTCACGGTTTTAAAAGATATACTTAATCTTTTAAGAGTCCTATTCAGATTCTAAAATAATGGTTACTTTTAGTTTCTTGCTATAACTATTTAGCATTCCTTGGACGTACACAACAATGTAATTTCCAATTGGCAGTACTATTTGAAGAATTTTTAAAATTCGTCCCTAAAGAGACATCGAGTATGCCTTATTTCAACCAATGTCTTAGTCTCCCTTAATTATCAACTGCTATGTTCTATACCCAGAGTCTGAAGTCTCATGTCTCTGCACCCCCAGCTCGTTTGTGAAAGCTGTCCTAAAGACAGTTGTGACTCTTTTTAAAATATGCATTGTTAATGCACTTGAATGTCCATTCTTGCTGGTATTTGGGGAGAGTCTCACGAGGCTGCTAGTAAGACAAAGAGCCAGTTAAGCCAGGAAAAGAAAAGAAGATGACACCATGCACATTTAAGACACATGAACAGTTACATCCCTGAAAATAGAGTACTATGTTGAGTTAATATATTTATTACAGCAGGTCTTTAGTCATTATTGCCATGAAAAATGTTTCATGAATTTCACAAAATTCTTTAAACTATTAGCATTAGCTTTTTTTTTCTTTTTACGAGTAATACTTTGTTAATTTATGAAATATTTATAGCGTTTACAAAAAGCAAAAGAATCTAATAAAATTTCTTATACATACAAAATTTATACATTATACTACTATTTTTGAGATGTCTTATTTGGTAGACCAATTAAACTATTACATAAAATAATTTACAAAGATATATTTAATATCTCTTAATTCATTGAAAACAAAACCATGTTAGCTATAAATAGTCCTTTACAGATCATTGTAAAACACATTAATTATTTTAACTCTAGCCTTAACTTTTACAAATATAATTACTAAATGAATTAGTTCAGGTAGCAAATAGAACTGCATTTGAAATTTCATTTAAATCTATAGGAAAAAAAAACCTGAAAAAGCAAACTGCCAGATACTTCAAGTAAAAATTTATGGAACCAGTTTTTATGCACGCTTGGGGGGAGGGGCACCCAACATCATTTGAACTGAGATTAATAAACAATACTTTCAAGAATACGCTCAATAAATGTACATCTGTGGCTTTTATTTCTAAAAATGATGCTCTAGTAACAGCTGAAACATCCAAGATGGTTAACCCTATGCTTTGGCAGATAAGCTGGTTTGACTAGAGCAATGTTTGTGAAAACATTCACCTCAGCAGCATAATGCATCCGACATCCTCACACAGTGTTATATAAGGGTTTCCCAAAACCTGAAAACAGGTCAGAATCTTAGGCAAGCTCATGGAAAAACTTAGAAAATAGAACTGGCAAACTTAAAAGAATCAAATCATATTTAACTGGGCCCCATCAGGTTTTTTTTTAATATAAAAATATGCTTTTCTTGAAAATTAGGGGAAAACACTTCATATTCCAAAATTTCAAAGTAATGAAAAACTCATCTACACAGCTATTTCTCCTTAAATCACCACTTAGGATGGTATAAAATTTGGCAATTATTGAAATACTTTGCTTTTGGATAACGGCTTGGAAGCTGAGCTCAATTTGGTTTTGGCAGTTAACACGTCACATTCGGGTTCATTTTAGATCATCTGAAGCAAATTACTAGCAACCTGAGGAAAATCCATTTCAGAAAACTTTCTTCCCCTTTACTTTAAAATAATGTTCCAATTAAGCCCACAAATTGCATATTATATACATAGCATTTCTAAAGAGGCGAATTAAATTTAAATTTTATATTTTTTCAAACACTGCTTCTGAAAGCTGTCAGGATTTTTCCAAACCCCGCCTGGGCTCCTTTCTTCTGATTGCCACTTCGACACTGTAGTTTTCTTGTAATATGTATTCTAGAAGGCACATATTCAAGAGTTTAAGATTATGTTAGTTCAAGTTCTACATGGAGGCAAATATTTTAATCTACTTTGTACAGAGGCCCCAAATGCAAGTCAGCCATTTCTCTTCTTCAGCGCTCCCTCTCAGAAGTGAGTCTGCACGTGGGGCAGCATTTGGGAAGGGCTGGAAGGTGAAGTTGAAGGATTAGAAAGCTTGGCAGAGTTGGCGAGCTGTAACTCCTCCAGCCGCTTAATGTATTCGTCGCGCAGGGCCAAGAGCTCCACGTAACGCTGCTCCACTGGATTCGGCTGCTAGAGAGAAGCACACACCTGAGTTAGCACTTGGCGCGGGCCACGTCACAAAGACACCTGTGCTGCACATCCGCTGCAGCACCTGCTTGCTAAATAAACCCTCTCATTGAGCCTTAACATTCATAGGTACTTTCTTCTAGTACTGTATATTTAAAAATACAGAAAGGGACAAAGAATAAGAAAATGCCACCAAGAATTAACTAATGTATACATTTCCTCCCATATGCGTCACCGTCTTTTAAAGTCCCTCAGCCTAGATGCAGCTCCCGTCTCCTGTATCGCCTGTCCCCAGGCCCACTACCCTTTTCCTCCCAGGGGCAACACCTCTTCTCAAGTTGGCTGGTAGCCTTCCTTCCTGTGAGGATTTGCGACACTTTTCCCATAAGTGAGTATCCAGAAACAAAACACACTATTATTTTCTATTTTGGGAAAGTTTACATCAGTGGTGGTGGTGTTCTTTAGTTATCAATTGACATTCTGACCTGACTTCGTTTCTGAATTCGATCCTTGTTGAGCTGCACTAAATAAATAAACCAGTTTATCTATCCATTCCCACGATGATGAATAATCGGCGATTTCCAATGCTCCCCACTGGTACACGCAATGCTCTACTATCCTTGGACACATGTCGTCATGCATATATGCAAATGTTTCTTGAAGGAATTTGCCCAGAGGCTGAACTGCCAGAGAGGACTGTATAATCTCTGCAGCTTCACTAGGTGCTGCCACATTGCTCTCTGAGGTGGTGATGCGACCTCATGCGTCTGCTAGTAGGTCTCGCAGTTCCTATTGCTCCATATCCTTACCAGAACTTGGGAATAAAAGAAGATTTTCTTTTTTTATTTTGGCCAATTTAAGGACAGTTACATGGTAGTTTCTGATTGCATCGCTCTGCTCTAGCACGCCTTTTCATGCACTATTGCCCATGATAATGCACAGCTGACCGCAGCAGCTCGGCCGTCCGCTGGCGTCGGTGTGAATCTTGGGTCTGCCTCCTACCAGCTGCGGGACTTAACCTTCTGGGTGCCTTCACTTCCCTGTCTGTCAAATGGTACTAAAAATGGCATGGACCTTGCAAGTCATTGTGAGAGTGAAGCCAGTCAATACAGTCTGTTTTGCTACAATGCCAATTGCTGTGATTGCTAGTGCACTGAAGGCAGAATAAAGGGAGAAGTCAGGCTGGAACAGAATGTGATTCTCCCCAGAATGTTAATTTTAAGACTTTTGTCCTGAGACAGAAATTACACATTAACGTGCACAGATCTTAAGACTTTAAGAAAAAAGCCAAAAGTTTATAGAACCGCCTTCCTTTAGCGCTAGTGCCTTCCAGAACTGTCCTGCTTTCCAATGTGTTAAGCTATCTGCCGAAGCTGTGAGCACCAACAAGAAAGCTGTGAAGTCGATGCACTGAAGAAGTGGGCTACATCCTGGATGGGACTGTTAACGCTAAGGACAGTCTTGATCTCAGAGGAGGGAGCATGAGGCCTGAGGTTTAAGCCTGAGTATTAGTTTCCCATAGCTGCTGTAACAAATTAACACAAACTTGACGGCTTAAAATAGAAACTTATTTTCTCACACTTCTGCCAGAAATCGGGCTGTCAGCAGGGCTGTGCTCCCCCTGGATGCTCTAGGGGACAATCCCTCCTTGCCTCTTACAGCTTCTGGTGACTCCAGGCTTCCTTGGCTTGTGGCAGCATCACTCCAATTACTTCTGTTTTCATATAGCCTTCTCCCCTATATGTGTCTGTGTCTCAAATCCTCCTCTGTTCTCTCTTCTAAGGACACCCGTCATTGGATTTAGGGCCACTCTAAATCCAGGAAGATCTCATCTTGACATCCTTAACTTAATTACATCTGTAAAGACCCTTTGGTGAAATAAGGGCACACTCACAGGGTCCAAGTGGGCGTGTCTTTTGGGGGCCACTACAGGTTGCCAAGGAGTGATCAATGGAGGCTATGTGGAAATGCAGCAGACACATAACTGTGCCCACATTTCTACTGGGGTCGTTACTTTCATTAAAGCTCTGGTTACAAAGGTCCACAGGACTGGAGAGGTTTCCTAATCCTATTCTTCCTGTAAGCCCTGTTCTTTTTATTGTGACTTTGCAGAATATGAGGTTTCTTGGAACTGCATATATGGCATTAGAACAGGAATGTTTGGTACATCGCCTGATGCCCAGTAAGTTTTATGCACTGCCTGTTTATATCTTCTGCCCATTTTTGTCTTTATGCATTCCACTGAGGTCCAGACACTGTTCTAGGCGCTCAGGATCCATCAGTGAACAAAGGGGACCCAAATCTCTGTTTTTATGGCATTTACCTTCCAGCAGGGGGAGACACACAAACGATGAATGCAGCAATCCTGAGTTACATAGAAGGCTGAAAGGTGATGACTACTATGGGAAAGAAGTAGAGCAGGGTAAGAGGGATGAGGATGGGTGGGACGTCGGTTACTCTAATCAATGTAGTCTGGGGAGCTGGGGGAAGGCTTGGGGGAGGGAGGGAAGGAGCCATGCAGATATTTGAGCCTCTGAGGACCAGCAAAGAGTCCAGTGTGGCTGAATCAGAGTGTATGAGAGAGCTGTTGGTGAGGCCAGGCAGTCAAAGAGGTAAGGAATGGGTCGGGGGTCACATAAGGCCTTAGAGGCCACTGGAAAGACTTGGACTCTGGCTCAGGGTGAGGTGACGGCTCTGAGATAGAACAGTGGTGGGATCTGGTATATATTTTACAAGGACCACTTTGGGCGCTGCGTTGAGAACAGACAAGGAAAAAGAAAGGGTAGAAATTGGGGAGTCTAGCAACACATGGCCGAGGGCAGGTGGCCTGGCCCAGGGTAGTGGCAGGGCCCAGTGAGAAGTGTTTGGAGGCTGTACGGGTTTTAAGCCAGAGCCCAACAGGTTCCTCTGGCAGACTAGATGTGGGGAATGAGAGAGAAAGGGTTAAGGATGACTCTAAGGTCTCTTGGGCAGAGAGGCGAGGATTGAGTTGCTGAGAAATGAAAGATGGAAGGAGGAGCAGGTCTGGACATGCTAAGTGTGATTTGCCACGCCAGTACCATTTACCATCCAGTCCATCTTCTCCCTATGCATTACGATGCTACATTCTTAGCCTACCACATCTACAGGGTTTGTTTCTGAGCGTTATTCTGTTTCAAATAAATCTTAACATATACAGGGCAAGCTGTTCCTCGATATTCTCCTCCAAAACTATCTTGACTATTTTTAAAACCTCCCTGTTGCATGTGACTATTAGAATCGGTTTGTCATTGTATCATCAAGTACAATTAAACAGGAAAAAGAAATCAGAAGTAAAACAATCACTTTTGCTGATGACAAGGGTTGTCTAATTAGAAAACTTGAGAGAGCAGAGAGAAAAACTATTAGAAATAAGATAATTCAGTTTGGTAATGGGCACAAAATGTATAGAAGTCATTGACCTATAGACAAACAAACCCCATTCAGAGGCTGTAATAGATGAAAAGAGTCTACTTATGATAGCATACGAAAAGACAAAATAACAAGAAATGAAATTTAAAGTCAAGTGACTTTAAATACTGCGTCTCAACTCTTCACTTGAGAAATTAATTATGAAGTAAAGAGTATGCCAGCTCAGCGCAGAATAGAAGATAAGCAATCAGCTAGGTATAGAGTATTTTAGGTTTTGTATAATTTTCATATTCATACTCCCTTGAACTTTTTGATCATAAATGATTTAAATACCACACAGGGCAGCCTGTTAATATCCGTTTGCCCTTGTTCTCGTCTTTTAGTTACCCACCTTATAAAATCTTAACTTGCTCAGTGCTACCCTAGCTGACAGCTACACAGATGCAGTGATTGCCCAAATATGCCATGAGGCTTACCAGCAGCTGAAGGTCCCACTCAGGTTTCTAATGTGACTAGTTTATACTTCTGCTTTCGGCATGAGCAGTTTTCTCACATTAAATAAAAGTACCAAATTTGCTTATCGCCAGCTTGTCAAATGCAAGCATTGGTTTTTCCATGAACTCTGCTGAGCTTTTGTCATATCGAGGGTCGGTGGCTTTTGCTTTAAAAAGCACACTAACCCTGCCTTCTTGTAGGTGAACAGCTCGTTATAGGGAGGGGCTGTATATGCTTTTGGGTGCCACTGACAGTACATCACAGTGTTATGAAGGCTCTAGAAGCCCAAGAAAAGTTTGTATACCAACTGGGCCACACAACTGAAAAAGAATTTAACTTTTAAGTGGTAAAGTACATTCTTTTAGGTTTACAGGACATAATGTAAAAAGTCCTACATGATAGAATTTTAATCTATTTCTGTATGAAATAATGTTCTACATAATAGATCTTTAAAAAATTCAATGCACTCAATTCACACCTCTATTATCGCATTTCTCCCCAAGCATTGTAATCATTGGCTTATGTTCCTGGGCACCCCCGCCAGCCTGGGGGTTCCTTGTGTGATGGCAGAGACCACCTCTTCTCAATCTCCATGTCTCACCAGTGCTGACACATGGGAACACTCAGTATTCGGGAGATGAAAATACAAAGTCCCGAGGGACATAAAAATATGGATAGGACCCTCCACGTTCAGAAAATCTGTATCACCTGCAACCAAGATTACTCTGCCTAGCAAAGCTATCATTTAGAATCGAAGGATAGATAAAAACTTCCCAGAAAAAGCTAAAGGAGTTCATCGCCACCAAGCCAGTAGTACAGGAAATGTTGGAGGGACTTCTTTAAGAAGAGGAAAAAAATGTATCAAAAATATGAATAATAAAATGGCAATAAATACATATCGATCAAAAATTACTTCAAATGAAAAATACTTAAATGCTCCAATCAAAAGACAGGGTGGCTAAGTGTATAAGAAAACAAGGCCCTTCCTTACATATGCTGCCTATAAGAGACTCACTTTATATCGAAAGACACACAGACTGACAGTAAAGGGACAGAAAAAGACAGTTAATAAAAGGGAAATAAAAAATAAAAAAGCTGGGGTAGCAATACTTATACCAGACAAAATAGGTTTTAAAACAAAGGCTATAACAAGAGACAAAGAAGGACCCAGTTATCCCACTTCTGGGTATTTATCCGAAGAAACCAAAAACACTACTTCAAAGGGACATGAGAATCCCTATGTTCATGTTGCAGCATTATTTACAATAGTCAAGATATGGAGGCTACCTGGGTGTCCATCAGTGGATGAGTGGATAAAGAAGAGGTGGTACATATATAAAATGAAATATTACTCAGCCATAAAAAAGAACGAAATGTTGCCATCTGCAACAACGTGAATAGACCTAGAGGGTACTGTACTGAGTGGAGTAAGCCAGACAAAGACAAGTGCCAGATGATTTCACTTACATGTGGAATCTAAGGGACAAAATAAACAAACAAACACAACAGAAACAGACCCACAGATACAAAGAACATTTTGAGGGTTGCCAGGTGGAAAGGAGGCTGGGGAGTGAAAAAGGGGAAGGGATTAAGAAGTACAAATTGGTAGTTACAAAATAGACATGGGGATGTAAAGTACAGCATAATGAATACAGCCAATAATATTGTCATAACTGTGTACAGTGTCTGATGGATACTAGACTTTATCAGGGTGATCACTTTGTGAGTTATATAAATGTCTAATCACTATGCTGTACACCTGAAACTAATATTATATGTCAACTATAGTTTTTAAAAATTTTTAATTATTTTAAAAAAGAAAATCTATATCGAATGGCTATTTTCTTTTTTGAATAAATTTCACAGATCATAATATAGATCCATTACTGTCTCAAAATAAAATCTCTATGAAAGAATGCTCACTTATACCTGGCCCAGTTCCATTCTGCTAGGCTCTATGAGAATAAGGAGACAGATACATTATAGCAAGTTCTTCTAATAGTGTCCCTTTCACTTTGCCTTGTCACACAATGATTATTATTATTACCTTTATACATTCAGAAATTAATGCTCTAAATTATTTGAATTTCAAGAATTTCTCCAAGTACAAATGGGTGAGGTGAGATTATAGAATCACAGAAATTACTAAAACTTTCTAATTACTAGTGGTTTAAAAATAAAGCCACAATAAATGCAGAAAAGGCTTAATGTATACGACGAACAGTGCTCATCTATATAATATTTTTTTTAATTACAAAAGGGACACGTCCTCTGTGAGAACAGTTAGAACGCTGGAAAAATTCCCATTTCCTCTTTACTTGATATTCCACTCACTAGAACCACTGCTAAATAAATGCCCTCAACATGTTTCTCAAATCCCAAACTAAACAAGTGAATGTTCTCCAGTGCTGGAATCTGTCACTTTCCAAAAGATCACACACTTCAACCATTACTAAATTGCAAGAGCCTTTCATGAACGCGGCAGAGACCTTGAAACGAGAGTGCCAGCTTGAACCGGGCATCTCCCCAATGAGGAGAGCGAGCACAGACTGGCGTGCGGCCAGCTGCCTGAGTGGAATAAACAATCCAAGAGACAGACTGCAGCACCAGGGGCTCCTGCTGTTGCCCAACGATTTCTAGCAGGATTAAAGCTGGCACTTAAGAAAGACTGGCCTGTGAGAACAGGTAGTCGACCATCCAAACCACACGGAAATGTGCAAACCTTTACAGTGAGCAGTCACAAATACTGAATAATTACCTCACTTAGAACAATCACTAAATGGAGGTACATTCCGAGCCTTTACAAAGAGGTTGCGTTTTCCTTCTGACTTTGGATGAGGGTGCAGGGGGACTGGAAATCCTCAGCGTGTCTTTAATACAACGTGGTATCTTTTGCTTCAAAAATCAGTTTCCATTTTTGAATGAGAAATGGCCAATTGAATGTACTGTCCACTGACAGAGCAATTATCTTTATTTTAGAGGTAAAGACCCTCAGGAAAAAGCACTCTGATGTTAGTTGACCTAGTACATACTCCTGAACCAGACGGCAGAAAATGTTTTTTTTTTTTTTTTTTTTTTTTCCAATGATGTGTCATAACTTCTGGTGATTAAAGGAAATCCTATCAAAACTCGGAAATTTTCCAGAGCTTTAAATCAGTTGACATTTTAGTGAAAAAAAATTATTCATGCTGACAAAAGAATGTAAGTTTAACCCCAATGAAAATCAATGGTTTAGTAATTAAAAAGAATTTTTAATTAAAATGGCGTTTAAAAGCAAGTGTGACTTTTTAGTATTTTTCCCCTCATGATGTTTTTTAAAAAGTACCAAATGACATTATCAAAGTCCGGAAGTAATACTCTTCACCATCACTGTCTTCTAACGATGCCATTTCACTTACCTGTTGCTTGATTCTGGGGTTCCATCTAATGTAGTAATTCACCCAAAGTTCCAAGTGACGCATACTGGCAACTGGATATAAAACTCGATTGACTTCTTTAGTATAGAAGGGATTTTTGAATGTGTCTTTATTACTGTTTATCAGCGACCATAAAGAAACTGTTCTTTCTGTAACTTTCTATAGGAAAAGAGAAAGTGGAAAGCATAAGTAACACACGTATACAAACCATTCCACAGCCTGTGGCAATACAGTTGAACATCAACTTGAATCACACATTTACATTATCCCCATAATAGCTCAAAAAGCTTCATGGGCCAGTGAGTGCTCTGCAGCCACTTACTGATATTTGCATAGATAATGGCCTAGCTTAAGAGCCGCTATTTCTGCTGGAGGATAGAGGTTCAAGATGCTATAACATTAAATGCAATTCACTGATCTAAGAAAACTATTTCTAGCTAGGTAAAACATTTATGAACAGCTGAGCAGTATGCTCTTTTTAATTCAGCAGGAAAAAAAGTGATCATAAAATCCTACCAACTTTTTCCATTTTTGTATTTGTTAGAACTACGAAATCTTAACCTGTGTCCACTTGACAGTTGGCATCTAGATATACAGTTGTTTTAATCAAACATCCAGATGTATAATCTACATCATGCCAACACAGAGACATCTGAAGACAGCTGAGTAACTGACTTCACTGAATCTTTACTTTTTAGTCTGGCATCCATCATCTCATACAAATATTCACATTTTCACTGTTTTTTTTTTTTTAATTCTAGATTTTTACTGATTTTGACCATAAACTAGAAAAAAAATCAAAGCTTGGGAAATAAAAATACGAATATTAAAATTACCAAAGGCAGAATTTAAAACTCTTACCACTAATCATTTCAATAAAAAAGGACCAATGAGCTAAAACTGAAAGCTAAAAAGAACTTGAAATAAGTGACTGAAGCAATTTCTTTAACATATATGCTTCGTTAATGTGAACAATAATAATGGCACATTATTTGGCCTGCGTTAGAATCCGCCTAAAACTTTATCTATATGTTTGTGATGCCATAATCTATATTGCATTGTGTTTATTTGCATGCTGGTTTTCATTTTTATATAGGCACAGTTTAAAAAGTCAAATCACTTGACAAGGTTTGTAATGAAGGAAAAGCAGCTTCTCACCTCCCTCCCTAGAAGCAACTGTGTTTGATTTCTATAACTGATTGATTTGCTTATTTGGTACTTACCTACAGATCTCTAAACAACCTGTTGGCTATCCAGTTATAGGCATTAACTATGGCACTGCCACACTGAGAACATCGCCCCTCCATCCTGCTACAGGTGTACACTTTCCATCCTGCCTGCACTCCCAATATATAGCGTAGCTTTGATCACATTGATATTTAGCATTTAGATTCCCATGACAAAGCCATTGCTATCCCCAGGTAAGCCATGGAGTTACTATTCTGTGATTTTCTTCCTGTACTACTTTTTTGTTTTCCCTTCATTTCACAACTGTCTATTCTGCTTGCCTCCTTTCTTGGTGCTTATCATTAACTCAACCTTCAACTCTTCCTCCAATGTCAAAACTCTGTCCAGACGTTGCAGATTTGGAGCCCCCGGTTGTATCTTCAGAGGAAAGCTGCACTGGCTGTCCTGCACCTTGAGCCCAGCTCTCATCTGGGGTCTGTTTTACCACGAGGACCCCCTCTCGCCTCTCTCCATGCTGGAGCTCCTACTTCCTGAATTCCATGCAGTCTTCTGTCTTGTTTACATGGAGTACATGCTCATGTAAATCCCTGAGAGACTGCGGTGTGGGAGGTCAATCTTTCTTGATGCCACACATGTCTGAGACTATCTGTGGTCTACTGTCACACTTGGTTAACAGCTTGGTGGCTACAGAATTCCAGGTTGAAACCATGTTCCTTTAAAATTCTGAAGGTGATGCTCTACTGATTTCTACCTTCCAATATTGCTGTTGAAGAATTCAAAATCTTCCTGATTTCTGTAGGGTTTTTTTGCATATAACCCATTTTTTTCTCTTTGCAAGCTTAAAGGCTCTTTTCTTTGTCCCTCGTGTTCCAAAACTTCACAAAGATATGCCTTATTATGGATCCATTTTTGTCCACTGTGCTTGGGCACTTTAGCAGACTTTTCAATGTGGAAACTCATGTACTTGAATTCTGGGAAATATTTTTAAAATTATTTCGGTGATTTCCTGTTCTCTGGTTTGCCTATTTTCCCTTTCTACGAGTCCTATTACTTGGATATTAGAACTCCAGGAATGATCTTCTAGTTTTCTTGTCTCCATTTTCAACCTCTGTCTCTACACTCTACTTTCTAGGAGCTCACAAGTTTATCTTCCAACTCTTCTTCTTAGTTTTTAATTTCTGTTGATATCTTGTTTTTAATTTCAAGTTCTTTTCTGATTCCTAAATGTTCTTTCCAAATAATATCCTGTTAGTATTTCATGGTGCCAATATTTTCTTATCTTTCTTGGGATATTAGATGCTAGCTTCTTGTCTACATTTCCCTGCTCCCTACACATGGTAACTATTCTCTCCAACCTGCTTCCTCTCCCTTTTGGTTGTCTGCGATTATTTAAGAGTGGAGGACTAAAGAGTTGAATGGAAGCTCTGAGATCATGAGGATCATCAACCTGAACTTCCCTATGAGGAATCCTAGGTGCTGGTATCTCAAGGTTGTTCTTGAACTAGTCAGTTTCCCCAGAAATGATTCCTTTTTTTTTTCCAATTGAGGTGGTAAATTTAAAATTCATCATTTTAAAGTCTACGATTAAGTGGCTTTTAGTACATTCATAATGTTGTGCAATCACCATCTCTATCAAGTTCTAAGGTATTTTCGTCATCACAAATGGTAACCTTGTGCCCATTAAACAGTCACTGCCCCCTTCTCCCCTACCTCCAGCCCCGGTCAACCACTGCTCTGTCTCCATGGCCTTGTTAGTCTGGACTTTTCATATAAACAGAATCATACGATCCATGGTCTTTTGTGTCTGGCTCCTTTAACAGTGTAATGTCATCAAGGTGCATCCATGTTGTAGCGTGTGTCAGAACTTCGTTCCCTTTTAGGGTTTAATAACATTCCATTGTGTGACTATACCACACCATGTTTGTCTATTCATCAGCTGCTGGACACTGGGGTTGTTGCCACCTTATAGCTAATTGTTAGTAGTGCTGCTATGAACATCTATGTACAAGTTTTTGTTTCAACTCCTATTTTCATTTCTCTTGGGTATATACCTAGGAGTGGAATCGCTAGATCAGATGCTAGTTATATCTATATTTCACTTCCTGAGCGACCACCAGACTGTTTTCCACAGAGGCTATCCCACCTCACACTCCCACCAGCAGTGAATGGGGGCTCCATTTTCTCCCCATCCTCGCCAACAGAGAAAGTTCTTTCAAGCTTCTACCTGGAAAATAAGGACCTGGGGCCAGAATGCAGGCAGTCAATAGAGGAAGCGAACAGAGCTTCTCACAAGCCAGCTAGTCTCCTTTCACCTCACTCCCTGATGACTCTGAGGTCCCCAGGCCAGAGATCCCCTCTCACCCTCTCTCACAAAGAAACCTCTGTCAGAGTCTTCGGATCCAGAGAGGGGTGCAGGGGATCTGGGGAAGCTAACTGCTTATTCTAAACAGACCTTCAGGTTATCTTATCCTTCTCCCTCCATCCTACACACCTGGTGCACATTCGCTCCAGAAACCCTGAGTAGAGTGGGCTGGTTTTTGGCTTCTCTGCTGTTGGTTTGAGATTTGGTGTTTTCAAACTGAGTTATTTACCACTTATCCACTAGCTTTCCAGCTTCCAAAAGTTAGCTGCTGTGTCTCCTTTCTCATTTTCTCTGCTCTTGTGGGTTTATGCTTTTTGAAAAAGTCCCTTTACTGATATTTGTCTGGCGTTTCAGGAAGGAGACCTTGCATAACTGTAGTCGCTCCTACTCCCTGGGGGCCAAGTCGGTGTCTCACCCCTGCAGTAAATACCAGACACTCCACAAACCCTGGTTGAAGTGAGAACACCCAAGCCTGGGGTAAAAAAATGAGAAACTGCATTTGCTACAACTTAAGCTATCACATTCTTTGTATTTCATGGCAGATTAGACACATTTAACTAAAAAGATTAGCATTTTCACTCACCTGTTTTTCTCGAGCAGACTCACAGTTGTATAAGAAAGTACCAAACCGGCAACTATACAGATGATCCAAAATTGTAATTAAAAACCGTTCGTTGAATTCAAAAGCTGTAGGGAACTAGACAAAAACAAACAAACAAAGCATGAAACCTCAGTTGATCTTTTATAGAACTGAAAAGAGATGCATAAACTTTGCACATTTTGCCTTGAAAGAAGGATATAGCAGAGGCTGAAATTCACACACACCCCATAGCTCATTTGTTGGTGCTTTACATGGGTCTGAGGAGTTTAAATAAGGTCAAGTAAAGGAATGAAAAGGAAAACAAGCCAGTTTTCTGGGTTCTCCTGAGTGTATGGCTCATACAGGATAGTTTAATTATTTAAGGTATTATAAGTTAGCAGATACACCTATATACAAATGCCAGTGTAGGATGGATGGAAAAGACAAGTTGGTATTGTCAATTCCATTGCCCCCCCATTTGTAATTAATACAGTTAAATATTGAATTTTTAAAACTTTATTATGGAAAATCCCAGACATGCAAATAGTAGTGATAATACAAAAGGGAACCCCATGTACCCATCACTCAACTCAATAAGAAAGAACCAATGAGCTACATGTAGCCAAACTTACCTCCGCCCTGTATTTTATCAAAATAGTAAAACAGTAAGTCGAATGTATTGTTATCCTATATATTCCTTACCTGTTTTGACATTTGCCACACACAATCAATAAACTGAAGAAAAATAGGAGATCGGTCAGCATCGGCGTGGTTTTTATCACCATGACCTATTCTCTGAAATAAATTGATGAAGGTGATTTGTTTTAATTTACAGGTACAAAAATGAGAAAGCATTTAACCCACAAAACGTGACAATACAACTCAGCGACCTGCTTTCCAAATGCCAAGTCTCTCAGAAAGTATACAGTATATTTTTTCCTTGGCGATACAGAAAATAATGTAAGGTTTTGAAACAATCAAAATTAAGTATATAAACTTCTATGAAATACCAATACAAACAGAAAAAGCATCATCATATGTGAGTGCGACAAGTGTTTCATCTGATTGGAATTTTGTTCAAGTCCTGGGCAGCTGCAAGTAGACTGGACCAGATTATCCTGTTGAGTGTGTTACCAGTTGCTAAGGGAGCGGTCCTAAAGTTTCAAGACTTGAAGCCATACACGAAGGAGTGTGGTTATTATAATTAAAAGTAAGTTCTTTCTCTTTTAAAAAACAAGACAAAAACCTCACCATTTATTCATTTACTAAACAATGATTCTTTTTACTTGAAAATGGTATTTGCAGCACACAGCAGTGTTTCTGAATATTATCTGGGGAGCTTGTGAAAAATGCTTATCAAAGGGTGTCTGGAAAGAAGACCTGGAAATAGGAGTTTTAATACATTCTCTCAATTTTAAAAATGTATATCAGAGAATAATAATGACAAAAGCCTTAACGCAAAGTCTAGAATTTTTATAAAATATATTTGGCTCTAATAGCTAAAATATTAGTTGAAAAAGAACTGCCAGCCTATCTTCCTTCTTTTCTGCAATTTCAACTTCAACATCTATTCAGACTCTCTGTATTACTTTCAAGCAAAACTGTAAATAGAGCAGATAGATAAACATGTCTCCTAAGGAGACTTTCACTAGCCCAAAGCATCACGCATTTTCAAATTTGTACAGTGTTTTTTACCACACTCCTTGGATTTTCTTTTTAAACGCGAAGATATTATTTAACAACTAGTTTTTAAATCCTAAATGGCAGTGGTCTGACACTTTAATAATTAGCTTTATTGTTTACTTACAGATGAAAATTTATGTCCAAAACTTATCCATTCTTTTTGGACCAATATTTCGAACCCTTCGATGCTCCGATAGAAGCTGTCCAACATCAGCATGGCCAGGGACGTCAGTTGGGCGGTCCTGTCCCATCCGTCACTGCAGTGCACGAGCACCGAGCTCTTCCCTGAAGACACTTTGTCTGCTACTTGAATGGCTCCTGTCAAAACAAGCTGGCAAAGAAACATATGTGAGTCAGTAAGTAGCTAGTTGCAAGGTGCCGCTTCGATTTGAAATTATAGTTTTTAATCGTAGAAAGAGTCTTGTTTTAAAATACTATTAATGTCTAGAACAGAAAGATTTCTGAAAATGGAACATCAGGAGCTGCAGGATCTGTTGTTCTTCCTCTACAGAAACTACATTCGAATGTGACTTGGTATGAAAAACAAAACCAGACATAAAAATCCAAATTGCATCTCTGACTCCTATTCACGTGATTGTCCTAGACTGCTGGAGCTGCCGAAACAAAGTTCCATAGACTGGGGGCTTAAACAACAGACTTTTATTGTCTCCCAGCTCTGGAGCACAGAAGTCCAAGATCAAGCTGTTGGCAGGGCCCTGCTCCCTCTGAAGGCTCTAGGCAAGAAACTGTCCCAGCCTCTCCCCTAGCTTCTGCTAGTTCCTTGGCTTGCAGCAGCATAATTTCAGTCTTCAGATGGCATTCTCCCTGTGCGTGTGTCTCTGAGTCCAAATTTCTCCTTTTTATAAGGGCACCAGTCTTTTTTTTTTTTTTAGGTGAGGCAACACTTTGGTTGACCTCACAGATTGCAAGGACCTTGTCAGCTTACAATCCCTTATTTTTTTATTTTTTATGCCTACAGCATCTGCTATTCCGAGGTGGTCTCCCATCCAAGTACTAACCAGGCCCGACCCTGCTTTGCTTCCGAGATCAGATGAGATCAGGCTTGTTCAGGGTGGCATGGCCGTAGACTTAAGGGCACCAGTCTTAACGGATTAGGGGCCCATGCTATTCCAGTAGGATCTCATCTTAACTTGTTACATCTGCAATGACTCGAATTCCAAATAAGGTCACATTCTATCAGGACTTCAACATATGAATTTGGGGAGACAGAATTCAACCCACAACAGTGATCATATTAGAAAAACATGGTCCAGTCTAGACCTTAAAGGCGTGATGCAGTGGAAGTCACCTTTTAGTATATACTTGACCCAGTTTCCTCTATTTTGACACCTTATAATAGTATGGTATTTTTGTCACAACTAATAAACCAATATTGATACATTATTAAATTATTAGTAAACTTACTAACTTAATTTTAATAAAGTCCATACTTTATTTAGATTTCCTCACTTCTTGCCTAATGTCCTTTTTGTAATCCAGGATACTACATCACATTTAGTTGTCACAAGTAATATATTTTTTTAATGATGTAGTAATATCTGTAATTGGTGCTTATTCTGAACACATATATTTTTTTTTCTTTTACATTTATTTATTTGTTTGTTTGTTTGTTTGTTTGTTTAATTTTATGGTGGCATTGGTTAACGAAATCCAATAAGTTTCAGCTGTACAATGTAACAGTAAGGCATATATATATTTACACTGTATGTTCCCCTTCCATAGCTAATTTCTTTCTGTCACCACATATTTGACCCCCTTCACCCTGTCTACCTCCCCCTTCCTCTTCCCCCTCCCCTCTGGTAACCACTAGTCTATTGTCCAACAAGTAATATTTTTGCAATTCATTTTTGAGGATGAAAATTTCAGAAAAAAATTAAAGGGAGGCAAAATAGAAATACAAGTCTTATTGAGCTTGAAAATAAAATTTGACTAGAAAGCAATCTATCTTAATAATTCACCTATTTAAAGTAGGCTTTTTGTTTATTTGTTTATAGAACTAAATGGCAGCTTCTACAAGTGTTAGTCCCCTCAGAAAGCTTCAAGACTTTTAAAAGAATAGAGGGTTTTGATGCCTTTCAAGATGAAGCACTGAGTATAATAAAGACATGAAATTTATTATTTAAAATAAGTCAATTTGAGTACTTTCAAGAAAAACAATCTCTAGGCCCTTGAGGGTCATACCCAGTGGCGGCTGGATAATGAACTAGCTATTCCTAAATAAACCTGCATGAAAGTACTTACCACTGACGAGATGAAAAGTGCCATCTCTACAAAGTCTAAAAATATTCTAGAGATGATGTTATGCAGTCTTTAATTTAGGTAAACAAATTATAAGGAAATACAAAACTGTCAAATGTAGAACCCTACACTACAAATATTTTGTGTTTCAGTGACTTCAATTTTTTAAATTTCAAGATTAAAAAAGTCCTACTTCACTAAACAAATTTTTTTTAAAATATATACTTGCCTTGATATGTTCTAACCAATGAGTTGATTCCAAGCTGGACAACCAATGAGATTCTTCCACATTAGGATAAACAATGTCTTTGACTTTTTTTAAAGATTCCCGCATAACATGAATGTTATGAATGTCTAAGAACAAAAGTTCGGTGTTATGATATGCATCATCACTTTCATATCCTCCTCCGGTTGCCTGAGAAACAAGATACACACACAATCAGTTGGGTTTTCTATCTCATCTGTAACTTACCCAAATATTTGGAAAGTTATTGGTCCTCTAAATCTCAACGTCAAACATTGCAACTCAGATACAGTGATTGCTGGAACTTGACTTCCTATCCAACCCTAAGCCTCAGCAACACTAGTCTCACTTTGAGCAAGAAAAAGGATGGCAGACTGGCAACTTCCTGGGGAGGTGTATTTGTGAGAAAAAAAATCATTTTCAAAATGTTCTATAATTAGTAGCTCTTCTTCCGGATCTGGAAAGGCAAGAGTAGGTTCTGAATGGTCCACATCCTCCATCAGTTTTGTAACAGCACTTCTCAGGGAGAGGCACTGGCTTTGTAAGAAGCACCCACTAGGGTCATGACAGGCTCGAGGAAAACGACAGGTTTTGGAGTCAGACAGACCCAAATTGATAGCTCAGCTTTGGCTTCTCTTTGCTGTGTGATCTGGGGAAAGACACTTAACCAATCTGAGCCTCCATGTCCCCTCCTGCAGAATAGTGGATAATACTATCTAGGTCTCACAGGATTCAAAGAAGCCATACTCTACAACAGCTAACACCAGCCACCATTTAATGATCCCCTATGATGTCCCAGATACTGTGATTCTTGCTTTACACAATTTTATTTAGCTCTTACAGCAACGCTACAGGGTACGTTTTACCATCCCCATTTTGAAAATCAGAAGAGATGCTATTTAACTATCCCCAAAGTCACACACTTAATCAGTAGAATTTAAGTCATCTGACTTCAATGCCCAAACCTTTTTGAGCACACCGTGACTGTCTGCTGCACAAACGCCAAGGGCAGAGCAGCGTGCATGGTGGGCCCTCAAAGAACGAAAGATTTCAAGAGAAGACCAGACAGTGCCACCTCCCACAGCACCTACAAGGGTCAACTGCCAGTGCAGGCATCAGTTCCCCTTGACAACGTAGTGAACATGCCTATTTTCTATGTAGACAAGAAGAAACGCTACAATTCTGTTTAGGAACCTGGTTGCACTCTCCTTAATGTTTTAAAATGCCACAGAACACGTGGCCCCTGGCTCTTTAAGAAAAAGTCAAATAATTCAGACTTGTGAAGAAAGCAATGTTCCATAAGCTAAAATGAAAGGATGCTAATTAACACTGTAAGAACATATGAATGCATGAACTCATCAGAAAAGGTAACTATATCATCAAAGAAATGATAACTTAACCCCAGAGTACCTATAGGGGAGAGGATGGGGGAACGTGCCTGGAACTGAAGAGCCAATGGGAAGGCACCAGAGAAATGTGTCAGTGCTACATTATGCCCCCCTCCTTTTTATTTATAACAACGGAAGTAATATAAACTTATAGCTCAGGATAGAAGGGCCAATACATCCTATGGTTTTTCCCAGGGTTAGTCACAGAGAAGGTCTCCTGCAGTAGAAATAAGGCTACCACTTGAACATCAAACCTGGAGACCTATGTACAAGCCACAGACCTTGGTCTCCACCGACTCTAGGTAAGAAAATATATTTTATTTAGAAAGAAATATATTTTTAAAGCTTGCTTATATGTAGAATCAGTAGTAGGTCGACAATAAACAGTCACTTTATTATTTTAAAAAAGTTATTAGCTAACGAATAAATAGACAAATGGGCCATCTTCTCCTCTTTTGGGTTATTCACGCCTCAACGAATGACACCTGGCAGCTCTGATAGGCGGTCGCGACAGTGACTATCCACCTGGCAGTCACTTTTGCAAAGTGCAGGAATAGGGCAAGGGTGGCAAAAGTGAGCCCGTTTTGCTAGATCTGCACACCTATAATGCAATGACACATGTCACCCTCCCATAGACAGATGGCCTGCTTCTTTACACAGGTAGTTTTTATATAGTTACAGTGATTTTCAAAGACATTCTCAATGCTGGAGTTTCTCTCATAAATAACTGAAGATGCTATGTGAAAAAAAATAAAAGGGAAATATTACTCACTGCCAAAATTTCTGACAAAAACAGACGTTAATAAAGTTCCACTTTAATTCATCACAGTGTACTGCCACAAAATTAAAGCAGCTTGATGCTGGATCTTATCCACCTCTGGGTTTTGTTTGTTTGTTTGTTTAATTTAAAAATGGTGTGATGTTGCTTGTTATATCTGGAGTTGTAAATTTCTAAATATCCACAAGGGAGGAACAATTAGGTCCAAAAAGAACAGAAGTCGGAAGGGTAAAATCAATTAGTCAAGCGTAGATTGAGTTCTCAAAAGTGCAAATTCTACATCTCTGGTTAGTTTTGAAGTCTCCTTTTCAGTTTTCTTCTCTTCAACAAAAAAGAACAACTCAGATTGCCTAGTACAACAATATAAAGGTCCAAGGGCCTGTTGCTATGGATATAGATAGATGACTAGGGGAGAGACACAGCCGAGGGGGGAGGGGAACCCGAGCATGTTTTTTAAAGAACGATTCAGAGACCTTTAAAGCCTAGGTTTTTTCCCTTAATTTTTGCCTTCCCTTCATTTCTAAGAGAACTAAGAAACACAGGCATATTTCCTCAGTGTTAAAGAAGCATTTAAGGATTCTACTGCTATAACAATGAGCTTAAGAGTTACTATGATATATGCATTTTATATATTTTAATATTTTAAAATGTTCTTTCCTGCATCTACGGCCATGCCACCCTGAACAAGCCCTATCCCGTCTGATTTTGGAAGCTAAGGAGGGTCGGTTAGTACTGCTTAGTACTTGGATGGGAGACCACCTAGGAAGACCAGGTACTGTAGTTGTAAAAAATAAAATAAAAAAATAAGGGATTGTAAGCTGACAAGGTCCTTGCAATCTGTGAGGCCAAACAAGGGTCACCTCACCAAAAAATAAATAAATAAATAAATAAATAAATAAATAAATAAATAGATAGATAGATAGATAGAATAAAATAAAATATTCTTTCTTAATACCTCATCCTAATACCTAATACCTCATTATAATTTCAGGCTGAATTATACATGGAAACATTGCAAACATTACATTTTATAGCTGTATTCAAGTCTGAATTCTACATGAAGGATACCAGGAAAAGAAATATTAAAGGTCAAGGATAATCCAAGACGACGTTCATATTTAGATTTAATTTCCTAAATGTTTTTCTTGTAATTCCTCGCTTATTCATTTTACTTCCTGCTTGCTTTACATATAATTTCAAGATCCTGTTCATTTCCTAAACACAAAGTACCTGTAGTAACAAACAGCTGGTCCAATAGCATCCAAGAGACAGAGAGGCCACCTCCAGGAATCAGTGTACAAGATGCACAACTGTGTGAGTGGAGCCCCCCCATGCACGCCATCTCACACACGCGTGTGCAGACAGACGCCATAGGCCCCACTTAGGAAGCTGCAGCATCTGTCTGAGCCGCTCAAGGACTTGTTTTGCTTTCAGGCTCTTGCCTTCTGCTCTGAATAATTGAAGAGGCCAGATAAATGACCTCGGGATAAGCAAAGTATTCAAGATGATGAAATTGAAGTCTGCAGCTGATGAGAAAGAAGAAATCTGAAAGGTGGAATGTGGATGAGCAACTCAGGGCAGGCCCACTGTGAGCACTTGTGATGGGAGACAGAAAAGAAAATAGAAAGAAGTCGAATGTAAACAGCACAGCACAACCTGGGGCCATATAGCTGGGACGAATAGCCTCACACCCTGCAGTAGCACCTAAAGGGCTCCTGAAGGCAACACCATATTGTCACTGATGTTCACAGTCATGACTTCAGTCAACTTCAGGGACACTCAACATTCTCTGCTTAAGAAGTCCAAGAGGACGACTGAGATAGATTTCTTTAAAAATAATAATGCTGTGTGTGTATGATTATAAAATTCACACATGTAGATTTCATTTCTTGAATGATCTTATATAAATGAGAATCTACATGGAGGAGTACAGTGAAGGGACTGTTCTGACAAAGCTACAAATTTAGGATTTTAACAATGACGGCTTCCCACGACTTCTCACAGATGCCTCAACAGTGCAGACACTGAGAGTGACCATCAACAGCCTAAAGAACTCCAAAGAGATACTAACTTTTGCCTAAGATTCTGGCCAAAACTCAAGTTCATTACAGTTCTAGACTTGCCTAATTTACCTAAAGATTATATTTTCATTTGATTTTAATATAATCTTCTTTTAAGCTATGCTTTACTATTAATGCCACTTTCTTCCTCAGTGAGCTAGTTTTCTTACTTAAACTAAGTTTACCAATTAATTTAAGCCCACATGTTGACATGGCATGGTAAAAACATTCATTTGAAACACCATATGCTGTATGTCGGGGACGTTTCTATCACATTAATTATACTTACCTTGTTGGCCACTGCATTTACATTGGGTCTTGCATCATAGATTGTGAGTTTAGAAATTTGTTTATTAGTCTCCCTGATGACATCAAGATATTTCTCATCGTCTTTATTTCGTTTACCACTCATACCAACGAGAGGTTGACTGCAACGCACAATGACTGTCTTGTTTTCTGGATGAATCCATGACAGCACCTGGAGTTAGTTCAGAAATTTTAAGCTATCAAGAAAAAACAAATCTGAAAACAATTAAAACTATTAAAAAAATAAAACACCACAATCGTGATGAAGTGAATCTGCTTTTGCCAAAATGGAATATTTATTCACCTATGATATCACTGTGTGCCCAGAAACACATGTTTAACAAAGATGGCTATTCAGAGACAATGAGAATAACCAATCTCTTTACTAGTTTTTTCTTAATTAGCACCACATCTAATAGAAGTTAAAGGTTTACCTAAAAAAATCATATATCACTTAAAGGAAACAGAAAGCTTCAGATATAATTTCAGTTCTGTAGCTTCACTGGATTTACCGTCATAGAGAAACAGCTTTAGTAAAAATTGAGAAGTAAAAGAAATCACCTCTGATACAATGTGTTTCTATAATACCAACTCACATCTGCAGGTGGTTTTCCTAACAGTCCCAATTATAGAGTCTAAGATGGGGAGAGACAACCCAAAGGATGCAGAAAAGATGTCAGGACAGCCCAAAGAGCTGCCAGAGTCTCCGCAATGAAGCGAGGATACCCGGCCACCACGAAGCTCTTTGAGCCTTTCCTCGCATGCAGTCTTCTCTAATTTTATACACACACCTAGCATATCTGATAACTGGTTTGTCAGCTCATAGCACACAAGAAACAAGACCTGTAAAAGGTCACTGATAATGTAATACACCAAAAGCTATGGAACTGTCCACTTTAAACAGGTGAACTGCTTGATATACATCTCAATAAAGCTGTTTATAAAAAGGGAGCCCTTTCTTCCACCCCTCTTCTCTCTGCTTGGGAGATTTAAGACTGGAATCTCCATGCCCTGTTAAGAAATGCTACTCTTATGAGTTGTTTCACACCTCTTTCTTTTTCCTTTGGGATCTTGGCTACCTTTATGAAGGAAGCTTGCTATATGACTGACCAGGTACAAATAATGCTAAGTTTACAATATCAACTACTATAAGTGCTTTTTAAATATATGGTATGATATCAGGTTAATTTTCTTATTAAAGTTAATATCTAGAAGCTATAAATAATTAAGGGTGTGCAAAAATATTTGGTCCCCAAAAGATGTTTATCACAGCACTATCTAGAATAGCAAAAGATTAAAAAGAACCTAGATGTCTCAGAATAGAAAACTAATTACATATATTATAGTACATCTGCTCAATGGCCTATGAGCAGATATTTAACAGGGTAAAAAGTTATTTCCAAGATAATACTAGGTACAAAAGCAGATTGAGATGCAAATTATAGAATAATTTCATCTTTTTCTAATAAAAATATGTATGCATAGAAGGAAGTCTCGAAGGACATACACGAATATTAACTGTACTTCTCATAAGGTGGCGGACTCTAAAATGTCTAAAATAAATATGTATTGCTTATATGTTAAAGACTTCCATAACATTAAGACAAATCTGTTTAAGAACAAAGAAATATGCAACCATTAATGCAAATATTAATGTGTGTGGATTATTTCATTATTCAGTGATATTTTATAAGTTCGTTTCTTAGACATGAAATAAGATTGCTTTCTCATCAATTCTTTTCATTCTTTTATATGGGCTTTTGAAAAACTAAATATCAAATATTAATGATTTCACATTAAAAGTAAATACATTTTCTAGGTTATAGTCAAAAGTCAGGTAGTCAGAAAGTATATTGGAAAGAGTACATTATCTACTATTAGATATTATTAAGCATGGTAATCTATAAAGATATAGGGGTGATGGACAGCTTAGCCTCCATTTTGTTAGGAAAAATAAATGCAAACTGGTGACCATCACAAAGGAAGAAGGATCAATAAAATAGCTAAACAAGTAAAAAGTTAAGCATTCTATTTGCTCAGAATAGTGGGAAGTGCTGGGTCCAAATGGTGACCCGAGCACAGTGGACTGGGCACAGTTGTTTCATTTTCTCTCCTGCCCAAATCCCATGAAATACACACACAGAGACACATACACACACACACACACATCCCTTTGACACCACAGATGTTCAATAAACATGGATGGAGTAAAGCAGTGAACAAAATCGATCCACGGTACCCCAGTCCAGTTCTCCTGTGGGCAAAGCACGTATTAGCAAGACAGCTGGCCAGGGCAGAACGGAGTCTGAGGCTATGGCACAGGAAAGTAAGTCCAAGTAGAGCACAAGGGAAGTGAATCTGTAACTCTAGCTTCATTAGCACTGTGTTCTAACAAAATTAACTAAAGAACATACTTTCAAGTACAATATGTATCATGAAAATATAAACAGACACTCATAATTAGAGAAGTGAATTTTAAGTTACAATTATATTATGTTGACAGTATAAAAAAGATTTCACACAAATATCCTTTTAAGGACAAAAATATCTAGACTTGGAAGTTAAAGGCAAGGTAACATTAAATCTTAATTTCTTCAACCCTTGTTTTTAAAGCAAAACAAAACAAAGTACTTATTATGACATGCCCTGAAAATTAACAAAGGGGAAAAAATTTCTCTAAACTTTTAGTTAATAAAATTTATGTACACCGAGTAGAGGGCATTACTTGTGCATAAATATTTAAGACACAAAGAAAACTTTGTGAAGGAGGTCCAATGATACCATAAGTATACTGTCTGGAATAATCTGTGCTTGACTCCAGGATGCTAACGGTATTAAAGCAGCTTGCAAATAGGACGAGGATAAGCTTATCCTAATAAAGGTAAGTCTATATGAAAGCCTGCACGTACACAGCCTACGACGTAAGACGGTACCTTGTGTCCAGCATGACTCAGCTGACATTCATCAGAAACCTGACATATGGCCGGTATCATGCTACAGAGATGAAAACCACAAAGGCCCTGTCCTACCTCCTTTCCTTCTATCTTGCACTTGGTTTACATGGACCCTCTCGTATAAGAATGACTTGTGTTCATTCTCCATCCTTGATTGTGAGCTCTTGGAAGGCAAGTGCTGTCTTTCTCGCTTCCCCATTTGGCCTGGTGCTTTGCACTCAGAAGGCACTTGATAATTATTTGTTGGATTGAAATTCAAGAGCATTTCTCTGAACTACTTGACTCCTGTTCTTATGGAATAAAAGGTACTCTTCGAGGATAAAAAAAAAAACATTAATTGTAGTACTCACTGGAATTCGATTTCGGGATCTGAAAGTTGCAACTCTCTTGAGATCTTCATCTGTGGCACGAAATGGAACCACCAAGAGAGGAGGGTATGTGTCACACAGTTCATAGCACTTATTAACAAAAGTTATTCTCCAGTGGTGATTGGGCAAGCCCTGCGGGGAAAAAGGAAGTCCGAGTTAGTACTGTATGACCTCATCTGTGCATCTGCCCTTGGACCTCCGTTCTTCTTTCTAGCAGAATTTGTACATGCCCTCTGCCCACAGTGCAGTGATGGTCTACCAATTTATAACAAGGGAGTCAAATCAATAATCCAGACGACATAAGAACACAAGACACAACACTGGTGGTTTCCATATAACTCTAAACTATCACTGGTAAATACAGATGCTCTTGAATTTGAGATCTCCCTTTATTTCATGTCAAACTGTTGTTTACTACCGGTACAACAAAGAGAAACTCAAGTTCATCCCCCATCCGTGCACCCGCCCACCCTAGAGAAAAGTACATCATGTGATCTTAATGTGTGTCTAATTGAGGGTAGAAAACAGATCAGGCAACTCCCTCTCCCTACTCCAAACCAGAGTGAATGCTTCAGTTTGCTCCAAGGTAGAAAGAGGCTAAGTGTATGGAGAAAGTCACAGAGGGGAAGTGAAAGAAAACCCCTCTGGGGAGGCTCATTTCGCCACCTCCTAAGAGTTTTTTCAATCAAATTATTTGGGACTGATGACCGTGCTATAGGTTATGTGAGAAATACAGTCATGTGCAGTCAAAGTAGACTGCTAATGTGACAGGGAGACTTGGAAGACACCTCCCACCCTATCATCTACTCCCAAAATTGTATCTAGTGTGGACAACAGCCAGAGGTGGTGGAATATTCTCTCCCCATACTCACAAATACACAAATACACACACGAAAGTGAGCTATGTGGGTGCTTGCTTTGGGGACAGACATTGTACCTTTTCTTTAGTTCTGGCCCTATAGACCACGGACCAAACAGATGAGTCTGATGCTGAGTCCAATTAGAGAGTTATAAGTCCCATCAGAAAGTTATAAGAAAAAAAGATGGAATATAATGGCAGTCTAGAACAAAGTACCTTCAACCGTTCACATACGCATGCAATCTTAAAAACAGGAACTGTTTTGTTTCAAGCTAGAAGCTTTGACCTAAAAAATAAGTCTTAATATTGTCAATAGCACTCTAAAATACAAATATTTTAATACATAATGCTGCAGAGATCTCCAAAACATGCAATATGTTTGAATGGTCCTTCATCTGCCTCGATAACTAACCCAAAACAAAAGTCATTAAAATGACAGCTATATAAAGCCTTTGAAAACAGCAGTCTAAAGCTGATTTCTAGAAACGATAGGACATACTACCTTATACATAGTGCTCTAAACTTCCTCGCCCCCATTCCTGAGCATCAAATCTGCTTATGAATAAACACACCACCGACCAAGACTAAAAACAGAAATCAACCCAGGTGCTTAGTAGTGGAGGTGGTGACCAGAAGGTTCTTCTTGAGTCTAGGGTTCCACGATTTTACTTTATTTCACATTCACTGCCTTTCCCGCCTCTCCCCCCAATTTCTTTATTTTCACCCAGTCCCCCAACCCCACTTGTCTGGCAATCATCAGTTTGTTCTCTGTATCTATGAGTCTGTTTCTGTTTTGTTTGTTTATTTGTTCTTTAAATTCTACATATAAGTGAGATTACATGGTATTTGTCTTTCTCTGACTTATTTCACTTAGCCTAATAATACCCTCTAGGTCTATCCATGCGGTTGCAAGTGGTAATGCTTCATTCTCTTTTATGGCTAATATTCCATTTTGTATATGTACCACCTCTTCTTTATCCAATTGTCTATTGATGGGCACTTAGGTTGCTTCCATATCTCGGCTATTGTAAATAGCACTGCAGTGAACATAGGGGAGCCTATATCCTTTCGAATTAGTGTTTTCAATTTTTTCAAATAAATACCCAGATATGGAATTGCTGGGTCATAAGGTAGTTCGATTTTTAACTCTGTGAAGAACCTCCAAACTGTTTTCCATAGTGTTACTGCCTTTTCACATAACGCAACTGAGCTCGATTTGATTCTCAAAACTCATTCAATGAAATTTCCCAATTATTTTAAGAGCTTTGCAGAATGACAATTATGAAAAATTCCATCACAAAACTCCTAGCTGTCCTGTAGACTGGATTATACCAGAGGTCAAATTGTGGCTCTTGTTGCATAGGATCTCCTTCAAAAACATGCCACAAGAGACCTTTGTCTCTGAACAGCAATGTTATTCCAAGACTCTTACCTTTATTATAGTAAATAAATGTGTATGTAGGTGATGTTTACATAAGAGAGCAGCAGTAATACACATTAATCAAAGTTTTCTTGGGAAAGACATTAGTACAGGAAAATGGTTCTAACTCATTTGAATCTGCAAACCAGAATACATATAATTGAAATCTAAAACTGTCAGTAACAGTTAAGCTCCCAAGTATAAAAATATAGAGCAACATCGATTCTTAAATAGGAAGCTACAGAAATTTGATTTTTCTAGACTCCAAGTTTTCCTTCATTTCATGAACAACAAATAACTGACATTCTTCATGTAGGGAAAGGCAATAGAAGCCTTAAATGCAGCTTGAATATGACTATGGAATAATAGAATAAGCTATATTGTACCACTGTCATTAAAAACATATTTAGCAAGGATGTTATTGAATCTCAAAGAGCATGACCAATGACATACTGTCACCATGCGCGTTTCAGATTCACCACATGCCGCAGTACCTACTGGCTCACCTGCCTTCTGTATTCTTCAAATGGATTATAAACCATCCATCCATCCACGTTAAACTTTTCTTCATTTAAAAATGCAAATATTGGCTAGAAAAAGAAAAAAAAAGAATTTAAAGTTCAGTGTGAGGAAACAATCTACTAATATTACATCTTTTGATTTTTCACCAGATTTGCCTACCATGAAAAATCGCGACCAAATCTGAGACTTTTAACAAAGAAATAACAAAAAAATTCAGACTAGACTTATGCCACCTTCTATCTTCAGTAATTACTTTTGAGACCTCAATTTTCAATAGGTACAAACATCTCTTCTCATTAGTTTTTTTGAAGTGATGTTCCATAAAACTCAGAACAATGACACGTTTATTAAAAAAGAGACAGAACATTAGGGAAATTCTTAACTGTTCTCTGTGAATTCTGAATCAATGTCCTGATGTCTATGAAATGACAGGATTACGACCCCTCCTCTCTTTTGTATCTATAGTCACCCTCAAGGAGGCCATACTGACAAGTTTCATGGCTTCAAACACCATCCATACTACAGTGATTCCTAAGTATCTATCACTCTCCAGGCCCCACACTGATCCCAACTTAGCTATTCAAGCGCCCACTCCACAACCCTAGACTGCCTAAGAGGCATCCAAAGCCAAAGTCTTGACTGCCTCTACCCAATCCTGCTCCTCCCACAGCCTTCCCATTTCAGTAGATGACAGCCCCACCCTAGTTGAGCCAAAAGCCTTGGCATTAGCCTCATCACCTCATTGCTACCACCCTGGTTTCAGCTTCCACCATTGTCCACTTGGATCATTATAATAACCTAACTGGTTGCCCACTTTCATCTTTACCTCCAAAGTCGGAGTAATAGCTGGCTTTCTATGTCACTTGGGGTAAAAGCAGAAGTCCTTTCAATGGCTTATGTGGATGCCCACCATCTGGCCACATCCTCTGCCACATCTCTGCTCTCTCCCTGCCTCACTCCACTCTAAGTCATGCTGGCCTCCAGGGCTGCTCCCAAAAACCACCAAGCAAATACCAACCTCTAGGCCTTTGCATCTGCTATTCCGGCTGTCTGAGATGCTTTTCCCTCATGGCTTCCACCCTAATCTTTTCATATCTCTGCTCAAAAGTCATCTTAACCAATGAGACTTTCTCTGACACCCTGTACAAAAACAACATGCTACCCCTACTACTGCACCTCCTATTTTCCTTCCCATGTTATTTCCCCCTACTGCTTATGACCATTTGACATACTATATATTTTCTTTATTTATTGCTGAACCTCCACTGCCCCCTTCCCTAGAACATGGGCTCCATGAACACAAACACTTGTTGTGTTCACATCCTGTAACCCCAGTAACTAAAACAGTGTCAAGCCCATAGCAGGCAGAATACATATTTGTTGACTGAATGACAATGTAAAGCCTTACGCAGCCCCTGCACAACCACTTTCTCCGGGGGTGCCATGTCTGGGCACTTTTCCTCTAGGCATCTTCCTTCCCACCCATTTTCCTCTGTTACCAGCCTATGACTCTGAATGTCAGTGTTCCCTCCCCTACATTATATAGAATTTCAGGTAAAGCATTACTTAGCAGCAACAGCTTTCTGTATTTAAGTGGCAGGAGGTCTAGGGGAAAAACTGATCAAGAACACACTCTGTGGCCTGTCCTCTTTCCAAAGCACGTGCCACCCTCAGCAGGTCTCAGCTCTGGGAGTGCTAAGCCTAAATGCTGTGTATTCTGTGATAGACAGCATGCCAATCACACATTGGTAATGACACTGACCTAGCTAACCAATTTGTTGAAGTTTTTAGCCTGATATTGAATCCACAGCAATACTTAATTATTCAGTACCACTGGGGAAAACAAATGATTTCTGTTAACTAAAGTTTAAGTCAAAGACAGAGGGACTTTTAGCGAAAGCAGCACTGAAATGTATGAACTTCTTTATTCATAAATGGAATCTACAGAACACATGTAAGCATTCTCTTGGTGACATCTGAGCCTCTTTCAGTATGTGGTACAGGTAAACACTCAATATTGCTGAATGCTGTGCTGTTGACAAAGATGACAGATGGTTTGAGACATAAGCCTGTACTGTCACTTTAGAAGAAAATTTAAAATCTGCTTTCTTGAAATAAGTTCCTGATCTCAACATGGTTTTTGTTTTTGGTTTGTTTTAAGTTATTTCCATCTTTCTCATGAAGCTCAAGTGAATACACTGGCCTTTTAAAAACAAAAAATAAAATTGCTAACTCAAAAGCCAGATAAAGCTCTCGCCAGAAAAATAATCATGTGTATTAATGCTATCCGTGTCCTTTGAGCTGACAGCAGTGTTTTCAATATAACTTACTATTTCTCAATCACTAATAATAAAACAACTCCTTTTTTGCTTCAAATATGCTCTCGTATCTTACATTAAAATTACTGATAAGTATAAGTTTACTAGACTGTTATCACCAGAAGGTGAAAGCTATATAGCCCAAATCAAAATTATTTCCAGTTTAATATGTTTGATTTAAGAGAACTCTGAATACAAGTAATATTTTTTTTAAAACTGTCACTGATATGAGAATAATACAATGTTCTCATGTTCGTGACATATCGGTGGCCTTTCTTATGAAATCATTCTGGAATCATACCTCTCATGCTGAATGACGTCCGGATATATAGGATGAGTCAAAGACTTGGCATCCTTTACCCCTGAAAAACGCCTATGAGAACTCTATGACGGAAATGCCTCCTAAGCTACCTTTGATCCTAAGCACCAAACTTAGATCTCAATTATTTCAGGAAAATTTATGAATCACACGACAAATAGCCAGATATTTCTTTTCATGAAATACACAGCAACACATGTAATACTGAAGTGGAAGTTAAGGTGGGAAAGATCAGGTACTTAAGTCGATATTTTTAACCACCCACATGAAGCAACTTACAACCACAAGAAAACATATTTTTAAAAAAGCATTACTTGTTAGGGTTCACATTTTATTTTTCTTTAAAAATTAAGTTGTCCATAAACTAATTTGTTTCATCAAAGCAAACATTCTAAAAGTACCAGAATTTTTAAAAGCTGAATATACCACATATTTTAATTTTTACTTTCTCCCTTAAAGATTCAAATAAGAGAACAAAGCAAGAACTTTAAAACGCAAGCTCTCCAACAGAGTAATATAAGGATGGATTATTTTAAAAGAAATAAAAACTACTAAGTGTTAGACCAAAGATAACAAACCCCATTCATCTGTACCTCATTATTTAAAAGCACACAATTCTCTACAAGTGGAAACTTGTTACAAGCTTAATTAAAGGTCCTGTCCGAAAACTGTTAAAACCTAAAGTTAATGGATTATATGTCTCGAGGTTTTGAACTATCATTTATTTTCTCTTGTAGATAATACATTTTTAAGGCTTTGGCTCTCTTAGTGCTTTATTAGCGGGTTGACATTCCCACAGTTGTCCCTACCTACGAGCCTGGGTCAGGTTGGACCCTCTCTCTGGGGAATCGAAACCCCATGGACAGAACCGGTCCTACAGAACCTGCCTTTATGAGGCCGGAGCAGGGAGCCGGGTTTTAAGATGTGAAACGAGTCCGCCCCACGAGCCCACCGGCACCTGCTTGGTTCCACGGCCTGCGGGCGACATGAGAGTGACTTGGGCCCGTTGTGCGGGGCCTCAGAGCAGACACGTGCTCTGGCGAACGTGGCCTTCAGGTCAGTGCTGCGTGAAGCCCCCCGCAGCCTTCTTCTAGGGTCTGGTCCCTCACCAGGTTCTGCCCCAGGATTGGGGCCTGGGGGGCACTTTCCCGGAGTGGCAGTCAGCGCCCATGCCCCTCGCCCCTACTGAGCCGGAATCTCTGGGAGGCGATCGACCTGATCCTGAAGGGCCATATGGAATGTGTCAGGACACGTAGGGAGTCAGCGTAAAGCTTCTGCGTGGTCAAGCAGTTTCGGGGCTGCTTGAATTTTTTTAAGTGATTTTGAAATAATTATAGTTTGACAAGAAGTTGAAAAGAAATGTACACGCAAGTCCCATGCACCCTTCACTCAGCCTCCCCAGTACAAACATCTTGCATAACTAGGGCACAATATCAAAACCAGGAAACTGACATTGGAAAATGTACCCTCTCAAGTGCTGACCCCTAGCTTCCAGTGAGTGGTTCTTCCTTTATTTGGCTCTATATTAGTATTTGGGCATTTCACCAATTCCTACTAGTCAAGAGATGCCATGCATAGAGACTTAAAAAAAAACAATCACGTGCATTTTTCCAGTATTAAAAATAGCACAATGTAACATTTGAAAAGTCTTAAAGGACGAAGTTGAGATAAAAATCTCCAATTTCACACTAGGGCTAAAAACAGCTGTGACAAGGAGAATATAACTCGTCTTTTCGATTTAGCTACATTTATCACTGTTATGTCTTGTGCAGGGAAAATATGAAATGACAACAGATTTTAGCTTTTGTTTAATGAGCCATTATTTTAAAAGGCACCTATATAAAGATGTGCCAACTCATTTAAAACATATCTAGATTGGATTTATTTTTATTGAGTAGAATCCATAAATGGTAAGCAATCCATGAGTATCCTTCTTCGAGGGGGGAGGGCTGTCTGCCACCGAATTTGGATTCCTAAAACTCATGAGGCTTCCTCCTGTACAGCCTCTTCCCCTATAAAGACTTGTCATGTCATGTCTCAGAACTGGATGTTTGAGAGTCAGATTTACAGAACTTAAATGTTATTCAAAAAGGAGATGGTTACAGAAGAAAACCATTTTCATAGTATTCAGGACAATTGATAAGCTATGTAAATTTAACAGTGCTTTCAAATAACATCGCCACCACGCAATGGCACGGTCATTGATGGACAAGAATTTTAGGAGGAGCATATCCTTGTTATGTAGCAAATAAACTACGACTTTGAATACCTAGCCTTAAAAATTTAGGGGACTGCTCACTAACTACTTCATTCATGATAGACTGTGCAATGTTTGAACAGATTTTTTTTTTTATTTTTAATGCCTACAGCACCTGGTATTCCAAAGTGGTCTCCCATCCAAGTACTAACCAGGTTTGACCCTGCTTAGCTTCCGAGATAAGACAAGATCAGACATGTTCAGGGTGGCATGGCTGTAGACTTGAACAAGAATTTAAGTGAGCACTGTATCCTAATTTGTTTTCTGAAACTGAAGATGTTTGTTTGCCTTTTTAAAAAGCTTTAATCTACCATGTAAAGCTGCAACAATGTAAAACTACCCCATTTTCAGTTTTAGATTACACTTAAGAAACAAGACCCCATCATATTAAAAAAAAGAAGAAAAAAGAAAGAAAAAGAAAGAAAGAAAAAAAAAAGCTTTCATTAAAGTTGGAGGAGAAAGCCTAAAGTGTAAAGAGTCACAGGAGGTAAAGTTGGCAGTTTATAATTCCAAGTAACATCTTCATGCTAGACAGTGATTTCCGCCTCTTTCACATGACCTGACTCAGTAAGTTCATTCAAATGACTGCAGCAAAAGTAATTTAATCCAAAAATAGGACGAAAGTTTCATAGGTTAAAAACAGCTAGCACATAAATTACCATTTATATTTTTATGTAAATAATTTTCTGAGTCCTATTTCTACCATTTTCCCTGGATAAAATGTTTTAATAGTCCTTTAATAATCACCACTACCTTCATATATAAATGTACATATTCATTTATTCAGGAAAGAACCACAAAAGTACATTTAAAATGTCATTTGAAACCACTTCAGAACAAATAGTTCCTCACTACCTGTCTATAATCATAATCATTTAAGACTGACATTTCTCAGGATTTGACCACTATACCTCTTCCCACTGTAATTTTCTCTCCTAGCAATTTTGCCCACATTTATGAAAATAACGATTGTCATATCCAGGCCTACCAAATAAACTTCTCCCCAAGCCAGAGCTCCAGGTCTTTGTAGCCACCTGCCTCCTAGATATCTATATGTATACCCAGTTGTCCCCAAGACAGTTGTGACAGCATATCCAAAATGGGATTCATGACCTCTTCCTCACTCCCCTCTGACATTCCCCATGTCAACCACCGGTCCCACCATCAACCTGATCATCCAGGCTGGATTCTTCCTTATCATAATATCACCCTCATAACTATATTCAATCAATCAATTGTACTGATTTTACCTGCTAGATCTTTCTCAAGTCCATTCTCTCCTGTCCACTGCTCTATTTCAAGCCCTCATCGTCATACACCTAGGTGATCAAACCATCCTCCGAAATGTTCTCCTGCTCGACTCTATCCACTCCGCATGCTGCAGCACAAGCAATTGTTTTGAAGTAGAAACTGAATCATGTCACTTTCTTTCTTAAAACCCCCTCGACTTCAGATAAAAAGCAAAACTCCTTGGTGGGGCACGTTCGGCTCTGCAGGCTTTGGCCCAGCTTTCCCCTTCAGCACCAACTCTCACTGCTATACTCACGTGCACACCAACTCCAGACACCGACCCACATTTGGGTCCAGCCAGTGTCTGGCCTCCTGACGTCTGCACACACTGTTCCTGCAGTCGGCCATATCCACTTCTGCCTGGCCAATGCTCCTCATCTTTCAGGATTTGCCTCCCCTAGGAAGCATTCCTTGACACCTACCCCCTTAGTTTCTGCTCCCTTGACATCCTACCCATATGCATCTGTATCATATATGCATCTCTCTATCCACATCACCCAGGAAAACCGTGCTCCTTGGGTACAGGGAGTGGTACTGGCTCCCTGTGCCTTGCCATGTGGTAGGCATTCTATAAACGCCTATTGAGCAAAAATAGGGAAGAAGGAATGAAAAAGAAGCAAGGAGAGGCTGGACCTCCCAGACATTACAGCTTATAAAGCCTCAATAGTTAACAGAGAGTGTTACTGGTGTGTGAAGAGTGATTGATGCAAGAAAAGAAATGTTCAGAAATAAAACCAAATACATGGAGGAACTGGTGTGTGACAAAGGTGGTATTTCAAATCGGTCAACAAACAGTGTCGCAACAACAAGGGATGAAAGTGTTGGATCCATACCTTACACAGTAATCCCAAATAAATTCCAAGTTTGATCAAATACTTAAATTTTCAAAAAGAAATTACAATATTAGAGAAATGTGGGATAATTCTTTTATAGCTCTGAGAGGGGAAGACCTTCCTACCTGGGATGTAAAACTCAGAAGTTATTTTTAAAATGTGTGCAGACAAGAGCTAACAGGTCTGAGACTGTTCAAGTTCAAAAGGCCTGCTTGCATGGCTGGCCTCTGGGGACCTGGATTTTGCAAGAGTTCTCACCATTCCCTAACTGGTGAGAGTGGTTTAAGGTGCTAAACTGTATTTTATCCTGAAGTCCTGCTTTCTTTCTGGAAGTCTGGAATTTTGGCACGTGCTAGTCAGAGGCTGCCTAAGTGACCAGCCCTCAGTAAAAACCCTGGGCACTTAGTGTTGTCACAATTCGTTGCTGTGGGAATTAAGTGCATCCTGCGACATTACACTGGGACAGGATCCCCGAAGCGCATGCCTGGTTCCTCTCGGACTGCACCGCATGTGATATTTCCTTTTGCTGCAATAAATCACACTTGTGAGTACGACTATATGCTGAGTCCTGTGAGTTCTACTAACGAATTATCAAACCTGGGCTGGTCTTAGGGACACCCACTCACATGTATGTGCACGCGTGTGAGTGTGTGTGTGTGTGTGTGCATGCACACACACACACACACAACCCAAAAGGAAAACTGATAAATTCTCCCAAATAAATATTTTTAAAAATTCTTCATAGCAAAAGCAACCATAAGAAAAGTCAAAAGGCATATGGGAAAAATATTTGTAACCTGTAAGTCAGTATCGCTACTAAAGAGTTCTTACAACTAACAAGAAAAAGGTCAGAATCCCAAAAGAAAAATGGGCAGAAGATACAGAGAACGCAAAAATAGAAATACTGATAGCTCAAACTAAAAGATATTCCATTTCAACTAAATAAGATTAGTACAAAATAAAACTATGAATCTACATTTTCACCTATTAGCTTAGTAAAGATTAAAAAACAAATTAGAAAGCATACCAGGATCGTGTGATAGGCAGAATAATGGCCTTCGAAGATGTCCATATCCTAATCGATGGGACCTGTGTTATGTTACCATACGTGGCAAAGAGGAACTAAGGTTGCAGATGGCATTAAGATTGCTAAGCAACTGACTTTGAGACAGGGAGATTACCCTGACTTCCCAAGTGAGCATAATGCAATCACAGAGGTCCTCAGAAGTGGAAGGAGGAGGCGGAAGAGTCAGAAGCAGAGGAGGAGATGTGATGATGGAATCAAAGTCAAAGTGACTGGAAGAACTTGACCCACTCTTGCTGGCTCTGAAGATGGAGGCAGAGGCCACAAGCCAAAGAACATACTGGCCTCTAGAAGCTGGAAATGCAAAGAACAAATTCTCCCCTACAGTCTCCAGAAGAAACACAGTCCTGTGGATGCCCTGATTTTTGCCCAGTGAGACTCATTTTGGATTTCCTACTTCCAGGACTTCCATTTTTATAAGCCACTGAGTTTGTGGTGATTTGTTACAGCAGCTATAGAAACTAATGTAGTTGGGAGGATGTCTGGAAACGGGCACTCTGACACTGTGTGTGGGAGTGAAAGCCAGTCCATCTCTCATAAAAGAGAATTTAGCAATATAATTCTACTTCTAAGAATTTATCCTACAATATATGTGAACCCATATAAAATGAGGTATATGCAAGGTTATCCACTACAGCAGTATGTAGAGAAGCAAATGATTGGAAACGATCTCAATATCTGTCAACAGAGGATTGACTAGATAAAGTAGGGGGCAGTCAACAGAGCAGTCATAAATAGAGGGAAGAAGCCCACTTATTAGGCACTATCTATTGGAGAACTGGAAAAGGGTATGTAAGTACCGAGATGCCTGCCCTGCAGAAGTCTAAACTATCATTGGGTGGAAAGTAACAGGGTGAACACACCAGTTGTCTCTGAGGAGAGGAATGGGGTGGCTGAAGGGTACTGGGAGGGAGGGAGACACTTTTACTGTACACTTGTCTTAGTTCAGGCTATTCTAACTAAAGATACCACAGACTGGGTGGTTTAAAACAACAAGCATTTATTTCTCACGGTTCTAGAAGCCAGAAGTCCTAGATCAGAATGCCAGCATGGTAGCATCCTGGCGAGGGCCTGCTTCCCATTTCACAGAGGGCAGCCTTCTTGCCAAATCTCGGATAGTGGAGAGAGTGAGCTCTTCCACGAGGGCACTTCCTCGTCTTATAAAATGGCACTAACCCAATCATGGGCTCAAGGCCATGACCTAATCACCTCCCAAAGGCCCCTCTTCCAAATATCATGACATTGAAGACTGGGGCTTCAACATATGATTTTGGGGAGACACAGACATTCGGTCTATGACAATATCCTTTTATCCTTCTTGAATTTTCAATCATGGGCATATACTAGCTATTTTAAAAATTTTAAAGCAAATGCTTGTTGAATAAGTGACCTTTCTAAAGAGCAGAATATTCTTATTGATTTGGTTGCTGCTAGTTCCTATTCATTCACTCTATTGATGTCAGCATATTCACTCAACAAACACCAAGGGCCAACAAAGTATCAGTGGAGAAAAAATTAGTAAAACACAGCCACCATCTTTAAGGAGTTAGAAATTCTTAAAAGGAGAGAGAGGAGAAGAGAACTATTGATCGTGTAAAGAGGAAAGTGGTAAATGCCATGAACAGTATACATAAAGCAGTATGGGGCTCCAGGGAAGGCGAAGGTTACTTCTGGACAGATGGGCTTAGCAGGATAAGATGACTTTGGACATGATAACAATGATGATGATAAAAAGCCACAAACGGAGCCAGACTCAGAGAATATGTGGCCATCAGCAAACACTTTAGTCTCACCACCAGAGTAGAGGAAGGTTAAAAAAATGGAGGCTGCTGGGAGGTGGGGCCACACTGTGAAGGAGACAGAGGTTCACATTTACACTGACAAAGAGGCAAGAACCACTTAATTTTCAGGGGCAAAAGAACGAGACCTTTGGTGCTACATCCTAGGAGGTTAATATGACAGAAGGCATGTGTGGGGCAGACTGGAAAAGAGAACTGAGGTAGGAAAACATCATCCCAACAGCTAAGAAGAAAAAAGAGGAAAGTCTGAACAGAGTCAGGCTGGGGAGGAAGAATCCCCCAGATATAGTAAATGTCAAAGTAAAGGAAATCTTCTAATAGCCTTGATTTAGGAAGAGGAAGAGGAGGAGGAGGAGGACAAGGAGGAGAGGGGAGACACCACTAGAGAAACTGGGAGCAGAGGAGTACGTTTGGGGGAAAGATGACAGATTCATTTTAAACAAACTTTTAGGTGTCAGTCGAAGTTATATAGTAGCTGAAGGGAAATATGAAGCTATGGATTTGGTAGTCACGCTCAGAAAGGCGATGCTGGTAGACACGAGAGCGAGAGAGATTGCTGAGGGAGTAGTTTAGAGCAAGGAGGAGGCAGAGAATGGACTTTTCTAGGAAACACACGGTCAGATAGCAGAAGAAAGCAGAGAAATAAGAAAAGAAGCTAGAGAGGTAGGCAGGCTGGAAGATTTAGGTCTCAGGAACCACAGGAAGGGGTGTCTAGAAGCATAATGGTCTAGATGCCCTAAGACTTCTGCTGAAAACGTCTAAAAATGCTGTTTAAAACAGAGACCTTTTTTAAAAAATGCACTAATGAAGGCTCCTCTATGTGCGAGGCATTGTGTTATGTACATTTACCTTCTCACTTAATCTTTTTTACAGGTGCATTTATTGGTTGCTCAAAGGTTTTTTGTTTCTTTGTTTGCAAAGGTTCACTAAGTCTGTAAATAGAGTGTATAGGATATTTTTTTGTTTTGACTTTACGTTTATACTGACTATTGACTTTTATCCAGCACACTCACTAGTCTTTTAGTGTGTAATTTTGCTTTTCTTAGAACTTCTAGTATTCTATGATGTCACCCATGAATGATGCTAAATTTCCTATTTTACTAAAAAGTTGTACTGCTTATGCCATTACTATGTCTTACTGCATTACTCAGAATTGCAAAAACAATGCTAATAGTAGCGGCGGTAGTCAAGTTATTTTTTTCTGATTTTATTGTTAATGCTCTAAAAGTTTCATTGTTAATTCTATTGTTTGCTGTTGTGTTCAATAGTCTTGATCACACTGAACGTTTTCTTTGATTGTATTTTACATCAATTTTTTTAAAAAAATCAGAAATGGCTCTTTTACACTTTTAACTACTTCAATATGTATTTTCACTTTTCTTATTTCTAAAATTCTACATTATTATTTTCTTAATAAGACTTACCAGTAGTTTTATATTTTGTGTTTTTTTTCTAGGAAATTTACCAGTTTTATTATTATTTATATTTTGTATATTATTTGTTGACTTCGTCTTTTCTCTTGAATTAATTTCACCCTGTACTGATATTCACAAATTTTCCTCACATTTTCTTTTGATTCATTTTGTTCTTTTCCCTCTTTAGTTTCTTAAATTTGACTTCATTTTCTTTTCAATTTTTATTTTTTAACAATAAAATCATTTATGTTTACAAAAAATGTGCTAATGAGCTGGCTAGGAAGGAATAAACACTCAGACGCCAGACAGTAACTGCTAACAGGAATGCAGACAGCAAGAGCAGTACATTGGCTTTACCTTTCAAGAGAGTGGGAGTGGTGAGGAGTGGGACAATGAGTCCTGAAGTGAGTGGCTGCTGACGGGGTGCAGGCAGGCAGTGAACGTTCTGCTTCAGGGGATACCCCAGCTGGGACCACAGCTCCAGGAGATGGGGGAAAGGGGAGAAGAAGCAAGCAGGCCTTCGTCACTGAAAGGCTGGGAGGGTGAGGGCAGGAGGGAGAGGGCAGGAGACAGACAGACAGACAGACACAGAGACAGAAAGAGAAGAGGGCCAAGTCTTGAAGGAAGCAGGAAGGGAGGAGATTTAGAAGCATGATTCGACCCTCAATTAGCCAAGTTTATTGTTTATTCAAGAAAAAAGTCTGGCCAATAAGAAAATAAAGAACTAAGACATACTTCAGTCCTAAGGCCACATCGAGGCTGAAAAGCAGGGGTGTGTGTGCATGTGTATGTGTATAAATGAGCGCACGGTGTTGCTTCTTATTTCAATACTCATCTGAAAATGAGCTATTCTCTTTTATCTATTAATTCTGTAATTGGCCTACAAAGTAAGAGACTTACATTTCAGTCTGATTTAAAATCTCAAAGCCATTTATAAAAACATCCCCATTTCTGAACTAAAAAAGGAAGGCACAGGGAAAAGTACCCTATGTGCTTAATTCTCTACTTGTAGAATCACGTGTACTACTCACTGAAATGATCAGAAAAGATGTACACCTCCTTAACCCACTTCAGTGTAATTTTTATGTAATTCTTGTAAAAAGCAAGCAGAAGTGGAGTAGAAGAGAAGACACGAGGTGGAAATGGTACAGTGCTTAAGCCATACGATGAGGTCTGATGTGGTTCACCAAAGCTAGGCAAAAAGAAACAAGCAAAAGGCTGTGAAAACCAAAGGCAGCAGTAACCAACACCTGCGGATGGAGATATGCTCTGTGCTCAAAGGTGCTGCTGTTCCGAAGACACTTCTCCCAGCCTCTGCATATAAAGCGCTCTGCCATCAGTCACGGAAGGCTGCTAGTCTCCACAGCAAAGGCCTTGTAACCCAGTTGCTTCTCTCTTGAAATCAGAGCCAGCTAGTCTTCTCTCCTGTGCCTATTTCTGCCACCCAGAAGAAGGTCAAATTTAGCAAAACGACGACAAAATAAAAACGCCAAAAAGCTTTGCAGCTATATGACTGCTAATCACCTCGTAGAATAACAAGTAGGAGATACTGCAATGCTGAAGAGCTTGATCTAGAATGGCACAGAAACCTGCAAAGTGCTGGAACACAAATCTCAATGAGCCATGCTAACCTGAAAGCAGCAGGCCTGCGCAAGGTCAAAAGATGAAAAGAAAAAAATGGAAAATAGTGTCTGAAGAATTCTGTTTACATATCACTGCTGCCCGTATTTCACACTTCTAGCTAAGATGCTTTCTGGATATAACACTCTGAAATTTAAGAGTTTCAACCAATCCTTTATCAAGGTACAACCAATGGTTTGTTAAGAAGGTTATTGACCTTTATCAATATAGCATCTTTCTTTTAAAAGGGCCTAAAGTGTCCCACATATAATCACAATTAGTTTATTAATATTCCTGGAAAAAAGTGTGTTGGGATAATTATCCTTTATTCTTTGTGCCTGCTGGGAAAATGGCACGCTATTAACAGAACAGCTGACATTCTGGGGGTACTTACTGCATGCCAGACACTGTTACAAGCACCTTACGTTTAATCCTGACACAAACCCTATGGGGTTGAGACTGTTATACCCATTACAGATGAGAATACTGAAGTGCATGTTATGTGACTTTCAAAGTCACCAAAGAAGTAAGTGACTGAGCTAGATTCAGACATGGGCCACTGGACTCTATGGCAGGGCTCGGAACCACACATCGGAAGGGCCCTGCAGACAGGTCTTCTCACTGGACCTCCCTCAGCACCAGCAGAAGAAAACATGGCAGCCAGGTCTCCGGCTCTATTTCGTCTAGCTCTATACTTCCCCTATGTGAGGCTACGTCTCATGAGTTCAGTCACAAACTCAAGCCCTTCACTTAGACAAAAATCAAGAAAATGTGTTCGTGCCTATAGCTGTGAAAAGAGACTGAAGTGATTTATTAATGTCTAAATTAACTTAAAATGCATTTCATTCTACATATTCTACTATTATCTAAAGCTATTTTTCAAACTTTCTACACCAGGGGTCCTCAAACCCCAAGTCATGGACCCATACTGGTCTGTGGCCTGTTAGGAAATGGGCCACACAGTAAGAGGTGAGCGGTGGGTAAGTGAGCGAAGCATCATAGTATTTGCAGCCACATCACCACCTCAGCTCCACCTCAGATCATCATGCGTTAGATTCTCATAGGAGCACTGGTCCCTGGTGCCATAAAGGTTGGGGACTGCTAAGCTAGACCATGCTTAACAGAAAGCTATACACTTCACACCATGACCCAGGTAGATGCACACACATACAGTTAAGTGACAGAAATGTTTCATGGAACCATACTTATCCATATTAAGTGTCATGCTCTTAATATTTTCTTTTCTATTCCATTTTAAAATGCTGGTTGCAACCTAGTAAACTGACTTCATGATGAAAATAGGCTGGGATTCACAGTTTTAAAAAAAACTCACCCAAAATTTATATTATCTGTGATTATCCCATGTGAGTAAAAAATGAGCAAACAAAAAAAAGGAAATCAATGAAGGAGAAACTTTGGCATTGAACATACCACCCCAACAATCAAATTCTAATTTTCTGTAGTGCTATCAGGTTCTGTTCCCACATATTCAATTTCTGTTCCTGCTATTAAAAAGTTACCATCATATCAGAAGCATTGTCACATTTCTTATCATAAAAAATGTATTATTTACTCAGATTTAGTATTGAGTTACAATACGGCTTGAGAAACTAAGCAAAAATAAAAGAAGAAATTAAATGTTTTCGCTGCAATAGAAAATGTTATCTAAACAATTTTTAAGCCTTCCTGGATTGACAGAATACAAAAACAATCAAGTTAATGGTTTGAGGTCGACTCTGTGTGGCTAAGCTGCTCAAGTTCAATTCAAAGTTTAAATCCCAACATGAACACACTGAGTGGTGAAAATACTAATGGGGAAAGAGGCAAGAGAGAGCCAAAGGGGTGGTCTGGAAGAAAAAAGCCCACTCATACACTATTCACCCCACGGCTGGATTCGGAACCCACCTCTCTTGGCTTCCAGACACCACTGCATGGGTATGACAGCAAGCTCACTTCTGATTTCAGATGCTAATAAAAACCACTGAGATAATTTGCAGCTGATTGAATGGTTTCAATAATATTAACAAAGTGATATTTTTCAAGCAGGGCCTTTTGTATTGTTCAATGCAATCAGGCTTAGATTACGCTTCCAGGAAATCCCTTTTTGGCACACTCTCACATTCCCCACTGTGGCAGTTTGGAAACTTTTCTTCCCCTCCTGTCTCAGAGGAATAATTGTCCCTTCTCTTTTCCAACTACCCGGCAAACTGGGCATAATCCCATCCCCCTCTGCCTTCCCCGGGATCCTGCTCAAGAAAGGAGCCCTTCTCTTTTTTGCCTTGAAAAGAGGCAAGACTCCCTTCCCCTACCCATAAATATATTCATTCACCTTTCTCAGACTCTAAAAAAAAATGCTTTTTTCCTCAACCTGGCTGCTACCACCACTTTTTCCTTTAAACACCACCTACTCTCTCTTTAAACCCCTACACACTGGCTTCTGTCCCCTCCACTCAGGTCATTTTCCCAGATTCAAAAAAACTCAACAAATATATGCCAGCCACTGTACTAGGCACTGGGGACATGAAGGAAAGGTCCCCACCCCAAGCAGTTCAGTTAGGGGCTCTGGTCACCAGAGAGCTTGCAATCATCAAATCTGAAGGACTCTCCCTGACCCTCGCAGCATCGCATACTCATGACCATCTCTTAAACCTCTCTCTGCCTTTGGCCCTCTGCAGCTTGTAGGCGAAGGTGGAAAGGGAGCCAGCAAAGTGAATGAGAATGCTTAGAGATGAAAGCAAACCTGCGGGGTGTGGTCTAACTAAAAGCAAATAGTTCATTTTCAGATGAGAAATGAAATGAGAAGCAACGCCAAGTGTGCACGCACACACGCTCATACACACCTGCTTTTCAGCCTAGATGTGGCCTTAGGACCACCAGCATCCTAGTTCAGCACTCTGGACCTCTCGCCTGGCCCTCTGACCCCGCCTCCCGGGCGTCAGGAGCTCTCCTCCTGTCTATTCTCCGTGACACTGTATTCAGACCTTATCACTTATTTTAAAACCTTCAGTGGTCTCTGCTACTTCCTAAAGTACAAACTCCTTACGCTACCGAGGCTCCCCACTGGATGACCCCGGAGTCCCTCCTCCTTCCTACGCTCCAGGCGAACAACACCGGCTACCCCAATAAACACTTCACAATGCTCTCAGCTTTCCCTCTGCTGTGCTGAGGGACAGGGTCTTTCCTCTGCCTGAAATTCTACTTCCTCCACCATCCTCAGCCACTGGAAATGACGACCACCCTTCAAGGCCCAACCTAAATGACTGTGGATTCCATGCAGGCTTTTCCGATCCAGGTTGGATGTCTTCTCTTCTTCCTGGGGATCCCAAATGGACTTGCTCTGCATTTCTCTTACAGCACTGAATGTAAACTATCCTATAGTGGGGCTGTACACATTTGCCATATCACTTCTGTCACATCCCTGAATGAGACCAGGTATGGTTCACCCTGAACTCCTCTTCCTCTGCTGCCATGACTGCTCCCTGACAGCACCCAACACAATACTTTGAAACGAACTCCATTTCTGAAACACTTGAATAGCAGTGATTGATATTCTAGAAGCCATGTCAGTAGCTTGTCTGTTTTTATCTGTATCTTGTATTGTTTTTGTGTCTAGTTTAACTTTCTTTTTTTTTTTTTAAAAAAAAAATGACTTTTAGTAGTTAAAAACCAGAGAATGTAATTTTCCAAAATTTTGTGTGAACAAGCCAGTTCACATTTTTTCTCCAGTTTGTCATTTTATTGACTTACTAAAGGAAAAAGTAGGGATTCCTAGCATGAAAATGAAAAATAAGGCAAAGTATCATAGACTTGAGAGGTCAACCCCTCTGTGGACCAATCCAGTGACAGCAATCTGGGATCCTAGGCTCTGGTGCTACCTCCCAATATCCATCTCATTTGTTTCTCTGTAATGGATTTCCCTTTCATTTTCTACTAAACCTTAGATCAATAAAAAAGCCATTATTATACAGCTTCCACACAGAAGTCATTACGCTGAGGTTGGAGAGATAAAGTAAAGCTGATCTCCACCCTGAGAAGCTCACAGCATACCAGGAGGCATGGGCAATGACTACATAGTTATTATATAAGACAAATTGAGATAAGGCTCTGCAAGAAGGACCGGCCAAGTCTAACAAGTGAGAGGTGAGATGAACTCTGATCAGGGGAATGCACATGGCGTGGAAAAGGACCTAGGACTGAGCAAGATGGTGGAGGATGGGCTTTAAAGAGACGAGGGGACTGCAGGTGAAGGGGATAGGAAAACCAAAGACTGAGTCAAGAAAGTTCTATGTACTCCAGAGGAACATACCCTGTGAGTTTGTAGTATAGGATGTAAGTCATGGAAGTTGCCGAGGATTGTTTTTGTGGGGAATAGGACACGGAGTGACATGATCATACACTTAAATTTTAAAAAACTGGCAGCATTGTGTAAAATATGTTGGAAGGGTAGGAAATGGAAAGAAGAGAAGCCAGTTGGGAAGCATGGTTTAAATTACAAAGCACAAGTAGAAATGAGAAGACGTATTTGAAAGTTACTAATAAATAGAACCTATAGGATTTGGAACTAGAACTGACGTAGCCATGGGAGAAAATGTGGGAGAAGAATAAGAAAGCTGACATCAAGTTCTCAACCTGAGCAACTGTGGATCATCTAAATTGAGGGACGTGTAGGCTGAAGAGTAGGTCTTGTGAACTGCGAACAGGTTAGGGAGACACGAACTTCTGATCCTCATGGACTTCCAGAGGAAGATATTTAAGATTTAGGCTTGTTAGATTCACTCAAGGCCAATGCCAAGACTAGATTTAGAAATTACCCATAAAGCAGTGGCAGCTTAAGCTATGGGACTAAATGAAACCACGAAGACAAAAGAGTAACATGAGAACAAGGTTTATAGTCACCACTGACGAGATGTTTATCTTTAAGAAAAAGACAGAGATGGTGGGGACTGGGAAGGAATAGTCAAGATGACAGAGGAACACCGAAACCAAGACTTGCCAGAAGGTGGTCACAACTGTTGAATGCCAGGGACAGTGCAAACAGAATGAAGATTGAATTGAGGCACTCAATTTGGCTAGTAAGATGTCCTGAGTTCCAAGAAGTTATCTGCAATAAAGCTAGATACTTGAATGGATTGGAGGAGATGATGATAGACCAGAATATTCTTTCCAGAAATCTGTATGCAAGTGAGAGATGGGACAGTAGTGTAGGGGAAAGCTGGTCTGACACTTGACTTCTTTTTTTGGGAGAAGTAAACCCTAAAAGAGGCAGAAGACAACAGAAAGAGGATGGGTGATCTAAAAAGATCTTGTAGGAGATGGACTGGGGCCTCAGCTCCTTCAAACTTTTGTGAGCCATTATTCATGTTTCTGATAATTTAGGGCCAGATATGTAAAACCCAAGGCAGAACACTGTCCCTAACTTAATTTTCATGGAGCAGACTTATCATCTCACTTTCATAATAATTTCCAAGATGTGTTCCCATAAAACTTTTTTATCCTTATAGTTAAAAAGTTAATAGTGAGATAGCTTTTAAATCACATATTTAATCAAAAACTGAGAAAAGGCTGAAAATGTATTCAACTCTATGATATCATTGCATTTGTTTTAAGCATTACATTTGAATCTCTAATCAACACATGACTCATGCTGAGTACTTCATATCCTGCTAGAACTCTGCAGTCTTTGTATAATTGTCCTTTTTATCAACCATGAATTTCCTTTGACTGAAACAACTGCTGATGAAATTTGCGCATAGAGAAGCCTTGTCTCCTAGAAAAAAATCTGAGGCATTTATTGCAAATTAATTAATTAATTAATTAACAGACGGCCATAGGAAGAAGAGCTACATTATAAAGCAGCTCTTCTATTCAATGATCTCTTTCACACCTTCAGTCTAGCCAACAGCATATTTATCCTATACTTAAAATAAAAGTGTGTGTAAATCATATATATTTTAAGGATTATTTCCTTGCTTACCCCTTAGCAGGTGTTTGTCTCCACATTTGTTATCTGGAGTCAAGCAGAGGAGGAGAGGGGTAAGAAGGTGCAAGCAAGGAAAGACAGACTAAAAGAAGGCAAGACCAAGGCAGAATATAAAGATTGTTTTAAGAGCAAGATGCCTGGAAAGCTTTATTTTAATCACGTGGTAAAACAATGTTAGATTACTCAAACGGTTTGGTGAAGAGGAAGAAAAAGTTCTAGGTATACACATCCCAAATCTTGTTATGGACGGAATTACAGACTTAAGTAATTAAATGCACACATAAGTCTATCCTGCCAAATATGCACTATATAGCATCAAATGACATTTAACGGTCATTCTTCAACAACAACAAAAAATAAGCCTGCCTTATTCAGCAACTGCCTGAAGCATCTGTACAATGTATCAGAATTATAGAAGTGCATTTGCTCAAATGGCGTTTAGACTCACTTATAACTGGTGCCACAAAATCCTGACACATGCCGCACGTTAGCTCCCAAGGTGAGAGCAATGGCCTCTGGGATGTGGCTTCACAGTGTGGCACGGAGGCCCCCACGGCCCACCTTACTACCTCATGCCTTTCACAGAGGGCCGGCCAGGGCCCAGGGCATGCTCGGGGTGGGAGGGCACAAGCTGTTTCAGGTCAAGCTCTCAGGCTCATGTGGGGCTCCGAGCACCTCAAGGCCTGGGGTGAGCCATCTCACTCAGACCAGAAGAAGAGAGGCCTACTCCATCTGGGAAAACTTCGGTCATCTACAGTAAACACCCTCGCGTACACATCACACTGGGAAGTGCAGCGGAGAGTCTATGAAACAGGAGACACCCGAGAACGTTCAGACGCTGACGAGAACCCTGGAATTTACCAGACTGTGGGCCAGAGGGAAGGCGTGTTTCGTGAGGATGTCAAACATATCTCTTCTGCTGTGGCCTTCTTGTTTCAGTGCGAACCTCAGGTTTCTCATGTCCTAGGGGGCAGAGGAGAAATGTGACACTTCAGTCTTCAAATAAAGTCACATTCGTTAGCAAAAAAAAAAAAATCTATTTAACTAAGGGAGTAGAAGATTCACTTACCTGGAAGGGAATTAATCTAAATTACTATGAAAATTACTTTGTTTTGTGTGATGTTTTGAAATATCCAGTTTGAGAACCCCTGAAAACATCCCATCGGAGTCATGAATGTAAAAACAAAGCAACAAGTGCTAAAGAGAAGACAGGGCTGAAATTCATTTTATAAAAAGACAAATCAAACTTTGCCTTCCACATCGTCTACTGTGTCTATCCACTTTAACTGGTCTCTGGAGCGTTTTTAATTATAGAACTCTATTTTGTAAGTAGTACTTTTCAAATATGTATCTGTTATCAAATATAATCTCAAAATGGTCAAACATGTCATTAAAATACAGAAGCTCTCTCCTTCTCCTCCCCTCATGCATTTAAAGTCTTATTCTTAAAAATTAGGAAATGATTGACATTTTTAGTTCACATACAAGTAATGCAACATATTTTCACTACACGATTTTACTTTCGCAGAGTTCTATGCAAACCACATTCAAGTGTCCCACATTAGGAGCGACTACGCTTCCAAGAACTAAAAATTAATGCTCAAAACCAGATTTACGGGTAGATTCTAAAACATATCTTTTTAATAAGCAGGAAACCCTTCTTTTAAATCAAATCCAAACAAAATAAGTTCCTTTAAATATCAGTTTGTATTATACATCAAAATAATCTATCTTATTTTCAAAGCTGGAGAGTTTAGGTTGTCTCTTAAATCAATCCTGGCATTAATTATGTTATATTGTGCACTGCACTTTCAATCAGAAAAAATGAGCACTGTGCTGGACTCTGGGGATACAGATACTCAGGAGTGACACAGATCCAGTCCCTGCTCTCTTGGGTGTCACCATCTTCATATTTTTCAAAGTGCCTTTTTCATTTATTATCTCAAGAGCACTCTTAAAGCTTCATGAGTCTTCGATGTGAAGGATCAGCAAAGTCCTTGCCATATATAAGACATCCCAAAATGCAAATGGCAGCAAAAGAAGTATAAAGAACAAGACTCTAAGACCTCTAACGAACGACTCATGATTGATCATTCTGCATGCAGATGGCATCTATCAGGCCTTGCCAGCTCCAGGAGTCTGTGCTTTTGTTTTTAAAAGCAGTAATTGAATAAAACCCAAAAACTGATTCACAACATATTCCAAGAAAACTGGAATATTAGTAGTTGGCTCATGATGCCAAGCACTAGTCCTAAGCAGAAGGAAAAAAATCATTTCAATAAGATGATATTCCTTTAAAGGGTTTGCCATGAGCCACAAGTATAGGACCGGATAGCCAAGGAATCTCAGGGCTCAAAGAGCTGTGAGGAACTTTCTTCCTAACAGCCTTGGGTCAGATGATAACTCTGTAACATCATTCTCTTAACCACTGGGTTATTAGACCATTTCTAGATAAATATTTATTCCAATCTATCAGTGATTCCAGCAACTACTTTCAATGTGCCAAAGCATAAGTGGCTCAAGAATTTTTTTTTTGCCATTAGATGTAGTTGTAATTAAAGGACAGAAAGAACTACTACCTCATCTTGCCAACAGGAAAAGTGAAGTGGAAAAGGCAAATGACTCACAGGCAGCAGATCTGCACATTTCTAACAGAAATCTGAGCATGCACTAACTGGTAAGTTCCACCTGGTCTCCTTAGAGCCCACTTCGCCAGGGAAGGACACCTGGGAAAGAGCCTTGTGGCATAAGAGTCTCACAAATAGACCTTCAGCCCATTTACCAACTGGATCACAGGGGAATGTGCCGAGCCTCACTATAATAAATGAGTTGAAGGAAACGCAACCTCCTTTGCAATAACACTAAAGGGGTGACTGATCAAGGCACCATTTGTAGAATACACTTCTAAAGAAAAAACACCATCACCCGACTTCAAAATACCACATTGTGAGACCCGAGCGGTCAGAATTCACATATTTTGAGCTATCTTCACTTCTGCTGCTGGACAACACCTACTGGGACATAGATCCACCACGTGAAAGCCGCTACAGGCAAACAGAAATCCCCATGTTCAGAGCTGGTAGAAGCAAATGTGTAAGAGTTACAACTACGTGATTTAGCAGAAAGACACAGCTGTATTATGGTTACTGGCTGGAGATGACAGCTGACCTATGGAGGCAGGAGAGCAAGGCTTCATCCCATCAGAGCAGATCCCCTTTTATCAACGTCAGGTCTGTTACTGAGAAAATGAAATTGGATCCTATGAAATTGGGGTTTCCGGGAAGATGAACTGAAAAGTTGTACTAAAACACTGTTTTCAGCCATTGCCTTTGAACTCAGTGCTAATTCCAAGAAATACATATGTGACATTTGAGAATTGTGCCTGGTGAGGTGTTCCTAAGCCCTTTGTTCTTAGAATAAACAAAGGGTACGAGTATGCTTTCTCTCATCGATTTGAGGAAGATTAATATTTAAATACAAGTTTTTCCTATTGATAAGGCAAGAGATAGAACTCATTAAAAACTCAGCATGAAAGTCACTTCAAAATCATCAAAATAGCAACCTCACGTTTTCCCTTGAGTACTGTAATATAACAATCTACTCCCATGGACCCTTTTACGCAAAATGCAAAAACTTTCCTTAAAAGTAAAATCCCCACATTTCTGGGACCCAAAGGGTAGAAAGTAGCTGAAATCTTAGGTTAAGGCATTAAGGTAGCTTGGATTAAAATGAAAAAAAAAAAAAAAAAGGCAAGGTGGGCATTAATGGAGAATTTCACTGCAAGTCTAATAATGACATAATTCTTTGGTTTCTGATAAAGTGTAGTAGTCTTGATCTTTTATAAACCAAGCATCAAAAAAAACCTATATTTTATTCATAATACAAATAAAATTATAGGAGATTGATTTTAAGAAATCACAGTACATGAGACTAGGAAGAAACTCGGGTTTTCCTTCTGGCTCTCCCACCAGCTTGGGCAACCCCGAGAAAGTAATCCCGTTTAGCAAAGGTCTCACTTCCTCATCCACAGCCTGAAGCACTTGGACTGACCAGGAGTCACCAGACTTCAGCCCTGGTCAGTCTTTATGTGGTATTCAAGCTAAGATTTTTTTTATGTTTTAAAGGGGTTAAAACCAAACAAAATATAAAGCAGCATATATGGCAGAGATGCTATGGGTCCCCAAAGCCTATAATATTTATTTTTGGGTCCTTTACAGAAAAAGTGTGCCAACTCCTGCACTAGACCAATGGTTCGGAGTCACCAAGGACACCTGAGAGTCTCAGCCTTCTGGGATCCAACATTTAGAGATGATTTTATAGTAGGATTTGGGGTAGAACCCAAAGATCTACATTTTTAAAAAGGTTTTTCCGGTTACTCTCACGCATATCTAGTCATAAGATCCAATGCGACAGGTGACCTCTAAGCTCCTCCAGCTCTTTCTAGGATTGGGCATTCTTCTACAGATTATAGTCTTTTGACACTCAACACCTGAAAAACGAGTTTTCCCTGTTGTTTGCAAGATGATTGATTACCTCACTGTACTTAGATCCCAACTTTGAAATTGGTTGAGCAATCTTACCTAAGTTACCTAACTCTTCTTATCCTCAGGCTCCTAATCTATCAAATGGGGACAGATGCCACTGTCCATCTCAAGGGTTGTCCTGAGGATTGAATGAAAACTACCTAGCCTGTGTTTGGACCGACACATGCTCAATATATGGTCGCTGTTATAACTGATTGGGTTTTATCCTTAAATCTCAGCCACTCACCATGCCAAAACAAAATGTTAGGCCACTACCTGTGCAAACTACCTAAGCAAAAGTTAGAAATGTTTTAAGAAGAACATGTCCTGTTCACAGAGGACAAATTCTCTTGTATTTCTCCTTCCTTTCACAGTGTGAAGGTGTCTAGCTGGTAACACGGCTCATGAAGGAACAGCAGGAGCAGACCTGGGCACAAACTAAAAAGGATAGAATTTTACTTATAAAGTTTTCTTCCTACTCAGTCAGGCTAAGTAAATGACCAGTTTGAGTCCTCACAGTTGGTGACAACAGCAGGTCCTTTTATAGGGACTATTTCCCCAGGAGGTTTTAGAAAGTTTGATTGTGAGAGAAGAACATGGGTCTTTGTTTTTTTTTAACCCACATTAGCTTTTACTTATAATTTCAACACTAATGTGCTTTTTTTTTGCATAAGAACTAAATCTCTTACTTTACAAGTAATATCTAGACCATAGGAATTTTCTCCTCTACTTGTCGCGCCTCCCATTTTTTCAATTCTTGAGATCACACCGAGAGGAACATCAAGTATTAGGGCAGAATCCTGTAATGGACAAAAATACAAAAGTCAGCATTTCTGTCAGTGTAATTAAAACATCAAAAACAAACCAAAAGCAACTATATGCGTTCAGGGTGTTTTTATATTGGCCCTTTTACCAATTTTTATGAACAAAAATATGATCTAGATCACACATGAAAGAGCATTAAAATAATCAGTTATGTGACCAAAATGCATCCCTAAAAATGTGCCATTCTACATTGTCACATGATGAAGACTAAACTCCTTGGTACACAATTCAAGGGCCCCATGGTGTCTGCAGGCTTTGCTCCCACGACATTCTGTGCTCCACCTAAGTGAACACCTTCACCGTTCTTCAAATATGTCATCTACAGTCAGGTCTATGTGTTTTGTGCAGTGTCCCCTTTGCCTAGGATGATCTATTTTTCTAAACTACCAAAATTCTTCCCATGGCTTAAATCTTGCCTCGGCAAGCATCACCTCTGATGAAGCCCTGCCTTCCAGTCAGATCAGACAGAATTGACCACTCCCTCTTCTGAAGTTCGGCAACACCTGACTCAGGCTGCTGTTAGACCACTCACTTCACTCTATCTTGTTACCATGAACTTCCATGTCTGTATTTCCCCACTGGAAGCCATACATCTGGAAGTCGTGCCTATCTTAGGCATGAATGCACTTCCCAAAGCAGAAGGGCCTGAATGCACAGCAACACTTCTCCATCGTTTCTTATCCAATGCTGGCTGCAAGGGGTCTGTCCATAAGACTGCTGGCATGACAGAACCACATTAGCGAAATCACACCTCAATCCTCGTGACAAGATAACAGCAGCTGCCACATACGAAATGTCTTGTCTGAGCCAGGTACTGCAACACAGGCTTGGCGTGCATCATCTCATTTTATCCTCGCACCTGTTCTGGACATGGGTGAAGTACTCCCATTTCTGAACGTGGCAACCAAGGCTTTAAAAAGCTTCAGTAACTCGCTTCGTAAACATGGGGAAGTTTCTGAGGTTCAAGGTGAGGTCTGGGAACACGCATCAAAAGAGCCATAAAGATAATCTGACCCTTTGATGCCATAACTATGCCGCTAAGAACTTGTATTACAGGTAGTGTGCAACAGGAGGAAAAGCTGTATGTGTGAAGATGCTCAGTTGAGCCAGAGGTGGATGTCAGGGTGCAGAAATTTAGTCAGTCAATGCAGTAGAATTATTATGTAGCTACTAAAATAATTATGGTGCATGGAAAAATAAGTTTAAATGGAAGAAAGCATACAAAACACACTGACTATAACAGTGTAAAATACATATTCACATGCACAGATGTAAGAAGAGCTACGCTATTTTTTAAATCTAATATTTAATCTAATCTTTAATGCTGTGTTAGATAACTGATGATAAAGAAAAAATTTTAAAGGTGCTTAGTAAATTAATTTTTTTAAAATATGTCCTTTTGGGGGATAGAAATAAAGTTAAATTTTTTCTTTTACTTGAAATCCTTCTCCTTAAAACACAATACAAAAAAAATTAAGCATTTCTTCATAAAACATAAGTACAGCTCATGGATAGTTTAGAAATTCAAAAAGTATAAGCATGTGGTGCATCCATACCAAGGAATACTACTCAGCTGCAAAGATGAATGAACTATGGATACATGTAACGACCTGGAAGAATCTTAAGGGTATCATGCTGAGTGGATAAAGCCAATTTCAAAGGATCATGTGCTATATGATTCCATTCCTAACATTCTTGAAATGAGAAAATCATAGAGATGGAAAACAGAGAAGTGGTTGCCAAGCATTGAGGGGAAGGAAAGGGTGTGGCTATAAAGGCACAGAATAAGGGAGTTGGTTTTTGGTGACAGACCAGTTGCATATTTTGATTGTTGGTGGTAGTTCATAAATTTATACATAGGATTAAATTTCATAGAATTGTGTGCAAAAACAAACAAAAAATGAATGCATAAAAAATGGCTCAAATCTGAGTTTTGATATTTATTAGCTGTATGACTTCAGCGAGTTACGTTTACCTGTAAAGTAGGGATGATCAGAGATAATGAATTTAAAGTACCTGGCATGGTGCCTGTCACATGATAGCTAGGAAACAATCAAGTTGTTATTATAGCAAAGAATTTCTTAGTACTTAGGAGACATAACTGTGCTCTGTAACTATGGTGGATCAGTATGCTGTGGCATGTAGCTACAGGTCTTTCTGTTTATACCTATAAGGAGGCATTGTTTTAGCCACTGACACCTCAATACTTGGCTGAAATCCAAATCCCTAGAGAAAAAGATACTATTTAGTAACTGTGTACATATATAGCTGCATATTATCATGTATTTACTTCTCAATGCAATCTAGTTATTAAAAACATACTATCAGGCAGTCTGTTATTATGCTTAGATTATATTGAGACTTGTGAGTGTCTGTTCAACTATACCCCTCAATTTCAAACTTATACCTAAAAATACATAGAATAAACACTAAATAGAAGTCTGATACTCTAACATAAACATGGAAGAAAGAATGCAGAAGTACAGCACAAAAATTAAAAGTGAGATGGGACATTGTCATTCTTTGTCCCTGTATAGAAAGGATATGGTAGCTCTGATTGCCCTGACCCAACACAAAACAGAAAATGGGACACCGAAGAGAACCAGCCAGCTCCTAACCAAAGGGACCGACAGTCCAATGAGGCTGTTTGCCACATTCTCCCTGACAGGTTCAAGATCAGCTAATCCAGCAAGCCAAACTGGAAGATCCAGGAATAGGAAAATTAGTTTAACTCTCTAGAAACCTGAGTCATCACTATCTAAATATCATTAAATATTTAAGGCTTCTCAAAATTCTGTACCTCTGTACCTCTAAGTATCTAAAATAGCCAAGCAGGAAATATAACAATCTACTCATTCATTCACTATCTCATTCACTATCTCTCTTTTGAGTGTATACCAAGTAACAGAAATTGTGCTGGACACTAGGGACCATGGAGATTAAATAAGATGAGGACTTTGCCCTCATGGAGCTCAAGGCCCAGTCTGGAAGATAAGACACATGTACCCAAGTAGCCACAATGCTAGGGTACAAGTGCCAAGAGCTATAAAAAGAAAGGTCCAGATAAAGTGGAACAAGAGGTCATGAGGGCAAAACAATTTCTTATCAATTGGGTCACATGAAGGTTCTGTGGCGAAGGTAACAAAGGTAATGTTAAAGATGATTCTTAAAGAACAGAATGACAGCAGCTGGAGATTAGCCTTCCATAAACAGGTAACAGTGATATCACCTACACATGTGGAAAAGCATGGAAATTTTATATTAAAAAAAAAAGTGGGCCAGGTTTAAGATAGGGTGGCAGGAGAATTCCTTGGGGAGCACCCCAGGGCTTAGATCAGGGTGACTGGGTTCCGAGGAATGTGTTCTGAAAAGAGGAATTCAATGACAGAATGATGATTTGTGAGCATGCATCTAGGAGCACTGAGCACTCTCCACGAATGGGTGTACAGGACGACACCCATTCCTTGGAATCCTGGAAGCCAATGTTTTAGTGCAAGGGAGAGGCTATGAGGATCTGAAAGGGGAGAGTGACAGAGGTGGAAAGCAAAAGAAGATGAGCCACTGGGGAAAGATCAAAGGTGTCCCATCAAGTGTCTGAGACAATAGTGGTCCCACCAAGACATGTGAAAAACATAGGGGGGAGAGCTGGAGAAAGGTTGTCGATTTTAGACACACTGGTTTTGGGGTTATAATAAATTACTTAAGGACAGATATCTAGGAGGCAACTGGAAATAGAACTGGAAGAGATCTCAACAGCCCCTCAAACTCAAAATGTCCAGAACTAAATGTGTGCTGTTTGTTCTCCAAACCGCACCTTCCTCTCTCAGTGGCTGGCACTCCATCTATCCAGTCACCAAAGTTGGAAACCAACAGTCTTCCTTGACATCTCCTTCTCCATCATCCTTAATCTAATACCCCATGTTTACCTCTTAAATCAATCTCAAATCTATCAACCTCCCCGACTCTGCCAGCAACTTCTCTGGACCACTGGAATAGGTGCAGAGGTTTCTTCGCAGCTACTATTTCTCCTCTTGCAATCTGCCATCCACACAGAGCCTGGGTGATCTTTTATGAAAGGAAATCTGATACTATCATTCCTCTGCTTGAACCACTTCTGAGGATTCTCACTGCTTACCTCTATACACCTAAATCCTTAGCAAAGTCCACAAGGCCTAGGTCATCTAGCTGCCACCCACATCTCCTGCTCATCTCTCGCCATTCTCTCTGCCCCTATCCCAGCCTCGCTGTCATCTTTTCATGATTCCTTTGGTCTCAGGGCCTCTCCTATGCTGTTCTCTCAGCTTATTCTCTCCAACCCTGGCCAGCATCTAGGTAACTCCTATTTGTTCTTCAGACCACGGGTCAAGCATCATTTTCACAGGACAATTCTGTAGGATCTCCAAACTGCTGCACCCCTATACTGCTCTCACCCAACACTTATCACAGTTTGTTGTCTTATATTGGTGTGGTTATCTGATTAATGACTGTCAGTCCCATCGGAACCAAAGCTTCATGAAGGAGAGACTGTGTCTGCTGTGTGTACTTTATCCTAGCACCTGGCACAGTGCTTGACACACAGCAGGCTCTCAAATAGTCAATGAATAAAAAATGAAAGATTGGGACTAAAGCTACGAAATTGGAAAGCAACTGACAATTGAGAAAGAAGAGGGTGAGGGCAGAACTCCAGGGAAATATACAGTAAGGATGTAGGAAGGGAAAAATGAACTGCAATAAAGGCAAGAGGTAGGAAGAAGTGAAGAGCCAAGAATGCTTGGAGAAAAATACAAAGGAAGGAAGTAGTCATCAACAATATCCATAGCTGCAGAGAAGTCGAGGACTCACCCAAAGCCACTGGAATTAAGCAAGGAAGGAGTAGTTAGTTTCAACATGGAACAGAAGCCAGACCACAAGAAGTGAAAGAGTTAATAGTCTGGAAGTGGAAGTGACATGTGTGGCCTAATTTTTCTTTTAAAGAAAACTGGCAAAGAAGGGAAAGAAAGAGGATAGCAGCATCGGGCAGTAGCAAGGATGCAAGAAGGTGTTTTAGAAAAAAGAGACTGGAGCAGGTCTGCAGGGGGCAGAGGCAGGGAGGAGCCCATGAAAACTATAACTGTAAAATATAGAATGATGGGGTACTAAGGCTCCAGAGGAAGTAAAAGGAAAAAGGAGAAAGGCTCAAATAGAAGACGTCTACTTCCTTCCTCTCAGAGGGGAGTGGAGGAGAGGAAGAGTGAAAACAGACATCATCGGGTGATAAGAGGGGAATTTACGGGAGCTCCGTGAGGATGACTTAACTTTTCAACACAGCAAGAGATGAGGTCAACTAAAGGACATGGAAGGTTTGTCACTGATGCGATGCGATGGAGGATGTAACAAGAAGTGAATTCGAGATTAAAAGAATTGCCAAAGCAGTGATGAGACCCTTTCTGAGGTCTGAAAACCTGAACTCATAGTGTATGAAATAATTAAATCCACTAGGTGACTTTCAACAGCAGGGCTCAGGAGACCCCAGAGGCTCAAGTTCGAGAACTGGCAAATTGGCAACAAGGGTCAAGGAGACCTAGGGTATTAGCAGCATTCATTTTGCAGCAGCAATATAAGGAAATGGTTTAAGATTGAAGTTTAAAAGAATACCTATAATGCTATACCTACATTTTCACTACTGTTCTTACCTACAGACACACTAGGATGTTTTATTATTCTAGTTTTTTTTTTTGACATCATTTCACCTCCTTTAAAATGAAAAGAGGCACCAAATCCACTAAACAGAAGGACCTAAAAAAACAATCTTGAAAAGTTTCCAATGTATCATCCTGAAAAGAAAAATACTCCAGGAATCTCCTTTGTTTGTGCTTGCAATGAAATGGGCGGGCCCTCCCTCTGGGAAAGGATACAGGTCTGGCTTTGAAATGTCCACAATGGGAGGTTAACTTTGCCACCCTTCTGGGTGGTGTCCAAGGTTTACAGCTGCAATTGCAGCCAATTAGAGAGATTATGGAACCTAAGTTATAACTGCCACATGTGTTGGATGCCAAGCTCTTGGGTGGCATAATACCTACACCTGTCCAAAGCTCATTTCAGACCCGGATATTTGAGTCCGATGGATACGTGGGCCAGCCAGCCATCTCGATTCTCTAAGTCCTGCCTCTGCACTGGTAAACCATCAAAAGGCAAGGTAAGCAGATCCTGTTCTTCTGGTCCCTCACAAAAATACCTTTATTGAATAAAAATTCATGCCTCTTTTGTCTTTACAGAGGGTCTTGAATGGTATTCAATAATCTATGGGTGATACCCTGCCTGGATAATTGAATCTCTATGTTCCTACCTTTTAAAGAAAACCTTAACAACAATTTTCTCCTTGAATTTAATCCAGGAAGAATGTACTATTTCTGACTTATCATCAGAAAATGAAAAGTGTATACCCAACATGTTTCTCATCTCCTCAGTAGTCCTACTCCTAGAACCAAGTTATACTGCCAACGGTCGTCACCTGCTTTTTCAGAAAGCTTAAAAGCCTCCATTCTGTTAATTTCCTACAGATCTCCAATATTCCATTCTATTTTTAAAAAGGGTGTGTGGAATGACCATGAGATACACCAACTTTCGGATGGTGATTATGTCTGGAGTGAAGAGATGAGACTGCTTCAGTTGCATCATGGATCCACAGGTGGTTACATTATCCTTTATAAACTTTCTTACCTTAAGTATTTCAAAATCATTTTTAAAGTGGCTGGAGTTAAAGGTGTTCTAGGTGGAGAAAATGGTCTAAAGGAAAGTCTAGAGGGGAGAAAGCATAGGCCGTGTTTAGGGAACAGTGAGCAGCGCATTTGAGGCAGAGCGTGGGGTGGGGCTGAGGGATCTATTAGGGCAGGAATATAGACGGTAGAGGGAAGAGTGGGGAACAGGAGGCGATGAGGTGGTATGATGCGCATTACATGGAGAACAACCTATCGGATGTGTATTTCAGGAAAACAGTCAGGTTGCAGCATGTATAATGGATCAGGGGTGATGAGTTAGGGGCAGGTTGTAGAGTACTGTAAATATCTGGCTAAGTAATCTGAAATAAGAGGGGAAAGGAGCCACTGAGAATTTCTGGGCAGAGGAATGAGAAGAATGGAAGAATGCCTTAGGGAGCTAGCAAGAATGGAGTGGGAGAGGCTACTGTCATGGCCTGCGGGATAGATGATGCTGATAAGACACTGGGCTAAGGTGCAGCAACGGGACTAGAAAAAACTGGGTGAATGTGAAGAAGACTGAACAGAGGAAGGGAGGACCGGCAGAGAGAGGTGACCCCAAGCTGATGGGAAGAAAAGTAGCACCACTAAGAGAAACAAGAGCATCAAAAGGAGGAACTGACTAGGAAGGGTGAAAGAACTGCAGAATTTCGGCTTGGCCTCTGGGATGCCAGGTGGAAAGTCAAAGGATCTCTAGTAGCCAGGGAGAAATGAGAAACCGAGGCCAGAAGGAAGGTCAGCACTGGAAAACAAAGGCATGAGAGGACTAGGGAATGGGCCAGGTTGCATCTGCTTTGCCTGTCAGTCGTGGTCACATGGAATGAGAATGTATAGAAAAGACTTGGGAAACTCAAGGAGCTTTGTCACGGGGTTATCTGCAGAGAAGGGACTGGAGCCAGGGAGTAGACAAAGCCATGGGGCAAAGAGAATGCAGAAGAGAAGTGGGCTGAGGCCAGGGAGCTAGCCAGTCTTCCACTGGTAGATTGAAGGAGGAGCAAGACTCACGTCACCTCAGCATCTGTTCTCCCCCAGGTTCCCAGTGCCTCCTGGCCACTGTGCACGACCCCTGCACGTTCTTTATCTTACTGAACCTTGCAACACGACACACCACACTCTGCTCCCTTCCTGAGATTTTCTCTTCTACCAACTTCCACCAAAGCCTTGTCTCAGACAACGTTCTACTGCCACTTCTTTCTCTTCTCCAATGGCTCTCTTTATCTCCCCACCAGAGAAAACTGTTCATGTCCCCTAGGGGGTCTCTCCTCAGCCCACGTCTCTTTTTTGTCCCATATTCTTTGCAGGTAATCTTGTAGATGTACACAGTTTTTACCACTACTGATATGCTAATAACTTCTGGAAGCTTTCTGACTGCTACTGGGCCATTTCTGCCTGGTGGTTGGATAGCTGTGAGTCCACACAGTCAGACTTATTTCCCCAGGGGCCTGTCTCTAACACATTCTTTCTCCCATTGTGTCTACTGCAACAACTGGGAACAGCTCCAACCATTCAAGCCAACAAATCACAGTAATCATTCTCGACTTGAGTCTTTCCTTCAACTCCCACCTGCAATGGCTACCCAAACCCTCCTGAATCTCTCACGGCTGTTCCCTCCCTTCTATCACAACTATAACTGTATCAGGCCCTCATTACTTTTCTAGATAACTGAAATACCTTCCTGTCTAATCCATCATACATGCTGCAACCCAACTTCTCTTCCTGAAATACACATCTGATTGAGTGTTCTCCGAGTAATCCACATATAGCCTTGTCACTTCCATTCCCCACTCCTCCCTCTGCCCTCTATTCCCACTCCAACAGATCCCTCAGCCGTTTCCACAGTATGTGATGTTTCTCCATATTGTTTGTTAGACGTGCAATACGGAAACTCTCTACCTGACTGCTCCTCCCTCTCTCCCTCCTGTCCAGGAAATCGTCACCATTCTTCAAGACTCGGTTTAAATATCACCTCCTCTATAAAGTATTCTATGACTCATCACATGTTTAATCACCCTCTCTCATAACCTCGCGGCATTGCAACCACTGCAGACTTTGCCATATTATGCCACAATTACTCATCTCCACATCATTCACCTCGCATGGTGTTAGACCCACCACAGGGTTTGCTGAATATATCTGGAATAAAGATATGAATTCATGAATGAACAAAGGGTTAATCTGTCTTTCTCATCCTCTATAGATAGCGCCTGAACCCAAACTGTTCCTGGAAGGGAATCTGGACGCAGTCTACCCCATGGTAGTCTATCAGGTTACGGAGCATTACATGACTAAAGCGGTGTCTACTAAAGTCACAAGATGAACTCCAAGCCAAATTCCTAAGCACTCTCAAGGTCAAAAGGTGGCTATGGGTCTTTGAGATGCCACGATTTAGTATGGTCCATTCTGTGGTCAAACCAGAGTGACAAGGCCTGTTCCCTCGAGTTCACTCATTGAATGTACTTTTACTGAGCACCTACTGTCTCCTGGGCACTGTGCTAGCTAGGCACAGAGGACCAAAAGGACTCACCATTAGTTACGACCACAGACAAAGTCACTCACAAGCAAGACAGAATTCCTTCATTCGGCACAGCCTGATTGAGTACCTTCCTGTGCCAGGCTCTGTCCTAAGAGCTGAGGGTACACCAGTGAAAGGACAAACAAGCATCACTGTCCTCAGACAGATAAGGAACGATATGAAGCAGTGAAATATATAAAATAGGGAATTGATGGCAAGTGCTTGGGAGAAACAAATCAACATGGAAGAGGGAGCAGAAGTGTTGGGAAGTGTTGGAAGTTTAGATAGGTGGCCAGGGAAGGTTTCATAGCAACTGTCAACACAGAGGTGTGGAAAAGGGCTGTGGGGACACAAAGACAGAGTGACTCCTTCAAGGGAAGCTGGAGAAGGCTTCAGGAGGGACGCGGTTTTTGAGGTGGGATCTGGAGGACGAATGGTGGCTTCTAAAAGGGCACTGAGGTACAGTGAGAACAGCACATGCGAGGGTACAGAGGCATGCGAGCGTCTCGCATGTTAGGAAAGGAAAAGGGCTTAAGGTAGTTTGAGAAGAGTATGGGAGACATGTTAAGTCAAGGCCAGAAATGTCAGAAGGACTTTTATGCTATGTAAAGGAGACTGGACTTCATTCTATGGGCGATAGGGAGTCAACAAGAGTTTTGGAACTGAGAAGTAAGCTGGTTAGCCTCGTTCTAAGAAAGATCACTTTGGAGGCAGTGTGTAGGGCACAGTGGCAGGGGAAGACCATGAAGGAGGGCCAGGTGGAAGAAAGCCACCATGACAATCTAAGGAAACAACCACTGTGCTTGGACAGCTGACTCAGACCACATTTCCAGTGTAGTGTTTACATACATGAAATAAACAGGTGTCCACTTCAAAATGTCAGTGAGATGACAGCTCTTTGTCAAACACACACGAAAAATTCATGTTTCACAGTAGAATCCACAATTAATGTCCTTATCATGACTTTAAGTAATAAACACTGTGATGACTATGTTTTTAGGATTCTGCATAACCACTTCAATGGCTTTCTTTATATGATGTTTTCTGTCATTAGCTGCTTGCTTTGATACTTGGACTAAATGTTGTGGTAAATTAGTAAAACGTTTATGTAAAACTTAGTGGAAGGAGAAAAAGTTAGTAGTCAGTGTCGAATAGGCATTCTGTTCACTCACTCAGTGTTAATCCCCACCTTCGAGAGTGCCATGTGAAAACAAAATAAAGCTTGCTAAGCGCTCTCCCAATTAGAAAAGGAATATGTGCTCCTACCAAGAGGGAGGGAGAAAACAAAGCGTGACTAATGCCACTCGCCAAATATCCTGAGTACTAAAACTTTTGATGTATTTCATTCTGGCTTCTTTTCGATGGATAGCTGTTTGTTTTATGTGGTTGATATCATACAATATACACAATCTTGTCACGGCACCACACTTTAAATAATTTCCCCAGTTCATTGCAAGTAACAGCATAAAATGGAACCAGGTATGTATGGCTGGTCAACAAGCCAAGAGTCTCAAGAGGTGAAAGGCACTGTAATGCTTGCTTTAATTCTAATTTTTGATGATTCTCACATATATTAGTGTAAAATCTCTCCATCTGTCCCAATTTGGCCCTTGGGGGGAGGGAGTGGTATACAGAATGAACATCATCCCTGCTCCTTTGATTTCTTTTCTTCAGATGAAAGATGAACATTTATTTCTATCACTGCTCATGTTGCAGCCCCTTGGTTAGCCTGGTTCCCTTTCTCTGAACTCTCTCTAGTTTGTCAATGTTCCTCTTAAAACATGGAACCTGGATTTGAACATGACACTTCAGATGGACTACCGTCTCATTTTGTCTGGCTGTTATTACACGTCTGCTAGTTCAGCCTACAGGTCTATTAACTTTTTAATCTGTCATGTCCAATTACAAGATCAAATACACTTAGGTCCCTGTTAAGACAGACCTCCTCCATCCTTTATTGGTACAACTGGTTTTTATTAAGTAAATCTTATCTACGCTAAACTTCATATTAGTTTCACTCCAATATCCTAGCCGACTGAGATCATTTCAAGCCCCGATTCTGCCATCTAGCACAATGGCTACTTTGGTGTTTTTCACATATCGGACACGCATGCCCTCTAAGTGCTCATTTGCACTGCAATAGGAACACTGGAGACGAAGGGCCTGCATGCAGGACGTGAGCAACCATCTTTCCTGGCTGGCATCAAGCCTGTCATACACAGTCTGTAACTTCACCTAAGTGCACCGCCACCATTCAGCCCATGTTTCTTTGTCGGTGTCTGTCACGTGCCTTGATTTCATCAAGACAACATGAATAACACTCCCAATGGTTTCTTGCTTTCCTGGGTACTTAAAAATCCTCTGTTAAAGTGACTGATTCTAGAATTATTGACAATTATTGTCAAGGGTTGACATTCAGCTCACTGCTCTGTTATTTCTACACTTTCCTTTTGCAGCTTGGAAAACTAGAGTATTTGTTCAGCTCCAGTCTTACTTAGAAGCCTGAACAGATTCATGTAAATAAAGACCCAATCTCAGCACCCTGTGGGTGTATGAATGTGACAGAAGTGCGGTCCCACAGCTAAGGTAATAGGAGTAATAAGCAGCATTTTGTAGAATTTGGACACAACACTGAACATGAAAGAAAATCAAAAGATGCAAACTAATCTAGATTAGAACAGTCCAGAAGAAACTGCAAGGAAAAAGTAATACAACAAAAGCTAGATTCCCCCAACAGTCTCAACGCCTCCCGCGTACGAGCTGCTGTCGGGCTCTCTTCCACATACCCCGGACCTACTTATCCCTCTTGGGCCATCTCATCAAAATAGAGCCGTCCCTTCAGGCCAGCCTGGGCAACTGCGACCCACTCCATCTACTATCAGTCCTTCTGTGTCAGCCACGGCGGCTATTCACTTCTTCTCTGCCTTCTAGAGCACTTTAACCATCTCGTTATCCCACCACTAGAACATTCCTTGAAATGTTGTGGTAAAAAAACTCATGGCTGTGGAATGAAAAAGTAGGGTGGCGCTAAGCCACACTGTAGTCAGCTGAGTTCTAAACTACTAACCTGGTGCTTTGTAATCAAACACTTGGAAAGTTCTAGAGCGGTGGGCCTGAACAAGGGATAGGCATCCTTCTCACTGATGTTTTAAACATTGCAACTGTGCCTTGACCACAGGCCTGGATGTTCTGATGGCAATACATGTAGGGCATCTGCAGTGTTTTTAAGCTCCACCGTTGGTTTTCCCCCGGCCTTCTGCTAAAGAATCACTGTCCTACACCTAACCAACTTCTCCAAACTAACAAATTGGTAGTTACCAACCCCTCGCCACTATTATGAGATGAAACTTCTTGTTTTTTTTTTTTTAAATTCACTATATTCAATCCTACACATACATTGTTAGTATTAAATAAGCTTTGCATAAGCCGAAAATTAAAAGTTGAGAAGCAAATATATCCCCCATGTTAATCTGATCCACAGTCAATCTTGCAAGGTAGAAGAGAAATAGTTTAGCATTATCTTTAACAGTTAGGGTCATCTTTATGGTCTTAGATTCTACTTACCATTTCCAAACTTCTTAAATAAAGACGATAATTTGTGATGTAAACTCTTCCCTTAATGGGGCCATTGAAAGGACATATGTAAATAACTTCTTTGTCTATTAAGATAAAAAAAGTACCCTAAAATAATGGAAATATATACCAAGATACACAACAAATGGCACTAATTTAATATAAACTATTTGGCTAAGAATAACTACAATAAAAAAAATCACGGAAAAGGTTGAAAGCAAGCACTAGCAATGTTTCTATATTACAGTGCTAGGCATGCTAGGTCCAGTGGTGAACTCTTGGGACCACAGAGGGTGGCAATTCCCATAGGACAGTCTTGCAGACTAACCACCATATAGGATTTGAGGTTTGCGAACCTCTAATCACAAAAAAAACATTGGGATGGTTTTGATAAATGAATGTCAGCAGTAGAAGTATTTCTACAGTCTATCCTTTCTTTTCTAACAGTCCAGACAAGAGTTTAGCTACATTCATTTCAAACATTAAATGATATAAAACAGATGGCCAAGGGGATAGTACACCTTTGGTAGAATCAGACATAAGGGGAAACTAAATTAGCAGAGTTAATTTATTTTATTTATTTATATATATATACATATATATAAAATAAATTTATTATATATATAAAAGATATATATCTTTTATCTTTCAAGGATTTCTTGAATGTATTCATGGCTTTTATTTTTTTTAAACAAGTTTGAAATCCCATTCTCCTCAGGTGCTAAATGAAAAATATCCAGTAAGGCTGCCTTGTGCTAATTCAATAGTTGCTACATATCAGTTAAGGTTCTGGCACTGATACAGAGCACCAAAACTTCATATATGAAGACCACCAAAAGTAAGCTATCCTTTTTGCTCTTATCCAGAAATTGGGATGGTTTCTTTTGCAAGACTAGGATCGTGTGTGCAAGTTTGTGGACATGGAATAGTTTCTCATGGTTTATGGCTACCTAATTCACAAAGGCACCATATCCATGACCTTAATCTAACTGGCACCATGTCTTAGCCATTTAAGCTAAACAACACAGATCTTAGCCGATAAATCAAAAGGTTCTCTGGAACAATGGTAACTGTATCATCACTGAATACATGGGGATCTGAAAGGAGGGTGTCGACCCTAATGAAAAATGTGAAAGCCTACAACATCAGCCCTTGTCTTAGAAGCTGCCAGATGCTTCTGTATTCCTAAGTCAGATCATCTGGTCCTTCCAAAGTAGATACCTTCCTCTTAATATGAATTTATCATGCAAAAATAAGTCAACAATCAAATTGTTATTACATCAATATTACTAACTTCAGTTATCTGGCAAATGAAAGATATTTCAAACCAATATGGTCTTCTACATTTCAAAAAAAAGAGAATATTGAGACTTTAAGCTTTTAGCTTGATCATTTTAAAGCATACATCATAGACCGGAAAACCTTAATATCGCTTTGTTGTTATAACCTCAAATCATGAGAGCTTATCGCTCTAATAAGTAACTTTCAAGAGCTCATCCACATTTTTTTCCAAAATAATTCTCTTTGGTACAGAGAAAAATATTCACTATCCTGGAGAGCATGAAGCTCTTGAAAGAACTCTTTGATCAAGAAACTAATGCAGGGAGTTCTCTCTATAGTAACACTTTTAAACAAAGCTAGCCTATTTGTCTAAATTTGACTTCTAAAGAGTATGAGGGATTGAAGCCAGCTGATCAGGCTGGACTCTCATCAAGTTACACAAATCCCAACTTCATAGGATCCTTACCAATAATGTGAGTCTCTCCTGGAAGTCGAGGAACGGCCTCACCGAGACCCCAGTTAACTCCATCCCTAGAAGTCTGGAGACGAAACAATGGCATCAGAAGCAAAGACATTACATTTGCACAGGTTTTTAAGCAACACAGAACACAATGAACCCTCAATATACTTTTAAAGAAAAAAAAAATAGAGATATTTACCATTAGGAAAAACTGGCACAGAAAATTCAAACAATGAAAAAATACAACTTACCCTCAAAATTTATTAGCTGTGTTAACATTCAGTCTGTCAGTAATGTTAGCACACTTTTTAATAACATTAATTTTTAAACACCCCTTCCAAGTGCTTCACAGTTAACAGCATTCAGGAAAATGATGAAAGTAAATATTAAGTGCATTCTACAGATACATGTATACTGTGGTGGCTTTTTTCACATTAAATATTTAGTCATTTATCTTGTGTTAAAAGTAGGAATGAAAACTTCTTTCAATGGGGCTTTACCTGAGCAACAGTAATCACAGAATCTTGTTACACCACCAGAAAAATAGCCATTATTACATACTGGGTTTCTTATTTTACTAAGGTCCTGCCTCCATAGGTAACTCAGTAAGAGGAAAGGGTGGTCTGTCATTGAACTTGAGCAGACAAGGACCTTAGGAACCATCTACACAAATTCATCTTGCTGCTTTACTATGTCTCTAGGTTTCTTGGCTTTAAAGCAGGGGTCCCCAGACCAAGGGCCACAGACTTAGAATGCTCTGTGGCTTGTCAGGAACCAGGCTACATAGCAGGAGGTGATTGGCGGGTGAGCAAGTGAAGCTTCATCTGTATCTGCAGCCGCTCCCCAGCGCTAGCATCACCGCCTCAGCTCCACCTCAGATCACCCAGCATTAGATTCTCATAGAAGCCCCGGTCCTTGGTGCCAGAAGGGTTGGGGACCACTGTTTTAGAGGTACTCCCTGGCCTGTGCCTCACTCCATGAATGGGCACAGCGGTTCCCCCAGGCAAGCAAGTATTAACCACCAAAACCCATAGCTGCCCACTGTGACCTGGATGCCTGGCAAAGTATCTCAATCTATTCAGCTGCCCTAGTAGATCCACCCCAATGATGGGCTGCCAGTGTCCACTGAAGGGCGAATGAGGCACACCATCAACATCTGTTTGGGCAAAGGGTTTTTCCAGCATTACTTTTCATTCCTTTTTTTCCTAGCTGTTTTCCAAAGCCACGCTGTAATCATTTCATGTGTAAATACTTCTCTCAAAGGGGTTTTGTGAATATTAAGTGAAACAAAATGCACAAGCACACTTTCATGAATTATCAAGGGCTATACAAATGTAAAGTATTAACAAACAGGAGAAATGTGAATTGTGTATTTAGGTAAAATACAGGTTGTCAAAGAGGGGTGCTTTGCTGGATTTTTAATGGTTGTATCTTTTTTATTCAGGGACAAAACGAAAATTCCTACCCAATTTTCAGTATGTTTTAGTGCTTGTAAGCTAAGCATTTTTTAACTAGGAGGATAAGACAAACTGTCCCCAGCCTGGAATGCCTTCCCCAATAAGGAACAAAACAATACTTTATATAAATAAGACTGGAAAGAAATTATGATCATCCTTTAACACTGCCCTCACTAATTAAAAACAAGTAAAATGAGCAAATTTAATATTCAGTATACCTTTAAATACCACAGTTCTGGGTCAGAAGAAAACATAATTCAACCACAAAATAAGGGAGATAAATATTTAATTAACACAGGATAATATGGAATTAACATAGGGTATACTTCATGTCAATGTTATACAAGGACTTACAATTACCTTTCTGAAGTTACTCGTGTTCAGAACTGATTCCCATACCATAACATTATGAAAATACAATACAAATAAATGTATGTGATCTTGGGGATGAAAAGGTCCTTGTAAACATTACATCAAAAGCAGAAAACATAAAGGAAAAGATTGATAGGTGTGATCACATACTCTAAACCTGTGACTTTCAAAATAAAAACAAAACATTATAAATATATTTAAACAAAATGCTATAAACATAATTAAAAGGCTGATAATAAACTAGGTGAAAAAGGTGAAGGGAAATAAGAGGTACCAACTTCCAGTTTTAAAATAAGTAAGCCATGGAGATTAGTGTACAGCTCAGGGAATATAGTCACTAAAAAGCAAACAAAAAAATAACTAGGACAAAGACTTGTAATGTATATTATATAGAACTGATTATAATATATAAAGAAAACTTATAAATCAATAGAAAAGAATCCCCTCAAACACCTCAAAGGCAAATAGGGAAAGCACATAGCCACTTCACATAAGAAGTATAAATGGACAATAAACACATTTTTTCCTTCTTTTTTCAAAAGGCCAATCTCGTTAGTAATCAGAGAAATACAAATTAAAAGACACCAGTTTACTTCCTTTTGATAGCTTAGGCTTCCCTGTACACTGCCAGTAGGAGGGTAAATTAACCTTTTTGGTGGATCACTGGGAATATATATCAAAAGCCTTAGAGGGCCATGAATAAAGCTTATTTTAAATTCATCCCTTCCTTTCAATATATGTTCCAAAAGCTTCCTCTAATTACACAATTTTCTCCTCAATACTTTGAACCACTTTCTGTTAACGTCGTATTTGTTTTGGTCATGCAACTATTTTATCATCATATTCAGAAAATAGTGACAATATATAGAAAGGTGTAACAGGCTTCTCACTGGACCTTGGCCTTCAATATTTCAGAAAACTTTCAGGGGTGAGGGATTACCTAGTACCTCGAATATAATATTCAGAAGATGGAGGTTTTCAAAAATGAGGTTATGTGAAAGGATTTACAAACAAAACTCATGTAACACATATAAGGTAATCTGTCTTTTCTAAAACAAGATGGAATAATAAATAAAACCACATGTATTAAAGTATTTATATTATGTGAGTGAATGATGAAATTAAGAATTCAATAAACCCAAAATGATCACCTAATAGTAAATACAAAAAAAAAGAAGCGCAGAGAAAGAGATAGGATAAATCTGAAAACTCAACTTACCTTCTTAAAAGACTCATTCTCCAAAGAGTGTGAATTATAGTTAGAAGTTGGTGCAGAAGCCATACTGGAAAATCTACCAAGAAAGACAACATTCAGTATCAACTGAATTGTATGCAATTTCAAATATATGCGACACCTGATATTTAAATATTGCAATTGAGAACCAACAGTACTACAGGCTCTATTTCCATAGTAGTCTCCAGTGGGAATGACACACATAAAGGACTAAGCACAGCACAGGTCACGTGACAGAGCTGTGGTAAAGGCTCAGGGCACTATGGAAGAAGAGAAAATGGTATCTAAGTATGCATGGGGAGCTCAGCATAAGACGACACACATATTTCTGGACTTTTTATTTATAGCATTCAAACTGTCATCTAAAAAATCTTAATGTTTAGTAATTGTGCAACAGGCCTCAAATTTCCACACTTCTTAATTTTTAAAGAGTTAGAAGCAGCAGAGCGATAAAAAGGGTAGACAATTGAATTCCCAGTTTTTTTTCCCCTTTAAGAATTCTGTTTTCTCCAAGTTAAGGCAATGTAAAGTGGCACGGATTTGATGAAAATCAAATTAGTAAGATTTGATTTAATCAGTATTTTCTAAGGAATGTGTAGACTTCATTTAAATAATGCATATTCATCACAATTCAGACATAAACAAAAGCACCATATTCAGAACACACATAATATTTTAACGCAAGATTTACATATATGGAGATTATAGCAACAGAAAAATAAGTGATGCTTTGGTTATTTTATTTACCAAAGTTAATGAGAGATACATATGAAGTCACAGGGAGGTACACTGCATCTAATTCAACAAGGTGACTGTTGGTATTTATGGGATCTTTTTGACAGGCTCATTAAAAGAGCAACCACTTGCTAACAAAATCTGGCATGGAAAATATTAACACACCTTGGCACAAAACCTAGTGATCTGATAGCTTTGCAGTGTCAGTCACTGTCCTTAAGTAAGGCCCAAGAGAGATGACAAGATGCAGATAAGGGTAACCACCGGGATGAATAATCTTATAAGATTAGGACTGTTGCTTTGCCCCTAAAAGAGTTCTCTTCAAGAGCAAGGCTGGGGGTCCATCTGGGTCATGGCTGCATCCTGGTACACAGATGACACTCTTAACTATTTGGTAAGTGAATGATTATGTGCAAAATACATATTATAAAACACCATGATGGGGTTAGCTTGCATACTGGTTCACCAAATCCCAGAATAGTGGAACTGGGGAACTGCTGAGGCATAAAAATGAACAATTAGGGCACAATATAGAAAGGCATACTACACTTCAAAAACCTGAAACTACTAAGAAGTGGCACAACCTAAGATTAGAAATAACTTTTTAAAAAGACTAATGAACAATAACTAAAATGAATTAAATCCAGACAAAATAGTTCAGACAAAATAGCCTTGAAAAACATCTCTAATCTTAAATCGGAATCCAAGCAAAATAACCCGTTATTCTCAGAGACAGCAGAATGGATGAGATGGACTAAGAGCAGGTTGGATGTTTTTGCCGTGAAATGATTCTATTTACTAAACAAGATTATATATTAGGTGGCTTTTTTTCAGTAACAGATATAAAATTACTTTTTAGCAATCAGATAGTATAATATTTAAACCATTTTAACAAGTCAGTCAAGTCAATAGAAGAAATTTAAAATGAGTTGGCTATACAGTCAACTCAGGCTTCACCTTCCTGTTCCTGTTTATAAATCATAAGAGAAAGATGAGTCTTTCTATTTTCTTCAATCCTCATTTAAAAATTTCGATTTAAAATGAACTAAATATAAGAGGAAAGTCCTCATTTTCCCCTTATTTTAAACTATCTTATTGAGATATAACTTAAATACTACTCAACTCACCCTTTGAAAGTGTGCAATTTAATGGCTTTTAGTATATCGGAGTTGTACAACCATCACTGCAATCAATTTTAGAATATCTTCATCGCCCCCAAAGAGAAACCCCACGTAATCAGTCATCACTCCCCATTCCCCTAGGCCCTAAGCTCCCATGAGTTTGCTGTCTCTATAGAGTTGCCCATTCTGGACATTTCATATAAACAGACTCATATAATATGCAGTCTTCATGTCTAAAGCCCTCATTTTTAGACTTACGCTAGAAACTTCTACTATTAAAAGTCAGATCAAATACAAATCTGCGAAATCCAAGGGCCCAGGTAATGTGGGTCAGTTCCATCATGAGAGTCACTGTAAAATCTCATCAGTGCCCCTCTCCTTGCCATTGTCTCTATTTTTCTGCAGCATAGTTGGGAACCAAATGAATGTGGTAATACATATGAAGGGCTTAGAACAGTGCCCAGTATTTTGTTAACAAATTCTGTTAGCATTTTCCAAATATGAAAGGATAATTATTGAATGCTGACGCTAAAACCAATTCTCTACAAATTAGTCTTGATCCTATAAATATGACGGAGAAAGTTTACTACAAGAATAGTGCATGGCTGGTGGTGGCCTAGTTATAAAGCTTCTCTTTAAAAAGTACATGAAAATGATGTCATTAGGACCAGAATAAGCAGTGCGGTGGTGTGGAAAATGTACTAGATGGGTGAACACGGGCCCTGGGCTGTCTCAAACTTATCAGGCATGGAAGGTTCATCCATATCTTCATCTATAAAATGTCTATGTTGGTCTAAATGTAGTTCAATAATAATTAGAAGCTATAATAAAGTTTACAAAAGTCAGCTACCCTCTTGGTTATAGAGTAGTGTTCCTCAAACCCCTAAAGATCAAGTTTTAATCCTTTTTATTTAAAAAACATTGAATGTGGGCTACCTCAGCTTTAAGTGAAAATTGAAACTTTATTCCTTATATATATGCTAATTACAGGATTCTAACCAAAGGTAGACTTCTATCATTTTTGATCCTGAGAAAAACTTTTGTGATGATTTAAGCCCAATCCTATTACAGAGAAAGAAGATGACTAAGAGAGCCTAGAGGGTGTGTGACAAGGCCCTGGTATGAGTTAGTGCCCTCTGAATAAAGGTGGCATTATTTAATAAATCAAAATTTTAAGTCAACATGTCCATAATTGTATCTTTCCTTAAATTCAAGACAACTTAACTCAATAGTCTCACGGTATCCACCTCTCTGTCCCTTCCTCAGTCTCCCCTCCTCTCTTCCCCCTCTGCCTCTGCCTCTGTTTCCCTCTCTGCCCCTCTCCATCTTCTCCCTCTACCACTTACCACCTTCCGGGTATCTGTTGTTACTGTCTATCTCCACCCACCAGAATACAAGCCACCACCATAATACAAGCCCCCACCAGATGGGGATTATGGTCTATTTCATTTACTGTTTCATTTACAACATCTGTAACAGTGCCTGGCTGGCACCCAGTAAGTACTTAAGAGGTATGTGTTAAAATGAATGAATGAACTGAGCAATAAAGACTTGGACAGAGAACTTAACTGTTGTTTGCCCAATATTTCATTTAAGCCAGAAATCCATGCGAGCTTAGAAAAATGGTAGAACAATCTTGGCTAATTGAGATACTCAAGACATGATGACTCTGGGCAACAGAATGGCAGCATTAACTTATGCCACTTTGAAGCAATCTGCACCAAAAAGAATTTGAACGCTACCATCCTACACGATAGACTTTTCCCAAGAAAAAGACATCTCAAATTGAGGTACAAACACTTCTTCCATCAGACACTTCTTCCAGACTAAGGAACATGTTCCACTCTCTGTTGAATGTGAAAAACAGGATTCCAGAAAACATCTGTAGCAGACATAACTATAAACACTTTCAAACAAATGCGGGCCACTTTTACCCTACTGTAAAAATCTAAAAGCAGTAGAATTAGAAAATAATTTTGACCCCCACCTCAAAGGGCCTGTGTAAGCAAAATCTAAACTCCAACGGGAGCTCTAGGTCCCATGGTCACCTGACTGGAGACCTGTGGCCTTCAAATAGAGGTTTTTCTGAACTTTCCATGTACAAACAGTGACAAAAAGTATGCAGGCCTTCTCTTTGGATTTTACTCAGTGTGCTTTCTTGCTGTGTTGATGTTTAAATGAAGTTTAAGGATGGTCCTTCTCTGGAGGCTCCCTTGAAAGCTATGGAAATCTACTCAGTCTGAAGACCGACTTCTAAAGCCTACCAATGAGCAAGAAGTTATGCACAAGCACCCTGTAGGTCCAGAATTCCAGGTCTTTCTAAGGGAGTACTCTTTACTTGGATGTCTGTTTTGAAAAAAAAAAAAAACTAAATATTTAGGGCAGACCCAATGCTCCCTTTATTATAAAACAAATTTCTGTAAATTTCCTTTTGCTAGCCTGAAATGAAAATTATAGATATTATCAACCTAACCACAATTTCAAAAAAAAATAATGCCCTAACTCCAATATAAAGGAACAATAAAAGGACATTGATAGACAGCAAAATAATGTACTTTTCAATACACAGCACTAAAAACAAAACCACCTCCCCCACTTCCAATGTGGCCTCCAGGGGGTGTGTCACACACACACTCTGCCACCCCTGAGAACTACTAGCAGAGTTCTATATCTGGAGAACCTGTAAACACAGGATTTACTAAATTAACTTATTCTAACTTTTGCACTGAAGTTGTTCTGACTGTAGGCCACCTAGGAGGCAAGAAAATGAAAAAGATACCTTGAGATGTCCTCGGCCAAACTAGCACAAAAAAGAAATATTCACATCCCTGCCATTTTGAGCCCGGAACACTATCAATTCAACTTCTGCATTGTCTAAACCCACATGAAAACAAACGATGATCTGCAAAACTAGGAGTTTATTTCATTTCTACACATTTTCCTTTGAACAGGGGTTGGTAAACTTTTTCTGTGAAGAGGTAGATGGTAAATATTTTAGGCTTTGTGGGCCACACAGACTCTGTTGTAGCTACTGAACTCTATTATAGCATGGAAGTGGCCATAGGCAATATGGAAATGAGGGGTGTGGCTGTATTCCAGTTACACTTTATTTACAAAAATGGGCTGTCACCCTCTGCCTTAGAGTATTAAATTATTTCCAAGTGAACTTTCTTCAGCCAAAGTAAATACAAATCATGTCCTTTTAAACTAAAACATAAGCTCTTAACCCCACCATTCATAGCTTATACCTTGTAAAACTGCACTATGACCAGCTGTAAGACTGTGCGATGTAATTACAAAAAGGAGGGGATTCTGTATTCAGACAAGTTTGGGCTTCAAATCTCAATTTGTCACCTGATTAATAGTCACAAAACCCTGGACAAACTGCAGTTCCTTATCTGTGAAATGGGCATGATACGACCTACCTCATGGAGTCGTGATTAGGACCATGTAAAATGCTGGCACAACAGATGACAAAACAGAAGTTCTCTAACACCAGGTCCCCTCCTGCCACGGGAGATGTTTTGATGAACTCTAAGTCATTCCTTAAATTGGCACTAATAGATTTGGCTAGATTCTTCATAAAACACATGATACCTAACACTGCCTAACCGTTCTACAGATACATTTTCTAAGATGACCCAGAGCATCTTGGCAAGGCTCTGAACAACCTTGAAGCTGTCGATTCTCAAAGCATACCTACTCGAATTAAAAAAATAAAACACCTGACTCCTTGCCTCATTACCTTCTATTCTGGCTCAACGGTCTAGAAATACACTAGAGGCTTCTTAGAGTAAGTCAACTTACTTATTCCAAAACAGTGCCCCCCATCATAGTAAGTGGCTTACTGATCAAATAGACATATGCGATGCATATGCATTAGAGCTTCTCAATTTGTCTCAGTCATATCAAACCTCAGGGCTAAAGGGGATTTGTTTTGATGATTCTTCTTTGGAAATTATGAAATATTAAGTAGGATTTCGTTTAGAAACTCCCTCTTTGAATCATTTTGATACTTACTATTCATTTTAAAGATCACAATACACTTACTTCTACTTCTTTAAAAGTTGCAAAGACTTCTAGCTAAAAACAATATAATTCATACCCAGTGGAGAGTACATTTTGAATCATTTTTTCCAGTGGTTAGTGATGGATTTGAGCTGATCCATTCACCCTATTACTTGGTCCCCTCCAGACAAATGGCATATCTTCAAGACAGCTGATTGGCTTTAGCAGCATGAGCTGTGGCCATGGACTAGGGTAACTATAGAAATGTTTCATAAACTGAAATTGGTATGCTAAATAAACTTAGAAAAATCAACCACCATCAGGTTAACTTATTTTTAATGTGAAAGGCTACCTAGTAATGATATTACATACATTTAATCAGATCTTTAAACCCACCAATGGGTTTTTATAACCGTCAGATACCTGCCAGTAAACAAAGTTTTAAAATAGGAACAAGATCAAGTTCCACATCCACCCGCCAATTCCCAAACTCATAAACCCAGCTGATCTGCTCATGACAAAACTGTATTTTGTTGAACTATTTTCCCCTGTGAGAAACTGTTCCCAAAAAGTACATTTTAAATTTATAAGTAAAAAGTACCTTAAGCAAAAGTTAAATGGTAATCAATGATGGTAAGAGTAAATATATATAAAAGGTCATAGGTGTAATAGTAATGAAGGTGCCAGTTCAAAAGATCTTACTTTCCAAAGACCTCAAACTGGGCATTACTGACAAAGATTCTTTCAACGGGAATTAGTGGTGGAAGGGGAGGAACAGAAAGAAACTAAAGAGTGGATGGGCAGTTTCTAGACAAACAGAGAAGAAAAGGCTGGAGATGATAACCTGTCACTCGGGCCAATTCTTCCAGGTACTTTCACCAGGAGGGTAAGTAGAAGCTTTGTTGGCGTGGGGTCCTCATTCATCTGCTTCCAAGACACGGGAAGCTTTTCCTGACCTCCTTGTGCCCATATGCGCATGCACACACACAGAGACACATTCCCTTCTCTGTATGTTGTACAAATTTCTAACATTTAACTTCTCATGCTGTGCTGTGCTTATTCACTGATGTTTGGTCTCTCTGTTAGCTCTGAGCTTCCTAAGGGCAAGGGCTGCTTCGCGTTGTGGCACCAGCACAGAGCAGCTTGAGTGCTCAGCTGATGAATGAATGAATACAGTAACATCCTCCTAAACCTCCATGACTTTAGAAATATCAGTTTGTAGCCATTAAAGGCACTCCAGCCTCCCTCTCTAAGGCTGAGTTTTGTGTTTATAACTCCTTTGCATATCTGCATAATACCCTACATATATAGTACACATCTTTAAATATTATGGTGATTTTGTGTCATTTTGAACTTGGACATATAACTGGGATCATTATACATTCTTCTGCCCCTTGCTTTTCTCATAGTGCGTTGTTGTGAGAGCCATAAATGTGGATGTGTGGAGTTGCGCTCTGCTCATTTTCACTGCTACATAGTAGTCCATTGTTCCACACTTTGTTTTCCATTCTCTTCTCAGTGGTCATTTGAACTGGTTCCAGGTTTCACTATTACAAACAGTGCTGTTATGAACGATCTTGTAAATGTCTCATGTTCCCGGCACACGTGCAAGAACTGCGAAAGTATTTTTGTGCCAGATTTTCCAATACTTCTGTCTGATCTCTGGCAGTAAAATCATATGGAGATGGCTGATGGATGAAAATGTAGGCAAATCATTTGAGATGAAATGAAATCCCAGGTTGTCAACACTCTTAATTTGAGCAGCAAGGGGGGAAAATACAAAATAATGAACGAGCAGTGTCTGAGTTTCCTGGGGCTGCTGTAACCAAGTGCCTCAAAGTGGATGGCTTACAAGAGAAATTTCTTCTCTGTCAGTTCTGGAGGTTACAACTCTGAAATAAGGATGTCAGCAGGGCCATGCTCCCCGAAGGCTTAAGAGGAGGGTCCTTTCTGCCTCTTCCAGCTTCCGGTTGTTATAACTGTAGCATCTCAATCTCTGTCTGTTGTCACATGGCTGGCCCTCTTCTTGTATGTTTTTACATGGTGTTCTCCTCTAAGGACACCAATCATATCGGATCAAGGGCCCATCCTACTCCACTATGACCTCAACTAATGATATGTGCAATGACCCTATTTTCAAGTAAGGTCACGTCCCAAGGTACTGGGAGGCAGGCCTATCAATATACCTTTCTGGGACACAAGCCAATGCACCACAGAGACAAGAAGTTAACTACAGAAATTAATAATCTATGAAATGGTCATGTCAACATATGGTTACACTTAGAACAATTTACTTTGTCAATCCATCTATAAACATTTACTGAACATCTATTAACCAGCACTGAAATATTAATATAGCTTATTAGAAGAAATAATAAAATGACATCAAGCCAATCATTTCTGAGATGCTGCTTACTTGGCATACATAATTGTTTAATCTTGTTTCCACAGAGGAAAAAAAATCAGTAAATGTATACTGGGCAACCACTCTGGACCATGGTGGGAAATTCTTAAAAAAACAATTGAGCTAGGTCTTCAAGGAGCTGGCAACTGAGTTGGGGAAATAAATAAATATAAGAAGTTAAATAGTGATAAAGAATACGAATAAGTATGTTAAATAATAATAAAGACAATAATACAGGCGATACTATACATTTAAGGCAACACAGAACATCTATTCACGTATAATGATCGTGGCTTCCATTTACTAATCTTCTACTATGTGCCAGGCATTGTTTCAAACACAGATGAATTCATTCAATCTCCCCAACAACCCTCATAAGGCAACTAACTATATAAGAACTTTCAATGTTAGAATTCAAACCTAGTCAGTCTGATCCCTTTATCCACTAACAGATAGTTTTTGCTCTGATTCTCTAATAGATGATCAAATAAAAAACAAGGACATTATGCTTCTTGCTTACACAGCTGAGTAAAAAAGGCTGTTTTTAAAAATTCCATCCCTATGTAACAAAATCAGATAGTCACAAAGTACTCTAGCCTTCGTTTTAAAGACAAGTAAACAAAAAGTGACCTTTTTCCCCAAATCCATGTCTGTGAAGCAATGAACCAGTACATTCCTTCCTGTTTGTCCACTGCAATATTACTTTGTGTCATGGAAGAGTTTTTCAAACTATATTAAAAAGAAGGAAAATTTTTTTACGAATGGACAAAAATAGAATAAGTACCCCATGAAGCACAACTATGATGTAATGAGGCCTCTGTTAAAATGGCTATCACTCACATGTAGCCAGATGAGTTATTCTGCAATGTAGTCTCTTTAGATGGTGTACGCTTATTCCAGCAACACTGTCACTATTCCAAGTATTCTTCCAATTCTTTTGAAACTGCCTTTAGAGTTTAAAACCACATAAGACTCCATCTCATGAATTTTACCATACCTTAATTTTTAAATGAAAAACAATACTTCTCACAGCATGAGTGCTCACTCTATTTAATAGATGGGCCTCAAAATTATTTTGGCCTAAAGCCAAATGCCAAGTCCTCACTCAATGATTTGACACCACTGAGGATATTTTTAAAAGGTGAAATGGTCTTTTTAGGCAATTCCAAGGAAGAGTTCCAAAAGTGGGCTGGAAAAATTCTAATTTAGAGCTTCCTGTTACTTCTCTTCATGGGCCAGAATTAAAAAGCAGCAAGAGAGGTTTTTGAATGTTGCCTAGGGTATCCCAATTGTTGAAAATGCTGGGCTTCATACATCTTAATTAGCCCTAATTTATAAGAGCAGGTTGACCTTGAAGTACAGAGATCAGCAGCAGGACTAGTAGCTTGCCTAATGGGAAATTTGTCATAGTAGCTAGAGGAGTGTCCAAAGGGATTCTCCAAAGACTGGCTTCATTTGAAGCCTTGGAGATTCAGAAAGAGTAAGACTTGCAGTGACCCAGAGTATGGATAATGCATATCTTCCTACCTGGAGCAGTTAACTATTATTCCAGCCATAATTACAAGTGGCCACCCATTCCTGCTATAGAAGAAAGAGAGAGAACCAAATGAACACACACACACACACACACACACACACACACACACACACACACACACAGACATGCTTCTAGAACTTGACATTGTTAGCAGGGAGGAAGTTTACATAGATGTGAAAGAAATAATCTAAATGCAAAAATTAAAAAGTTAAGGAGATGAAGAGGAACCAAAACCAATGTCAAAAGAATGGCAACGAAAGAGAAGTTGAAGAAATTCCAGTACTATAACAATGACACATATGAATCTGACACAGACAATCTCCATGACTTTTGAAGGAGCAATATATGTTGCTCCACAGAAGAATAAAAAGAATTCCCAACAGGGCTATTCATGAGATAGACCATCTTCCTAAAGACGGTATCTTAGACATGGCTTCTACAATCAAAATTCAACTTTTAATCATAATTAAAAAAAAAACTCTCAACAAACTAGGAATAGTCAAGGAAACCAATAGCTAACATCATATTAATGGTGAAAGATGGAACGCTTTCCCAGTAAGTGTTGAAACAATACAATGATGCTCATATTGCTTGCATTCACTATCAGAGATCCTAGAAAGTTTAATAAGGCAAGAAAAATAAATAAAAGGTACAACATATTGGAAGAAGTAAAATTGTATTTGTGCCTAGCATGATCACGTATGTAAAAAATCCTAAAAATACTATAGAAAACTATTAGAACTAATAAGTAAATTTAGTAACGTTGCATAATACCCAAGGCCGACATAAAGATTAATTATATTTGCATTGTTAGCAATAAGCAAATAGACATTAAAATATAAAAATATCATTTTCATAATATAAAAATGAAATACTTAGGGATGCATTTAATAAAATGTGTATAAGAGCCATATATTAAACATTATAAAACACTGCTGAGAGAAATGAAAGAAGACCTAAATACATGGAAACACACATCATGCTCAAGGATCAGAAGGCTCAATATTGTTATGATGTCAATATTGATCTATAGATTCAATGCATTCCCTAACAAATCCAAATGGGCTTTGTCACAGAAATTGACCAGATGATTCCGAATTTTATACGGAAAGAGAAAGAACCAAGAAAAGCCAAAATAATCTTGAAGAAAAAGAAAACCAAAACAAAGTTGGAGTGTTTCCACTACCCAATTTCCAGATTTACTATGCCTCTGGAATCAAGAAAGTGTGGTACCGAGATAAGGATAGGCATATAGATCAATGGAACAGAACAGAATCCAGAATTAGGCCCATGTTTTGGAAGTCCTAGCAATGGTCAACTAATTTCTAACAAAGGTACCAAGATGATTCAATGGGGAAAGGATAGTCTTTTCCACAAATTATGCTGAGGAAATCTGATATTCATATGGAAAAATAAGTGAATCTTGACCCTTACTTAACACGATGCACAAAAATAACTTGAAATGAAGCAATAGAAGCATTAGTTTTATATTGCTGCATAACAAACTCAGTAGGTAAACACAGTACACATTAATTATCACAGTTTCCCAGGGTCAGAAGTCTAAGCACGGCTTAGCTGGATCATCTGCTCAAGGTTTCAGCTGGATCCTCTGCTCAAGGTTTCACAAGTCTGTAAACTCAAGGGAAGGGGATTACACAGGTGTGAGCACCGAGGGCTGAAGATAAGGGGGCCTCCCTAGGGTCTAAGTGCCACGACAGAGCTAAACGCAAAAGCTAAAACTGCAAGTCGTAGAGGGAGACATACAGGAAATCTTTGTGAACTTAAATTTAGGAAGCATAAACTATAAAAGGAAAAAAATGATAAACTGGATTTTATCAAAATGAAAAAAAGTTTACTCTTTCAAAGGCATAGTTAAGAAAATGAAAGAGTAAGCCACAATTTCGGAGAAAGGACTTGCAAATCACATATCTGATATAGATCTTGTATCTAAAATATATAAAGACCTCCTGTAACTTAATAACAACACAGAGAATCCAATGAGAAACAGACAAAAGATTTGAGTAGACACTTTACCAAAAAAGATATGTGAATGGCCAATAAGCACATGAAGACATACTAACCATCATTAGTCATTAGGAATATGAAAACTAAAACCACACTGTGCTAGCATTACACACCCACTGCAATGGCTGCGATTTAACAAGATAGGCGATAACAAGTCTGGTGACGACGTCGCCAGTGAGAAAGCAAAATGGCACAGCTCCTTTGGAAAATAGTTTGACAGTTTCTTGTAAAGTTAAACATACACTAAGCATATGGCCCAGCAATGCCACACCTACATATTCACAGAAGACAAATGAAATCATGAGTCTAAATAAAGACCTATAAGCAAATGTTCATAGTGGCTCTACTCATAATGGCCATAAAATTGAATCAACTCAAATGTTCATGGACGTGGACAAATTATGTTATGGCCACACTGCAGAATACTACTCAGTGACAGAAAGTCACCAACTGCTGATACATGAGACAATGTGGATGAATACAAAAAGCACTCTGGTAAGTAAAAGAAGAAAGCCACAAAACACCATATAAACCTACCTTGAACACATTTCAAAGAACTGCTAGTATTGATCATAATGCAGTTAAGTTAGAAGTCAGTTTTAAAAATACCTAGCAAATGCATCTGTAAATTTAAAAGCAGACTTCTGAACAAACTCACAAGTGAATTAAATAATCACAATGGAAATTAGAATATATTAGAATGATAAAAATACTATGTTTTGAAACATCCAAACAGCAGAACAAATCCAAAGACGGAAAGAGAAAATGAAGAGTGACTATTTCCAGGATATATTTTAAGTAGAAAAAAACCCCTAAGAGGCTGAATAGTGTACATAGCATGCTTTTTTGGTGTAAGGGGGAAATGCAAGTGTGTGTGTGCTTGCTTGCTTGCTTGCTCAAATTTGCAAAAGAAACATAGCAGAATGAACTAAAAACTAATAATACTGATGGTGCGGGGCAGCACACCTGGCAGGAGACGGGGATGGAAGTAAGGCTTCTCTGAATATACCTTGATATAAATTTGACTTTAAAATCACATGCAGTTTTTACTCACTAAAAATTAATTTTAAAAAACCCTTGAGAATATAATTATGCTCATTCATTTCCGCATACCAACAAACCTCATACTGCATAACCACAACTGACAAACCTGTGGTAAGACTGATCAAGAAAGAAAGAGACACAAATGAACAATATCAAGATTTAAGGATGAAAAGACAGACATAAGTACAGATATGGCAGATATTAACTAGTAGCTTAAAATCTTCTCAAAGCAAACACCAGGCCCAGGTGGCTATAGGGACAAGTTCTGCTAAACAAACATTCAGGGAACAGGTAACTCCAATCTTACACAAACTTCGAGACCAAAAAAAGGAATTCAGTACTCTCAATTCAGTTTACAGGCTAGCAAATTGATAGTAAACTAGACAAGGACAGCACAGGAAAGGAAAATTAAAGCCAAATCTCACAAATACAGATGTAAAAATCCTGAAGAAAATATTACCAAACAAATCCAGCAGTAAGAAACACATTGGTTTCAGGCCAGCAATGTAAACCTTGTTAATGCTGCAAAATCATATTAGAAAATCCCTTCTAATAGCTCATGTATTAACAGGTTTAAAGGGGGATATATATATATATATACATCCATAAAGGCAGAAAAGGGGGTGGATAAAATTTAACATCTATGCCAAAAAAAAAAAAAAAAAGACTTTGCAGTAGAAATTGCTTACACAAAACCTAGAGTAAACATAATACTTTATGGCGAAATATGGAAAACATTGTGCCCTCTCAAACACAGATCCTGGGCCCCACCTCAAACCTACTGAATCAGAAAGTCCAGGTAGCTGCCAGGGAACCTGTCCGTCGGGCCACGCCCTCAGGTGATTCTGATGGGCAGGCTGCGCAAAGTCAAAGTGTGAGTCAAAGCAGCACACTGGCATCGCTGGGGACCTTGCTCGCCTGAGGAGGGTTCTGTGGCCGCAGACCCACTGACTGTGAATCTGCATTTCAATCGGAAGCCCAGGTTATTCACAGGGCACTAGGGTTGGGGACACAGCTGCTTTGCAGCCGGCTGCAGGCCAGAATCACCCAGGGCACTTTAAAAATGCAGATGTCTCATCTCCCCAGATCAAAAAATCCTGAGGGTCTATGGGTAGGGCCTGGGTAGCAGGTCTTTAAACCTCCCTAGGAGATGCCAATGACCAGCCAACGTGGCAAACGATGGGGTTTTCCAGCCCAAGGAAACTTCCATTGAGGGACTCCAGCCCTCTATGAGGAGCCCGAGAAGGTGTTCCTTTCTTTGAAGATGATCCCAAGAAAAAAGCTCACATTTCACACATATACCAATGGTGACTACAAAGGTGGCTTACCAAACCGAAACGGAGAAAAGAACACTCTGAAACACGGTGGGGATGCTGTGAGGATTCAAATGAGATGTCTGTCAGAGCACTGGGCAGAGGGCTTGGCCCAGGTTACATCGAACGTTAACGCGAGATTTTACCAAGGTGGCAGTGGCTCTGTCAGCGAATCTGCTGCCACTGGCAGTAATTCAAGGCCACAGTGTATCTCTCCAAGCTGCGCTGTCCAACACTGGGGCCACTCGGCCAGCAGCTCCTTAACATGTGAAATAGGGCTACCCCGAAATGAGGGTGAAGAGAACATAAACTAGACCCGGGGTTTCAACAACTTAGTACAGGAAAGGGGGAGACATCACGCTAATTATTATACTGATTACATGTTGAAATGAGATTTTCGATATATGAGTGAAATCAAAATCTATTATTAAAATTGATTTCATCTGTTTCTTTACTTTTTAATGCGACTACCTGGAGAACGGATTACACAGGTGGCTGGAATTAATTCTCTTTCTAAAGGACAGCATGATCCCTCGGGAAGCCAGGAAGCGAACTGTTACTTAGCCCAGCTTTCCCTAACTTTCATTTACATACAGACCACTTCAGGGTCTTATTCAAATGTAGATTCTGGCGGTGCTAAGACTCTGCAGGTCTCCTGAACTCCCAGGAGCTGAGGAGGAACAGGGGTTTCAGGACACTTTATCAACAGGGGAAAACTATTTGGTGGCATAGAACTGATGGGAACTTCTGGAGAAATGATCATGTTGTCTTAGAGATGAAAACAGTGAAGAAAGGAAATAGCGGGCAGCGTTACACTCAGTCTCAACTTTCAAAAATCAGTTATTATGTCTCGCACTGAGAGCTCCATGGCCTTCTCTCTGTGACAGGCAGTAGGGACTCACACTTACTCTCACAGATCAGAACCACTGATGTGTGCAAGGAACACTTCAGAACCAGGGAGCTCAAACTGGAATCTTTTTTTTTTTTTTTTTGGCGAGGCAACCATTGGTTGACCTCACAGATTGCAAGGACCTTGTCAGCTTACGATCCCTTATTTTTTCATTTTATTTTTTACAACTACAGCACCTGGTCTTCCTAGGTGGTCTCCTATCCAAGTACTAACCAGGCCCGACCCTGCTTAGCTTCCAAGATCAGACAAGATGGGGCTTGTTCAGGGTGGCGTGGCCATAGACTCAAAATGGAATCTTGACGGGGGATTTTTATATCCTGCCTGCCACATAACCAGAGTCAAGGGCAGCACCCTTCTGCAGTCTTCCTTCTCACTGTGACCCACAAACAGTACCGACATGTCATGGCCAGGGGGTCACTGCTGTTCAGCGACATTTCTCATTTCAGTAAAACAGCTCAGGCCAATTGCAACTCTGCTAAAATGAACCCTGACAGCACAGTCCCCGTTTTCTTCAGTCCCCACCTAAATCATCCCAGGGCCATAAAGGATCGTAAAGGTCAGCCAAGGGCACTGCAAGCACCACCACCTGATGCTAAAAGTCCCCTTCAGGACCCACCTCTGCCTCCAGAGCTTCCACTAAGGGGACAGCAGGACTGATGCAGCAGTCCCGACCACTGTAAGAAGCTCTGGGAAACTGTTCCCTTCTTACAAAAATCTCAAGGACATGATAGCAACATATAACAATGATTGCAAACTAAAAGAAAGGCCATCACTGTGTTGTCAAGGTCTGCAGGCAAGTGAATCTGAGCAGGAGCAATTAAAAACAAGTTACTTTTCTTTTCACCTTCAATTATTAGCCTCCAACTCCCCTTAGCCCTTCCCACCCCAAACATATCAACGAGCAAAGCAAAAACAAATCTAAACACAAACTGCTCATGACAATGGTCCAAGAATCCAGAAGCTGGGAAGAAAAGAGTGGGACAGCAATGTGTGAGATCTCTCCTGGCACTGGACTCAAAGAACTTTCTTATTTATTTGCTAATTGACCATGGAAAGAAAGGCTAAGCATGAGCTTAGTTGTTTCATCTTGCAGTCAGGGAATATGATCCCTAGACAGACAAGAGAATTTGTTGAAACAAACACATCCAAAAAATTCTAAACTACCCTCCCTTGTCCAGTTCAAGTCAAAGAATGTTTCCTAAATGTCTCCAGCATGAAGAGGGCCATGTCAGGTATCATCTGCTCAACGTCTACAACCTCAGCCGTCTTTATTATAAGCTTGGAATATGAAAAAATGAATACTGAAGTACACAGGTGTTACATATCAAGACAAAGAGTCAAGAAACACAATACTGAACTAATGTAAGTACAAGAAAATTCCAAGAGCTACTTATGGAGTCATTTCAAGAGCTTGAGAAACAAATTTAAGTAACAAAAGAGTCTGTCCTGTTCAACCAAGGAAGGCAGAGGAGACCTGGAGAGCAATCGAGTCCCTGGATTTCTTCTCGTCCCAACCCCTAGAGTGTGAGCACCCAGTCTAGTATAGATGGAGGAACTTGGCAGGACCTCAAGCTGCACTAAGGAGCTAAGGTAAGGTGCTGATATGCAAAAAGGAATGACTTCTATTCTGAGACACTGCAGAAAGAGGCAGTAGAGAGATCGCCTTGCCATAGCCCCGTGATTGTTTGTTACACGGTGCTATCGTTTTAGGAATAAAGGAAATGGAAGTTCGGAAGGTGTACCAATGGCTTCAGGTCCATTTGAGAGAGGCAATAAAACACTTGCATATCTCAGGACTGACAGAAGAGGGAGAGCGAGGAGGTAGAGGCCATACCTACAACTATGGGCGAGATGGACCAAGAACAGGAAGGACACTGCCCTCTAACATAAGTTCTCCAAATAGTGACGGCTTATATAACAAATGACTGCAATGATAATAATGCTGCATGGTCTTCAAAGGCTGCTGATGCACATGTGACTTTCTGAAGAGCGCTGGGAGTTTGGTAGGGCAGGTGTTCTTAGCTCTGTCTTACAAATGGAAGACTCGCTGCAGGGAGGTAAAATGACTTGTCCCGTGTCATAGAGTTAAGAAGGGGCAGAACTGGGACTTGAACCTGACTTCTGGAATCCAAACTCAGGAAGCTTTCTTCCGCCTCACACAGACACAAGGCTCTTTCCCACTCTTTGTCCTTCTGATAGAGAGACAAAGAAAGCACGAGTGCAGGATGCCAGTTTTCCAAAGAGATACTTGCCACATTCTTAGAAAGAAAAAAGATAAGACTGTCCTGGTGCCCCTGTGGAAAAATACATTGTAAACATTTAACATGAAAAAACTATCCTCCAACTACAGGATGGCAACTTGGCTCTTCCTTGACTACCTCCAACTGGGTCTCCCTGTGTCCTTTTGCTTTCAAAGCAAAAGAATTGGAAGAAGGCCTCTCTTGCTCTATTCTTGTCTATAGAAACAAACAAAATATGGCCTCAAGTAATTCTCAGTCTAAAGAGTAAAGGGAACTTAGCACTGCAAGAACTGCGAACACTTCTCCCAACATCACCTAAAACTAAAAGCTCGAGTCAATAATGAAAAGAGAAACGTCTAGAAAATGAGGCTTACTGGATTTCCAAAAGTTTATGAAAATATGTCTGGAATAATTTTTTTTTTCCTTCAAAGCAAAGAATGGAGTTCCATGTCGTTCAAGTCAAAAGAAGGGAGTTCCATGTAATTTAAGTTCAACTTTTCTTGAGTACCTACTATATTTAAGATGCTATTCTAAGCACTTAACAGATTATCACTCAGTCCTACCAACAACCCTATGAGGAAGGTAATATTATTATTTTCATTTACAAATAAGGAAACTGAGGCACAGAGCTAAGTGACTCGCCTGCAGTCACACAGGTAATATTAGAGCCAAGACTCAAATACAGAGTCAACAGCTTATAAGCAAATGAAAGCCCCTGTCCCCTCATCTGCCAAAAAGGAATAATGAACTGAGAAACTAGAAAATAAAGAAAGCAGAACTTCAAAGAAGTCAGAAACAGGGAAGGGAAATTACTAAAGAATAATGAAAACAACTTCTTATTCTTTTATAAAATTAAAAAAAAAAAAACTTTAGAAATAACAAGAAACTCTGGCCTTTGAAATCCTTTGGCCACCGGTTCAAAATGTCGCCTACTAAGCCCCGAAGAGACTGCTTTTCTCCTTATTTTAGAGCCCTCAATAAGAGCAAGAACCACATGTTCTTTCAGTGGTTTTAAAAGTAACTACATTTAGTTAACCTTCCTTTCACTTTGGAACAAAGAATACTGGAGTATTTTATGTAACTTTAATCATTTTTCAGAACTTGTACAAGTGAAAATATTTGCTTTGAAACCATTGAATATACAGAATATGAGAGAACTGAAAACGTACTCAACAGATGGGCTTTTATAGTAAGCTATCATTAATGCCATTTTATTGGAACTCTCGTTCTTAAGAAGTTGAGTGCTTCTTTAGAGCTACGGGCATCCTGATTTCACTGTGCTTCATTTTATCGCACCTCACAGATGTTGTGTTTTTTACAAATTGAAGGCAAGACCCTCCACCAGCAAAAAGATGTCAACTCGCTTTATTGCGATACTCACTTTATTGCGGTGGTCTGCAACTGAACCTGCAATTTCTCCGAGGTATGCCTATAATTTCAAAATGAACTTGTTTCTTTACAAACCACACAACACTAAGATTGACAAGTATTTCAGATAGTAGGTTCCCAGTACAAACCAGTGTGCAGGAAAAGAAATCCTTGTGTAAGGCAGCATGGCCAGCAAACACTGGCAACAACCCATAAGACCTCAGCAGAGTCTTCTAGTTAAACTGAAGTTAACAACTGAAATAGCAAGAGATTTGAAGCCCATCTCTCTAGGTGTTTGAAACTACACACTGTTTGCATGTAAGGGGGAAAATGCAAGTAAAAATGAGGCTGTAATGAACTTTTCCAAAAGGCAATGGCTGGAGAAGTGATGGAGTCCATAGAATCTGTTTGCTTCAGATTTACTTTTCGATTTGCTACAATGAAGCAGCAGTTGATAGTCTAAAACTAGCAATTCAAAGTAATGCCCAAGTAACTCTCATTCATACTAGCCTGTTTTATTGTCATACAGTTACAGAGCTCTTTATTTCTTCATACTGCTCATCTCCACTAGAAAATGTAGCATTGTTTGTTTATTTTGATTGTTTCCCCACACATTAGGTCTGTGAGGCAGGAACCTCATCAGTGGTGCTGTCTGCTGACTTCCCAGCGTGTGGGACACTGGGCAGACCACCGGCATTCTGGGTTGAATGAATGAATGAAACTACTTACAACTTGATAAATGTGTTAGAACTTTAGGTAAGGAGACCATTCATTTAAAAACCATACCAGAATCTAAAAGCCCCAATGAATGTTCTCCACTTTCAAGCACCTCAGGAGGCAGCACCAATGGTTTGAATCTACTCCATGGTGTGGAATCTCTCAAGGGTAGATTTGGTTTTGTAAAATAGCCAAAAGTCATTCAGAGTCTAATCTAGTGAATAAGTAATCATGCCTAAAATATATGTTAGATGAAAGCAAAATGTGTCTATAAATTAACAAGCCTGATTGTCTTATTCGACTGGTAAACTGGTTTTGAAAGATATTCATTACAGTTTGAACTATAGCAAATTCTCTGGCTCAGTCTCAAGACTCTAAGGTGGATACTTTACAAGGAACAAAAACTGAGCTGTAATAAGAAAAAGTACCCGGGCTAGACAGCCACCAAGATATCCCCCAGAGACCCGACTTATGATATTAGCTTTGCCATTAAGTTGCCCGGAAGCCTGGGTCACATTAGTTGCCCCCTTGGGGCCTCAGTTATGCCACCCGGGAAATAAATGAACTATATGAACTTCAAGGTCCCAGCCAATTCTAATATGCCATGATTCTATTCTTGTGAAGGTTTAGTATATGTTTCAAAACCAGCTACAATCCACTTTGCCTCATACTTTGTATGCATCTAAAAAGCCCCATAATGTAATTTTTGCAGCAGATTCATTTCATCTTTGCTTAGGCAAAAACTAAAATTAGTTTTCACTTCCTGAGTGCAGCAAAAGAAAGTTAAGGGAGGCAACCCGGCAAAAAGCGCTTGCTCCTGCCTCTGCATACTTCCGACTGCGTATCAGGGAACTAACCGTTCCCTTTCAGATGTTCCCTTAACTGTTACAAAAACAGATAAACCTCTCGTGTGTGACACAGAAACACTGACCGAGAGCGCCAATCGAGGCTTCGTGGCCAATGATGGGCTGCGGCCGCTCCGCAGGACCCACGGGGATGCGGCGGGCACCCACCCCTTGCGGAGAGCCAGGGCGAGGACCAGCCCAGGCGCGTCGCCGGGGAGGCAGGGCGGTCGCCCGGCCCGCTTACCGCCCCAGGACCGGGAAGTAAAGTCCAGGCAGCGGCCGTGACGCCCCCTCCCCCCACCCCCTGTCCCACCAGCCCTGATTCCCGACCCGACCTTCGCCCGCCACGGGCCCAGGACCTTGGGCGGGGAGAACCGGGAAACTAGAGGCACCTGCCTGCGGCTCCCCGGCCTCAACCCGGCCGGCGGAGACAGCCAAGGCGCTCCAGCGAACCCACCCACCCTCGCGGGTGCTGCGAAGCCCCACGGGACCCGCCGGCGTGGGGAGTCCCAACATCTCCCTCCCGGCACCCCCGCCGTGGGTCCCCGCAGCGCCCGGCTAAATGCCAGGACAGCCCAAGCGCGCACCCACCTTGGGCTCCGGGCGCCACCGCCGTTGCCAGGCTGCTCGGCTCCCGGGCCCCGCTCCGCCCCCTCCAGGACCCGCCCCCCACGGCCTCCCCGCCCCTGGCCACCGCCCGCCTCCCTCCTCTGCACGTCGGTAGGCGAGGGCGCGTCACGTGACAGAGGCTGGGGCGGGCGGAGGGCGCCGGGGAGGGTGGGGAGGCTGCTGGGAAACCCTCTTTGAAGAGTCCCGCGCGTGGACGCCGCTGGGAGTTGTAGTTCTAAACATGGCACCAAGAATGGGCAGGGCCAAGATGCTAGCGAGCCACCCCTGTAAGGGAAGTTGCAGTAGGCCCCTAGCGGAGGCCGCTGGGAAGCGTAGTCCTGGGACCCTTCTCTGTGTCTCACCCTTTTTCTCCAAAAAGGGGAAACCTAGAGGGAAAACTTCCCTAGATAAAACTTTAGCGGATGTCACTTAATTTAGCTATTATTGGGTACATAGGTTGGCTAAGTGAAGTTGAGATACTATAAGGGAAAAAGAAATTTCACTGACTCTGGTACAGAAACTGCAGTTCGCACATCCAGCTAACAGCTGAGGTGGCCTTCATGCTGTCACAGCACCTTTCCCAGAACTCTCTTGAGACTTAGTGAAAAGAAATATTTCAGGACAAAGTTCCTTCCACTTTTTGAGGTTTGGAGCAGTTGACTATGAATACAGTAAAAAGAAAGGAAAAAGAAAAACCGAAAAAGAAGGAAGACAACTTCAGGTAGAGAAATCAGTGAGCAATTTAAAAAAAAACTTGGACACATAAAGAATATGTGTAATATTCTTTGTGCTGCGCGACAATTGCATATAAGCAGATCGGATAAATGATGATAAATAGAATTACTTTAACATGACTTTTTTCTTCTTATGTTTGTAAGTATTCCAGCATCTAAAAGCAGCTGTTTTACATGATACCAGTACATATATGTATATAATCATATATCATTACACATACACACATATTAACCCTATTCAAGAGTTCAGACTTCTTAGATGAGTGACAGGCCCTTCAGACTTCAATCCCACCCACTCTTCAGCCACTTCTCAATGCACCTCTTCTCTTCCCTCAACCTGGGTTCTGATCTAGTCACAGGGACCTTCTTTCCATGCCCTGGATGCACTAGGTTCTTTCCTCCCTCCGGCATTTACACTTGCTGTTCCTTTCTCCTGGTTTGGCAAAACTCTTACAAGGGCAGCAGAATAGCACTTGCTCCTAGGCCAGATAGAGTTAGAAGCTCTCCCCTTCTCATAGCACCTGTCATTTGCTTACTTGTCTGCCCCACCAACTCCCCTCCCCAGACCGTGAACTTCTTTAATCACGTTCACTTTGGTACTGGGTTTGAGAGTGCTCAGTAAATGCTTCTTGATCTCATGCATGGCATGCCAGAAAGCAGACCCTGGTGGGCTGCTGAATAACTGGATTTCTGAAACCCTGAGTCTTGAAGCATAGAAAGAGAAGGAATTGTGGATGAGTAGAGGGATGGCAGTAGTTGGGTAGGAGAACTTGTATACAGTAGGCAGTGTTCAAAGATGAGGCTGAAGCCCTTTGCTCCATGGAGATGGGGCAGGGGGTGGGGCACTGAGCAGGGACACTCCTCATCCCAAGGCTGTAGTTACTGAAGAAGATATCTCCAGCTCCTCCAACCCAGGTCCAGTCCTGGCCCAGCACCAGCTCCAGAAAGAGGCAACCAAAGCAGAAGGGACCGGTAGAGAAGACCAGTCTCTGGGCTGTGAAATGGAAAACAGTGACTCCCGAGCTGCCAGCCTGGGGATCAGAGATAAAAGCACTTTAAAGGATAAGCAGAGGAGTTCCCACCTCCCCCTTGGCCAGGTCGCTATGTTCTTGACCAAGTCCTCGCCTCCCTCAGACTGGACGGAGCTATATCTCATAGTTCAAAGTACATGTGTGTCTGTGTCTACATTGGGGGTTCTTCACGCTTCCATGCATATCTCTCTCTCTCTCTCTCTCTCTCTCATACACACACACACACACACACGCACACACACACACACACCTCAAATGCAGGGGTCCTATGGAGAGATGACCAACCTCCCAGCCAGGGGCTCCTGGACAATAGGGAAGGGCAACAATAGATGTGGTATAAGTCTGCTTCTTCAATAAACTTTCTGGGACAGTCTTCGCCCATGTCTCCAGAGTCCTCCTACTTTTGCTAAGGCACAGGCTGGAGGTGTCTCTTAACTTCTGGGGCTCTATCCTGATCTCTCAGGTTGAGGGAAGTAGACTAGGTAGGACTAGAATGGGCCTGTACCCTTGGCCTGGCCAGGTGTACCCCTTACCCCTATCACCAGTCTCCTGGTTGAGAAGCAGTCCTGAGAAAGAAAATGGCCTGTTTCCTGCTTCTCTTCTTTGGCGTACTCACCACATGGGCCCCAGAGCTGGCATGCTTACCTCCTGGTCCCCACACCTGCCAAGCTGGGGACTGCCAACCCCTGGTTCTACCAGGTTCACTATATTTGGAGGAAGGTGGAGGAAAGTAAAGGGTGTTCTTACAGAGGAAGGAGAAGGCTGAACAAAGAGGTGGTCAGAAATGGAAACTTTAAATGTAGCAAAGGGCATTGTGCTCTGGCAGAAAGCACCTGAAATCAGAAAACCTAGATTCCAATCCCAGCAATTCTATAGGCAAGCTGTTGGCTTTGGTAAAGTTACTTTATCTCTCTGATCTTTAACTGCTTCCTCTGAAAAAAAGGAGTTTATATGCCACCTTGAAGGGTTCCTGTGTCTTAGCATAGCAAGGATAGAGGTAAATGTAGTGTAGAGAATGACAATACAGCAGCATTTTCAAGCTGCCAGGCTGGCCAATAGGAAGAACAGCAGGAGAGGGGTAAAGCCACTGGGCATTGGCATGAAGGCCTCTGGGCTCAAATCCTAACTTTTCCATTTGTTAGGTGTGTGACTTTGGGCAAGTACCTCTCTGTAAGCCTCGGATTCCTCAATTGTGAAATAAGATTAGTAGTATCTATTTCATAAGCTTGTTGTGAAGAATAAACACATGAATGCCTAGGATTAACTCCTGTGTCTAGAGCCACAAAGTACCTCTGCCTCCCTCTCCCAACCCCACCCTTTGTTTGAAAAGTAGCCTCAGTAGAATTGCGCAGTCACTTTGGAAAACAGTTTAACAATGATTTACAAGGTTAAATACACACTTGGCTAAGCAATACCCCTAGGTATTTATCCAAGACACATGGAAACAAGTTCATAAAAGACTTGTATTAAAACATTCACAGTAACCTTCCAAAACTAGGTAAACAACTCAAATCCCATCTATTGATGAATAGCTAAGTGGTGATACATCCACGCAATGGAATATTACTCAGCAATAAAAAGGAAGAACCATTGATATATGCTATGACACAAATGAATTTGAAAATATTATGCTAATTAAAATAAACAATACACAAAATATTACATATCATATGATTCCACTTATATTACACTTGTCGAAAGGCACAACTATAGTGATAGAAAGCAGATTTGTGGTTGACTGGAGCCAGAGGTGTGGGAAGGAGATTGACTACAAAGGGGCAAAAAAGGAAGTTTTGGGGATGATAGAAATGTTCTATGCTTTGATTGTGATGGTGATTATGTGACTGCATACAATTGCCCACTCATTAAACTCTAAACATTAAATGAGTGAATTTCCCTGTACATAAATTGTATATACTTCAATAAAGCTAAGGTTTAAGGTGTATCCTCACTTAAGGTTCCTGAGGCTTCCCAATCTGTTTTTGTTTGTTTGGTTGGTTGTTTATAAGAGGCCCAGGGCCTTGAAGAGGAGAGGGTGGTGAAGCTTACCCTATACATACTAAAGTTGTGCTATAAGGCTAGGGGAAAGCCCGTCAGGAGACCATGGTAACCCAGTCCCCTGAGGGTGGGACAGGAAGTGCTTACCTGGATGAAGGATACCTTGGAGACGAGCCTGGACCGACAGAGCATGACACTTGTGGACCCCAGGAACCAGATGTTTCCCCCACCTTCTCACTGGCAACTACCAGTGACCTGTGGGTACTCACACCCTCAGGCTCCAGAACCCTGAAGCGGTCAACCTGGACTCTGCGTCTGCATGCAGACAAGAATGCCATTGCTTCTTACTGGTGACTCTCTTCCACTTACTCTTAGATCTCAGTAACAGTGTTCAGCTGGAACCTCCTCAGCAAGGCCTCGCCAGTCAGCAGGGTCTATTTTCCCAGGTGCTGGGTGGAAGCTCAAGCCAAGTAATGGGACGTGAAAACACTCACGCACAGAGAGGAACCCAGATTTATTTTGTCCCAGGGCCTCTTGGACACAGGGGCCAGATATGCAGGGATTACTGTTATGACATCACAGTGTTTCTCAGGGCCATTCTTGTTTGTCTCCCTCTTTGCTAGGCAAATACAGAGTGTTCATGGATGGCTTTGAGGTTTAGTCCATAAGCAGCACAATGTCAGATCACAGGTCAAACCAAAATCACTCAGAAAAAAAAAAAACAAATCATAAGACACCCTCCCTCAGCCCCCAATTATGTTTTATTAAAAAAAAATCAGTTTCTTACACTAAATTTTTTGAGGAAGTAAACCCCATGAAGAACTGTTTCATGATACATTTGAGTGTGTTTTATTCAAAACAGATTTTAAAAAAGAGTTTTGTATTTTTATTTAAAGGGATTGCCCTGATTCATGTTGAGATGAAGAGTATGCTACTTCTCAAACACTGAGAGATTTGGAGATCCAAGATTGAAATTGGAAGAGAATGTACTAAGAAAGGGAGAGATGAAACAGGAAAAACCTGAATGTCAGCAAATATTTGCTGAACCGAAATGAAATTTTGTTATTTAAGATTATTCGATCGAAAAGAATAAAATACTTACGAATAAACTTAAACAAGGAATTGAAAGACTTGTACATTGAAAACTGCCAAGCATTGCTGAAAAAAAATTAAAATACGAGTAATGGATAGACATCCTGGGTTCATGAATTCAAAGATTTAATATTGTTAAGATATCAATACCACCCAAAGAGAACTACAGATTTAATGCAATCTCTATCAAAATTCCAAAGGTATTTTTTTCAGATATAGAAAAATCAATCCTAAAATTTATATGGAATTTCAAGGGACCCTGAATAGCTAATACAGTCTTTAAAAAGTAGAACAAAGTTGGATGTCTGACGCCCCCTGATTTCAAAACATACCACAAAGCTATAGTGATCAAAATAGTGTGGTAGTGGCATGAAGAAAGATCTATAGACTAAAGAGTAGAATAGAAAGCCCAGAAATAAAGCCTTATATATAGGGTCAAATGATTTTTGACAAAGGTGCCAAGACCATTCAATAGGGAAAAGACAATCTTTTCAACAAATGATGCCAAGAAAATTGGATATTCACATGTAAAAGAATGAAATTGGACCCTTACATTACACCATACACAAAAAATTAACTCAAAATGGATCAGACCTAAATGTAAGAGCTAAAATTATAAAACTCTTAGAAGAAAACAGGGGAAAGTTTGCTTGACATTGGATTTAGCAAGGATTTCCTGAATATGACACCAAAAGCAAGACAATAAAAGTAAAAATAGGTACATAGATTACATGAAAATTAAAAACTTTTGTGCATTAAAGGACACAATCAACAGGGTGAAAAGGTAACCTTTGGAATGGGGAAAATATTTGCAAATCACATAATATATGTGTGTGTGTATACACACACACACACACACACACACACACACATGAATGTTTAATATCTAGAATGTATAAAAAACTCTTTCAACTCAACAACAAAGAAATCAAATAACCCAGTCAAAAATGGGCAAAAGATTTGAATTGACATTTTTCCAAAGAAGATATACAAATGGTTGGCAAGTGCGTGGAAAAATGCTCAACATCAGTAATCTACAGGAAAATGCAAATCAAAACCACAATGATATACCACTTCACACCCATTAGGATGTCTATTTTCAAAACCAAACCAAACCAAAACAAAACAAAAAACATAGAAAATAACCAGTGTTGGCAAGGATGTGGAGAAATTTGATCCCATGTGCACTGTTGGTAGGAATGTAAAGTGGTGCAGCTACTATGGAAAGCAGTATGGTGGCTTCTCAAAAAGTTAAACATAGAATTATTATATGATCCAGCAATTACACTTCTTGGTATATACCAAAAGAATCTAAGGCAAGGTTACAAAGAGATATTTAAACATCCATGTTCATAGCAACGTTATTCACAGTAGCATAAAGGTAGAAGCAACTCAAGTGCCCATTGACTACTGAATGAACAAGCAAAAAGTTGTCCATTCATAAAATGGACTGTTACTCAGCCTTTTAAAAGAGAGAATTCTAACCCACACACTACAACACAGATGAACCTTGAGGACATTACACTTAGTGAAATAAGCCAGTCACAAAAGGACAAGTATTGTATGATTTCACTTGTATGAGGTATCCAGTGTAGTCAAACTCATAGAGACAAAAAGTTGAATGGTGATTACCAGGGGCTCAGGGAAGGGGAATAGAGAGTTGTTACTTAATGGGAATAGAGTTTCAGTTTTGCAAAATGGAAAGAGTTCTGTAGATTGGTTGTACAACAATGTGAATGTACTTAACACTACTGAACTGAAATGGTTAAGATGGTAAATTCGTTGTTATTGTGCATCTTATCACAATTAAAAAAAAAAAGAATAATTAAGCCCTCACAGTAGCGTGAGCTAGAGGACCAAGAACCCAGACTCACTGACGAGGTCCTCCATGGTTCATCTCAAATGTGATTGTACCCTGCAAGGTGAGCTTCCATCAGGACAGGGGTCTTGTGTCCTGCTTCAGAAACAAAGCCTCCTATGGTGGGTCAGAATTGACCAAGAGCCCAAGTCCCAGGCGCCTGGAAGGATGAAGGAAGCAAGAGCACAGGTCCTTTCCAAAAGAAATACTAGCACCTCTTCTTTGTGTCACTGCCAAAAACTCATGAGGGGCATCCTTTCCCAGATTGTTTCCTAACACTGGGGAGGAGGCTGGGGTATGCTGGGGAGCAGAATACAATGGGATCCGCGCTAGAAACTGCCTGTTAACCATCACAGCCATCAGGGGTGGAGAGCGGGTGCGGGGGGGAATTCTTTGGGAAAATGGCCCAGAAAGAGTCTGAGGTAATTGCTCCTTTCTAATTATAGCCACTAGGGATCCCTTCAAAGAGGTCATCAACTAATGGGAGCATGTGCATCTCTCAAAGAAGCCTGTTAACCCTGTGAGTCTTCAAGTGGGGGCCTCCAGGGATAGCTATTTATGAGCAGGATAGAGGCTCAGCCACCTCAGCTCTACTCCTGTCCCTGTAGGGCCCCTAGGGAGTAAAATATGTGGTGTTTCTAGCAGCAGCGTTTCTAGTGACAGCTGTAGACCACCCACCTGCCCTTCCTCACACCATGGGGCTCATGGGAACAAAGCTGAAGTTCTGAGGAATGAGAGAGTTGGCAACTTTTCAGACTGCTAATGGAGCACCAGGCAAGCCTGGGTTTCAGTGCTGGATGTGGAAACCTGCTTAGGCTAAGCTTCTCCTCCCAAATCCTGGACCCTCACCTTCCTTGCCCCTGCCCCCAACACAGAACATTGCATGTGCTGTCTCTCTTCTGACAGCTTTATTGAGATTCATGCATACATGACACAATTCACCCATGTAAAGGGTACAATTCAGTGGTTTTTAGTATATTCACAGAGCTATACAACCACCACCACTGTCAGTCCAAAATATTTCATCACCCCAAAAGAAACCTCATATCAACAAGCAGTCACTCCCAACTCCTTCCATCCCACTATCCCCTGGCAACCACCAATCTATTTTCTTTCTTTATAGATTCACTTACTCTGGACATTTCATATAAATGAAATCATACAATATGTCATCTTTCACACTTGACTTCTTTCACCTAGCATAATATTTTCAAGAAACATCCATGTTGTAGCATGTGTCAGTACTTTGTTCCTTCTTATGGCAGAATAATATCCCATTGTATGTATATACCTACCATATTTTGTTTATCCATTCATCCATCGGTGAACACTTGGGTTGTTTCTACCTTTTGGTTCTTATGAATAATGCTGCTATGGGCGCTTGTGTACAATTTTTTTGTTTGTGTGTGGACCTACGTTTCTATTTATCTTGGATATACATCTAGGATTAAAATTGCTGAGTTCTATGATAACTCTATGCTTAACATTTGAGAGAACTGCCAGACTGTTTCCCAAAGTGGCTGTATCATTTTCATTTCCACCAGCGATGTATCAGGGTTCCAATGTCACCACATCCATCCTCATCAATGCTTGTTATTGTCCATCTTTTGTATTCTAGCCAACCTAGTCGGTGTAAAATGGTACCTCATGATGGTTTTGATTTGCATTTCCTGATGACTAATGATATTTACCATATTTTCATTTGCTACTGTCCATTTGCATATCATTTATGGAGAAATATCTATTTAGATCTTTTACCCATTTAAAGAAACTGAGTTATTTGTCTTTTTAGTTTAGTTGTAAGAATTCTTTATATATTCTGTATACAAGTCCATTATCAAATATATGATATGCTAAAAATTTTCCTCTTTCCGTGGGTTACATTTTAACCTTCTAGGTGGTTTCTGTTGAAACACAAATGTTTTTCATTTTGATGATGTCTAATTTATCTGTCTTTTTTTCTTTTGTCACTTGTGATTTTGGTTCTATATCTGAGAAACCATTGTCAAATCCAAGGCCATGAAGATCCACCACTATGCTATCTTCTAACATGTAGATCCATGATTCACTTTGAATCATGTATGATGTGTATGATGTGAGGTAGGGGTCCAACTTCATACTTTTGCATTTGAATATCCAGTTGTTTCAGCACCATTTATTGAAAAGACTGTTCTTTCCCACCAAATGGTCCTGATACCCTTGCTGAAAATGAATGACCATAAGTGTATGTGTTTACTTCTGGACCCTCAATTCTATTCAATTGATCCAATATGTCTGTCTTAAGGCCAGTACTTCACTTCTTTCTTGCGCTTTTCTTTCCGGGTTCATTGGGAAGGCCACCTTGGATGGTCCATAACATATCTAATGCTTTCAAGTTCCCCAAGCCCTCTCAACCCCTCTTCTTATCTGGTCCACACAACAGCCTTCAGACACAAATAAATAAGGTGATCATCCCTCTTTCACAGATGAGGAAAGCAAGACTCAGAGAGGCTTTGGGTAGCTCAAGATAACTGTGCTGGTAGATGGCAGAGTTGGAACCAGAACCTCAGTTTTCAACTATAAACTCAAGCTCTCTCCTGGATAGCACACCTCTCTTTGAAAGGTATGACTTTGAAGACAAACTATTTCATCCTTGTAAATAAAGCAGCTTCTGGGGCTCCTTTTCCTCCCCTAGTTAGTTCATAGGGGCATTGTGAGAATCAATGTAGCTCATACAAGTGAGAACATTTTAGAAACTCTCAAGGGCTAAATATACACGAGGAGTTATTAGACATGTGTTTCTACAAAGCCTCTCGCCTGAAATCATCTGGATCAGAGGTTGAAATGGGCCATTTCCCATACTTTCTCCCACACCGCAGCTATTGTTGGACAGAGACTTCTGAGACCTATTATTGTCCCAGTTGTATTTATTGTCCAAGAAGACTCCAGTATCAGATGGAATTCCTTCAGGGAGAGAAGTAAATATAATATCCCTTTTTGACTCATAGTCATTGTTTGGCCACGGAGTTATGTTTTTAAATTAGACACTATCTCAATAAACAGGCATTGAGCACCTCTGAAGTTCTAGACAACAGTAGTGGGTGCTAAAAGGGACAGAGAGGATTAAGACACAACCAAGACAGGCAAGAGATGACAGCTTTATAGGGAGAACAAGCACTTCATTCAAATTGTATGCCAGGACACAGACATGGTTCCTGCCACCCCTGGTTAGGAGCAAGTAATAGATTACTGTAATGGATACGAACTACAGACCATGCTACGAACCATGAAAGGAGAGCGTTCAGGGGGTTATGAGAGTAGTGACCAGGGCCTGGGTCACTACTCTGAGCAGAGTACATTTGAGCTGACATGATATAGTGACAAGCACCGTGGGCTGGAGATGTATAAACTGCCTTGAGAACCCAGAGGACAAACTGATGAAATCTCAGCTGAGGTAGGGTATGTTTCACAGAAGCAGTGATGTATGGGATAGGCTTTGACCAACGAGTAGAAGTTTACCAGGTAGAAAAGGAGAGGTGGACCACTCAGAACTAGAATTAGCACAGATAAATGCTAGGGCAACAACAGAAGCAACTGTCCAAACTAGGATGCGTTTGAAAGGGGGCACTATTGATAATTATGCTGGGACAATAGCCATAAGTTGAGACTGTCCCTGGTAAACCCAGATGGGCAATTCCCCCTACAAAAAGCACGTGATTATGAGTGTACAGCGAGCATGTAGGGAATAGAGTGGTTAGAGTACAGAATTGAGGGTGGAGAGAGGGGTCGGGATGGAAGGCGAGTGTATGTGTTTGCTAAGACTGCCATAACAAAGTACAACAAGTCTGAGATCAAGCCATTGGCAGGGCCATGCTCCCTCTGAAGGTGCTAGGCAAGGATCTGTTCTAGGCCTGTCTCCTAGCTTCTGGGAGTTCCTTGGCTTGTGGCAGCAGCACTCCAATCTCTCCACATTTTCCCTATGTGCATCTGTCTCTGTGTTAGAATGTCCCCTTTTTATGAGGACACCAGTCATATTAGATGACCTCATCCTAATGACCTCATGCTAACTTGATCATCTGAAAAGACCCTATTTCTAAACAAGGTCACATTCACAGGTACTGGATATTATTACTTCAACAGCTTTTGGGAGGACATAATTTAATCTTTAACAGTGAGGCAGAAGATGGTGACAACTGTGAAAGAATGCCACACTAAAGAGTCCAGACTTTCCTGAAGGTCGTGAGAAATTACTAGCAGCTTACTAATGTAGTCCAATTACAGATGGACGATGCTTTTTTGACTTCCCCCGAACTCCTCAGTTACAAAAATACCTTTTTTTCATATTGCACTTCCCTTTTGGAAATCAAAGAAAGCAAAATAGGCATCCTGAACACAATGGGATCGCTTTAATAGAAAGGGTGTTTCCTCACTCTCAAACCATTCTCACCACCCTGACTTACAAGATAGCAATGATGCTTTCTGTTAGATTACACAGTGTAGGCTGACTCTCAGTAACTGCTGGTGGGGTAGACCAAAAAGCTGTTTAATTTTACGGAGAGAACTCCAGGGGTGGTTGTCAATGCCTTGGTGCTGTGTGTAATGTTACCAGCACTTAAAACTGTCATTTGCCTTTGATTCCTAATCTACAACAAGGGTTTCCACCTGGCTCCTGGTGCCCCAGGAAGTACCCCAGGGATCACCCAGAGGGTGCACAGGGCAGACTAGAGGGTCTCAGCATGGACTGCTTTTACAATCGCCAGGTTTATCTGAAAAATGCCTTGCACGCCTGTGTTAAAAGACGGGAAATCCTGCGACTTTGTGTCCATGGCCCCCTTCTTTCAGCTGAAGAGTGAGTCCGTTTGACCACTGGAGGGATTTCATTATATTTATTCACCTAGCAAGTATTTATTAAGCACCTACTGTATGCCTGACACCATTCCGGGGACTGGCATACAGCAGAGGGAAGGCTATGTTTCTGTGCTTACCCCTTCAGAGGTAGAAGCACATTTTTCGCAATCAACAATATCATCATGAATAATATCTACTAAAGATCGATTCTAAAATTCCCACATTGGCACAAAATTCACTTAGGAGCATACAGTGGGTTGAATAGTTTCTCTCCAAAATTCATGTCCACACAGAACCTCAGAATGTGACCTGATTCGGAAATAGGGTCTTTGCAGATGTGATTAGTTAAGAATCTTGAGATGAAATCATCTTGGATTTTGGGTGGGCCCCACATCCAATTTCTGGGGTTTTTATAAGAAAGACAGAGGACACAGAGAGACACAAGAGAAAAGAAGGCCACGTGAAGATGGAGGCAGAGATCGGAGTGATGCAGACACAGCCAAGGAGTGCTGGCAGTCAACAGAAGCTGGAAGAGACAAGGAAGGGTCCTCCTCTAGAACCTTCACAGAGACAGTACAACCCTACCGCCACCTTGATTTTGGACTTCCAGCCTCTAGAACTGAGACCATAAATTTCTCTTGATTTGAGCCCCTCAGTTTGTGGTACTTTGTTCCAGCAGCTCTAGAAAGCCCTTCTGCCAAGGCTCTCCAGACTCTTTATGTAGCCTTTTCTCAGAAGAGGAGGGACGGAGCACAGCAGTTTCCATACACTTTAAATAAAACATATTCTAGCCACCGGCCCTGCTGAAGCAGAAAAAATGGCTGTTTTCTCGCTTCCTCATCCTTTTCCTCACCTGCCCAGCAAGGGCTGGCCATGAGTGCTGGGCGTCCCTCAGCTCCAAGATGCCACTGGAAAAAGTCTAGAGAAGGGTGGGAAGCAAATCTGGACCATTTTTGCTCCCCCGCACCTTCTTTCTCAAGGCAAACATATCTCATACACAGCAGCTCTGGCCCTTCTGCCTACCCCAGCCTAACCAACCCAGACTGGCAGCATAACCTTGGTGACAAACATTAACCAAAGCAGCCCTGCTCCCCTCTTCCCCCACCACGTGCCATCCATCTATTCGGTACCTTCTGTCTCACAGCGTCCAGCAAGCTGAGAGGAAGGGGATGCAGTCAAGCCCATACCAGGTGAGTCCAGTTGTTCTAACTGTGGGAGCTGTTGGTGGGAAACTCCTTTCGAGAAATCTGTCTCAGTGCAATGTGAGCCCTGAACATACCTTCCCATATGTTATCTTATTCAATTCTCACAACCGCCCTGCAAGGTCAGGATGCTTACTCTACCCATTTTAGAGATGAGGAAACAGAAGTTTAAAGGGGCTTGGGACTTTCCTAATGTCACATGGCTCTTAAGTGGCACACAGAAATTTGACCTCAGGGCTGATCAGGTCCAGGGCTCACGCATTGGCACTTTGCCTGCTGCAACTTCATTTTCAGATGTGCTTTACAGAGGATGAGCTTCAGCAGCAGTCACAGTCCCCAACCCCCAACCTCCATTGAACGACTGCTTCATTTGTTTGTTTGTTGTTGTTATTTTAACATTTGCCTCTAAGACTGATGGGTTGCTTCCCAAGGCCTCCAATTCCGCAGTAAATTTGTGGGAGCTAAAAAGAAGGCATTGCCTCAACCATCTTGGTTGGGGGCATTGCTGCCTGTTTCATCTAGACTTTTAAGATAATTTCCCCAAATGCCTCTAATTTGTGAAAACTCAAACAAAATCATCGCTAGTTTGTCATTTCTTCCTGTTTACAGTGGCTAGCATATTTATTTTAGGCCAAATTAAGTTCTGGTTTTATGTGAACTGTGTATGCTTTGTGTGGCCTGGGCCTTGAATAACCCATGTCCAAAGAACACTGGTGCACACTGAAAATCCCCCTTTTCTTCATTTTCAGTGATTCTCTGGGTTTAGGTAGCTGCTGGGCCAGGTATGTGGTGGTCGCAGCTATGGTTTGTCAGGTGTCAGACCCTCAATCAGGAAGCCCAAAAAATGGGAAACACAGGCAGCTGTCTCTGAGACGTGCACGGACTCTCCGTTTGCTCTGCCACTGTTAAGGGGAGAATGCGAAGCAAAAGCATGTCAAGCTTTCCGCAGGTAGCCTCTGAGAGAAGGGACCCAAGAGGCACAAGGACGGAGTATGACCTAAGGGCAGGAGCTTAGGGCTGCTGCAGTTCCTGGGGACTACGTTTGCACCCTAGGAGGGAGCTCCGAGCTGCTGTCACACTCACCTCCCCAACTCGACTCCAAGGCCGCTCTAGTGCTACCTATAATCACTCTCCCTTGTTCATGGCTCACCCGCAGGGGGAAGCAGACAGGCAGGCAGCGCCTTCCCACAATGGGGCAAATGATGCATTCCACAGCCTCTGAGGACCTGCAGAGCATGGTGCCTGGTGTGGCGTTTCAGGGCCCCTTTAGAAATCATCTACAGGAAGCCTCTAGCCTTCCCAGCTTTATTCCTTGGGTGGGACTCTTCCTACCTCCTCTATTCCTCCCCAACCTCAGTGGAGGCTGTTTCTCCTTTATCACACAGGTTTGAGGGAACAAAAGGCTCCCCACCAGTCACGACTTGCCACTTGCGCCAGGATTCCAAGACACCAGGGAAGGCATTTTCATCTGAGGGGAGCATCAGCCTGGGGAGTCTGGTCATCAGGACCCCCTACCTTGCTGTCAACAGACCAGGTCCCTTTGGGCCATTCCCACATTTGACTCCCCAGAGTTCCCAGGTTTAGAAAATAAAAATGCTGGTCACCCAGTTACATTTGGATTTCATGTAAACAATTATTATTTTAGTGTAAGTACATCCCATGTAATATTCAGGGTATACTTATATCAAAATAATTTCCCCCTATTTGTTTGTTTGCTTCTCCATGATTCAAATGTAAGCGGGTGTCCTATATTTAATCTGATACCCCCACCCAGCAGCCGAATGATTCACACCCCCACTGGTGTTGGCCCAGGGCATTGGATCAGGCTCCCAGCCTGCAATGGAGAATTAAAGGACTGTGGTGTTTGTAAACAGCTTAAGCTTTCCCACCCTTCTCAGTGAATGGCTCTGCTGTCACTCACTGCAGAAGGCCCAGCCTATTCACCGTGCTCTGTGCCCATAGAGTCATGCTTTGCCCACGGCACTTACTGGCTTCCAGTATAATTATGGGTTTTCCCATCTTGTTCTCCACTGGGTTTTGAGCTTCTTCAGGCCTGGGGCTGGGGCTGATTAATCTTGACTCTTGCTTCCCACTCTCTCTCCCTCCATAAGGTCACCATCAGAATATGGGACCCAGGGTGGCGAGAGCTTAAAGGAACACGTACATGGATAAATGAGCCCATGCCTCTGATTGCATCTAAATACAAAAGGGTTGACTTGTGAAAGTTAAGACCTGTCCTCCTTTATCCACTGGAATGATGGGTCCCTAAGGGCAGGAATCTTAACTCTTTAGCCTATTTCATCCCCAGCACCTGGCGGGTGCTCAATATCCAGCAGGTGCTCAGAAAACACACAAGTTGTTCCAATCCGCAGTTGTGTTCATCGCGTTTCCTGCTCACCTCCATTAACATTCCAGAGGTGCCTGGTCCCCATCTCCCACAGAGCAATTAGTTGACATTGACTGCCTCTAAGGGAGGCCCGAAGGGCCAGAGGACGTCGGGAGGGACTTTTGATTCTTAGGTTGGAGGAGGTCATAAGCCCGGCTGAGGGAAAGGAGTCAGGGCTCACTGGGGCGGGAGGCAATCAGTAATCCAGCCGGAGGGAGCAGGGCTACGTCCTGCAAGGCCGGCAAGGGGCGGCTGGAGACTGTTGGGGCGGCGGCAGGCTGGCTTTCTCCGCAGTCCTGAGCTGGGAAAGGGAGCGCCAGGCGGCTTGGTGCCAGTGCTGGCGGCAGGACGGTGGGGATTTGAGAGAACCCGGCTCGGCTGCCGCTCAGTAGCCAGCTGAGACCGGCAGCGAGCACGTGACCCGCCCGGCCAATGGGGAGGTGGCAAGGTTCCCAGTCAAGGGCGCAGGGTGACGCGGAGCCTGGCGCTCTGCAGCCACTGGCGAGGCCGCGGGGACGCTCAGCTCCCGGGTGCGGGGTTGGTGTGCAGGAGCAGCACCCTGGGCTGTCCCACTGCCCGGGCCTCTGGGCAACCAGCCTCCCCAGCCAGGAGGACTGAGCTCTCCGTTGATCCCTGCGTGGGTGGAAGGAGGACGGGAGTGACTGCCAGGAACCCGGGTGGGACTCCCCCTCGAGCCAAGTCCAGAGGGAACAGGACACTCCCTGTGCGGCTGGCGGAGGGGGAGGCGGGCCTGCCCAGGGAGCTCTGGGATGGAGGCCTGCCTGCCCTCCCTCTGGGCACCGCTGCTGAAGGCCACAACCTCCAGAGCCAACCCTCGCTCTGTGCCAGGGGTAGCTTCCGAGAACCCTCCTGTCCTGTCTCACATACCTGGAGCTTGCAAGAGTGGCAGGAAAGGTACACAAACCCAAGAGGATGGTTTGTGAGGGAGCCCCACTGTCTTTCACTACCAACATAGCAAGGCCTGGAGTACTCACCTGTACTTGAAATGGGACCTCGCACCTAGTAGGTGCTGCAGGAGTGTTTGTTGCTGAAGAAACGAATGAATGAATGAACGAAGCCTGCAACTGTTGCTGAGGCTAAGGACTTGGCCCCTTGGGGGATGTCTCCTAACTTTGAGTATCTCCATCTGAGGGGCTGTGACAATTCAGTGCAGTGTGTCTTTTAAAACAGAGCCATGATAGAGGAAACTGTTGTTCTCTTGTAGCAAATTGGGGTGAGCTCAAGCCAAATAACTACAGTGCCCATTTCGGGGGAACCTCATAAGTCTGAACAATGTGGTAAAACAAATCTCCTTGTCCCAATGTCCACTTCTTCCAGCATCGCTGTCCTATAGCACAGGAGTCCCCAACCCCTGGGCTGCAGACTGGTACTGGTCTGTGGCCTGTTAGGAACCAGGCTTCACAGCAGGAGGTGAGCGGTGGGTGAGTGAGAATGAAGCATCCTCAGTATTTGCAGTGGCCTCAGCTTCATCTCAGATCATCAGGCATTAGATTCCCATAGGAGCACCAGTCTCTGGTGCCAAAAAGGTTGGGGACCGCTGCTCTAGCAGGGCTGTGGGACTCTCCACCCTGGAATCGTAACTTGCATCCCTAAGTCCACACCTCCAGTTCTGCCAAGCCAGCTGCCTGCGCTTCTTCCTTCCACCAAAGGCAATGAACGGACTTCTCTCCCATGCCCGACATCCTCTGGACATTGTGTTGTGGGTCCACACCTGGACACCTCTTGTCTCCTGGAATCTGAGAAACCTGAGTTGAAATCATGGCACACCCACTTCCTAGCTTATTGTCTTTGAGCCACTTTACCTGCATCTATAAAATGGGATGGTCATCACAACACTAACATTATTACCAACACAATGACTCATATAAAGTGTTGGGCACAGAAGTTGTTTTCAGCAAATGACAGTCTTTAGGCTCCAGCAGGTTAGCACTGTAACTTCTTTACTCAGACGCCTCTCAAACACCTTGATGTGAGTAGGCACTCCAGGAAAACGTGTTGAGTGAGCTGTCACTGGCACTGCCTTGCTTGGCCAGGAGTGGTTCCCCAACTGGGTAGGGCTGAGCTTGCAGCTGCCACTGGGCCTGGGGAGGGAGGCAGAGGCTAGCCAGTCTGAGAGTAGTAGTTCAAAAAGTACTCTCCACTTAAACCAATTGCTTTTAGAATTGGGTGCCCAGAGGGATCGACTCCCTCAGCTGCTTCTGCAGCCTAGCACAGACAGAAATCAGCATGCTTGGCCACCTCTCTCTTTCAGTGCCATCCACAAGATGGCTGCTTCTGGAGGTCTGGGCCATGGGGCTGGAGCTTTATCCCCCACTGCAATTTGCCTAGTGACCCAGATTTGTGCCCAGGTGCCAGTCTAACTCCTGCCTGGTTTGGCTAGAGCTAAGGTTTCCAGTTTCAGCACATAAAAATACAGGGTGCCCAGTTTAATTTAAATGTCAGATAAACACCAAATAATTTTGTAGCATAAGTATGTTCCATGCAATCTTTGGGACATACTTATACTGCACAATTACTTGCTGTTTAATCTGAAAATCCCATGTAACTGGACTCCCTGCATTTTTCCTGGCAAATCTAGCTGGAGCTTATCCAGCTGCTGGGGATTGGAAGGGAATCAACCTTGGGGGGTGGAGTGGGAGGGAACTGCTCCCACCGAAGGCACTTTGAATTGATGTCAGAACAATGGCACGAGTTGTTCTGTTTTTCTTTGCATAGAAAAAAGCATTCCATGTCACTCAAAAGAAAACAGAACGGTGAATTTCAGCTCTCTGCCTTGCTCTATTGATGTTGACCCGGAACATGCCTAGATTCTGAAAGGGACATTGACTGGTAGACAAGTGGCTCTTTCATTTTTCTCTGCAATGCTCCTTCTAACGGTTGGTGCCCACTACCCCAGGTCCCAATTGGAATACACTCGGGATGGGATGTGCAGTGGCCATTTGTCTCTCCGGAGGTCCCTGTTCTCCTGGGCTATTCAGATGCTCCAAGTACAAAGGCCACTTAGTCAAGTGGCCTGAGCTACAGACTAAGGAACAGATATTATAAAGCTAAAAAAAGATAGTTCAATTTCCCGAGCACCTCTGAAGTGTTGGGCCCTTTATGTTACATAACCTCATAACCT
>CM053505.1:93834249-93996124 GCA_028627145.1 Eidolon dupreanum | reverse complement strand
TATAAAAGTTAAGCACATAGAGTTACCATGTAACCCAGCAGGGGTTACCCATCCTAAGTCTATACCCCAAAGAATTGAAAAGAGATGTTCAAACAAAAACTTACACACAAGTGTTCATAGCACCATTATTCACAATAGCCAAAAGGTGGAAACAACCCAAATGTCTATCAATGGATCAATGCACAAAATATGATATTGTCATATGATGAGATATTATGCAAACTATAAAAAGGAATGAAGTACTGAAGTACTGTAAACCCGAAACTAATATATTATATGTCAATTACATCTAAATTTTTTAAAAAGGAATAAAGTACTGATATATACTAGCACATGGATGAACCTTGAAAGTATTACACTAAGTGAGAGAAATCAGATGCAGAAGTCAACATACTGTGTGATTCCACTTATGTGAAATATTTAGAACAGGCAAATATACAGAGACAGAAAGTAGATTACTGGCTGCTAAGGGCTGGGGGTGAGATGGGAACTAATGGATTAATGGGGGCAGGGTTTCCTTTTGGGGTAATGGAAATATTTTGGAATTATTTTAGAAATAAGTTGGTTACACAGCATTGTGAATATAGTAAATGCCACTGATGTTCACTTTAAATGGTTATTTTTTATGTTATGTGAATTTCGCCTTTATTTTTTTTTAAAGCAGCCTTCTCTATCTAATGCCCCTTTAGGCCTCAGGATTATAAGTCCTCATCAGAGTTCAGTTTCAGGCAAAGGCAAGAAAATGGTAGGCAGCTTCATGGCAGGAATCATTACATGTTGGCATAAATGCCCACACAGTAGACAGGGGGGCCCGCTGTCCTGTTATGATAAGTTCCCTTGTCATTTTCACTCTTGAGAGAGGTGAGCAAATCAATACCTGTTGTTTTCACCCTTGCGAGCCAGTGTCCAGAAAATACATGATTGTAGACTCCTATGGCTTTTCATATTTGGGTAACCCCCAGGAGATTTCTAGGGCTGGCACACAGCCAAAGTTTGGAAAGGCTCATACTCAACTTGGCAATGGAAAATAGCAAAAGACAGCTTCTGCTGGGAGGTAGACGTAGTCACTTCAGAGAGCAATCTCTGCTCCAGGCCCCCAGCATGTAGAATAGTCTAGAAGCAAGATCTTGACTAGTGGGTAAGTATTCAGATGAGTGGCACTACTGAGCTTGGCCCTGCTTCTCCCTAAGGCTTTTTGGAGTGCCAAAAGAGCAATTAGGCTTTCATGGGCCACCCTCCATTCCCAGGGATGTTCCCAGGACATTCGGGCTGCAGCAGGCCTCAAAAAGCCACTTTCATTAGAAGCCAAAGCCTAGCCAAGTCCTCAGGTCAGCCCTGAGCTGGAATCTCTCAAGGCTGCGCTGATCCTTCTGACCTGATCAGGCCAACAGGGGCCCTCATGGCTCAGGTCTGCTCTGAATCTGAAACTCCACCGTGAATCCAATTTCAAAGCACATAGAGACTAATTCACACCTTAATTAGCATAGCTCTGAATCACACTTTCTGATGCCAGAGAGATCTTTCTAAAGCATAGATCTCAACATGTCTAGCCCTAGCTTAAAACTCCCCTAAGCCACCCCATTGCCTTTAGGGTCAAATGCAAGCTCCCTAGCCTGCATTTCAGAACATTTGTCCATCTCAGTTTCATCCCTCTGGTTCTAACCTCATCTCCCACTACTTCCCTGACTCTCTCCCCCAACTCCTTGCTCCTACTACTTCCCCAAGCAGAAGGATGGCAGAGTTCCAACCAGAGCTTGCAGATCTGGAATGGGGATGAGGGAGCAGGGAGTGGGCCTTGGCGAGCCAGGTGCTTAAGGCCAGAGGGGCCAAGAAGGTATGAGCCTTATGGGAGAGGAGGCCAGCCATGCAGAGACATGGCCCAGGCCCCAGAACAATAGGCCCAGTGGCTGAAGTCAGAGCAGGTATGCTCCGGGTCTTCCCTGAGCTACCCTTTGCAGGGTGGGTCGAGGCCTCCTAGCTTTTATTTTACATCATCTTAAAGTTTCCACCCAGGTCCTGTCACGAGCCTTTCCGACCACGGCTTCCTGGCCTTTGTCCATGGTCTCAGATTGCAATGTTCTTACACCCACTTTAAAAATTTTAAACAATAAAGAAAGTTATCAACTCATAACAGGAAATCCAAAGATAGAGCAGGACCTACAATATCATTAAACACTCAGATTTTTTTCTGCCTCTCTTCACTGTCATCCATAGCATTCATCCAAATGCTGATTCTCCTTCTGGTCCTAATATGACTGCCGATAGCCATTCTGGCTGCTGACTTCTTTTGGCATCCACTGGGTGGGAGAGCCTGTAGAGGTCTTGATGGGCCCACTTAGTTCACAGGCTCACTCTGGATCAGTGACTGGCAAGGAAGGAAATGTCACGTGCCTTTGGCTTAAATGTAGGTTTCTGCTTTTCACCCTGAACTGTGAAACTGTGTGTCACCAGGCCTGCCCATCCCCTGTCTCACACTCCCAGGCTAAGTCAGGTGGTCCCTTCTCAGGGCTCCTCCAGCCCCTGTGCCTCCTTTGTCACAGCACTGCTGCCACTGTGTGGTCGCTGAGGTTTTTTTTCCCATCAGCTCCAGGGAAATGGGGGCAGGGAGCTGTCTTGGGTAGTCTGTGGTCTCAGGGGCTGTCCTAGAAGAGCTGGTGTGCATGAGTTGGTGAATGAAAGAGAATGAGTGAATGCACAGCCCGAGTAGTGTGAGCGTGGGATGGGATAGGATGGAGTGGAGGTGGGAGAAGACCATTGCTATAGACAGGTTCCTATGTGAAGAGGCCAGAGTCAAGTGGGATGTGCTGTGTCTGAGCAGCTCAAAGTCCCAGCAGTCTCTTCCCATCAATAAGCCCTGAGCTGCAGCCACAGGCAGACCTGGGTGATCAGAGGCTGGCCTGGTGTGACTCCTTTAAGCAGCTGGGCTCGCACCAGGTCTGACCCATCCTCCCTCCCTCTCTCTGGCTTTTCCTGGCCACTGACTTCACCCTTCCTTCATTTGCCTGTCCTTGTCTCACCCTGTGGATTTGACACACACTGGTGCCCTCTGTCTGGTTACTAATAATACTCAAGGGTCATGGTAATAGTGCCTATTCCCGGAGTGCACAGGCTCTGGATCTCCTCTCAATTGTGTGGTGACATAGGAATGATCACCCCAATTCCCAGAGGGCACTGGGGTTTTCGGTGCAGGCAGAGGTGTGCTACCTGAGAGTTTGCAACTCTTGCTGTGCCTGGGGAGAAAGAACTTTAGCTGAGGCCAAGATCAAGGCACAATACAAAAGCAGCAGATCCCCTATAGAATCCAAGCCCACTTTTTCTGTAGCTCTTTCTACCATCTCCTAACCTGTCCTTAATCATCCCAATCCCCTCCCCATCCATGTATCCACCCATCCATTTATTCATGTGACAAATATCTGTTGGGCACTTACTATGTCTCTGCCTTCATGGTGCAGATGTGATCATTCAGTGTCAGGAGAGCTGGACTAAGGAACCATCACTCCCGCACCCCCCCCCCACACACACTAAGTGTCACAGAACAAATCCATTCACATCTCTCCAGGGTCCTGTTCTTCAGAGGATGGAGACTCAGCCCCATGGCACTCACATTTTCTGCTGGGTAGGCTCTGGGGTATATCCTGATGCTTCTGGGAGAAGGCAAATGATGCCATCTTCCTGATCCTTCCCTTTGCCAGGCTTTTCCCAGGGTTCTTCTGGTGCCCTCAGCCATTTAGTAGTGAAACTGACATATGTGCTGGATGGTCCTGAGCCCAGGGGGCCCTCTTGGGGCCACTCTGGGTAAGCCCTTTAGGGCTCGACTCAGGCAGCTGGAGAACCTCTCCCTCCACTATGAATCTGAAATCCCTTGGATTCAGTTATTCTGACAGAGCCGAAGAGAGCATTTGCTTTACAAAACTTCCGCATACATGTGTTCAGTAGCCTGGAGTGACTTTCTGGGCATTCTGTGGTTTGTCACTGTTTCAGTCCATTCAGGTTGCTATAACAAAGGACCAAAGACCAGGGAGCTTATTAATAACAGGAGCTTATTTTTCACAGTTCTGGAGGCTGGAGTCCGAGATCAGGGTGCCAGCATGGCCACGTTCTGGTGAGAATCCTCCTCCAGGTTGTAGATGGCCACCTTCGTATTGCATCCTCACATAGCTGAAAGCAGAGATGGGTGGCAAGCACTCTTATAACTCTTTATAAGGGTACTAATCCCTTTCATGATGCTCCGCTCTCATGACCTCATCTAATCCTAATTACCCCCCAAAGGTTCCACTTTCTAACACCATTGCATTGGAGGGTAGGGCTTCAACGTATGCATTGGGGGAGGGGGACAACCATTCAGTCCATACTGACCACCTTCCCCTGTCATGAACATGGGCAGGGGGAGTTAGCAGCAGCACTCCTACAGTGAGATAGCCACACCCTCTCTTCTTCCCATGGATCCCTCAACCCAGGCGAGGTATGAGAGTCCTCGAGCCCTCACAGGGACAGGGAGCATGTACAGGGCTTGTCAGGGACAGCATGAGCCCTGTTGGAGGAACTGGTGCCAGATCTGGGAGGGGGAGTGAGCAGGACCAGTGGGGCTCATGGAGCAGTGACTCTCTTGGCCTGCTTGATGAGGGCAGTGTGCAAGGAGGCACCTTCTGTCCCCTGGGGAAAGGGGAAGCGTGAGCACTTATTAGCATCAAATGGCAGCCTGGCAGAATGCCAGGCCTCTCCGGCTGGGATCCTTACATCCCTGTCTTCCTGGAGGGTCAATTTTACTCCAAAACTGGGGGAAAATAGTTACTCTAACTGGTAGGTAAGGTAAGGATTGTTTTGTTATATTTAAACAAACACGGATGTAGTATGCCTTTAAATGCAAGCTTCCTATGGATTTTTGAGCATAATATAAGAAAGATATCAAAAGGGCAACTTTAGGCCGTGCCTCTGACCATCTTTGGGATCACATGTCATTCTCTTCGGCTATTAGGGAGACTCGCTGGAAAACCTTGAGAAGCAAGGGCATGCTGGGAGAAAAAAGTGGACTTTGAGCATCAGATGGACTTGAATTCCCATCGCACTTCCTTCCATAGCTTAACCTCCCTGTTGATGAGATCACTGGAAACCTGAGCTGGTGATTATAATATTTGGGGATGGTGACACCTGCCTTAGAGACTGGCGTGAAGACGAGAGACTAGGAAAAAAAGCAGGCCCTCTTCAGACCCCTGCCTGTGCCATGAACCCAGCAATGACCTTCCTACATAGAATAGATTGGAAGTGCCAGCTATTCTGGGCAGCACTGCTTTAAGAGCCTTGCCCCGGCTTCTTCTGTTGTCTGGTGGGGCCATGGGCATTCCTGAATCTGTGATGTGTCCACTGTGTCAGCCACTAGGCTGAGCAATTTACTTCCCACAATTTTTGCCATCTTCCTACCAGTTACAGGAGAATTACCAGAGGCCTCTGGGGCTTTGGGGAAAAGAATAGGCAGAGACCTGACAGCCCAGGAAGACTCTAGCTTGGATACCGAGTGGTGATTCACTGCCCCTACTGCCCTTACTCTTGGGGAAGTGCCCTTCTTCTCCGTTCCATGGCCACCTCAGCTTGTGGGTAAGCCTTCCCTGGTCTGGCCTCTCTGTGACTCCCAAGAAGTACACTGACTCAGCTCAATGGTCCATCCTGCTTACTTGGCCATGCTGACGCCCAGGTCTCCATATGGGGAGGTTGTCTGGTTCACAGCCCCAGTCAGGAGTCTGAGTAGGGCCTGCTTTCCTTCCTTAGTCACTCGTCCTCACCCCAGTCTCAAAGGCAGGTGTCATCATCCCCAAGTATTATTAACATTACCTGCTCAAGGTCCCAATGATCTTCTCAATGGTGAGGTCAAGCTATGGAGGGAGGTTGTATTAATTTTCTGGGTCTGCTGTAAGAAAGTACCATGAACTGTCAACAACAGAAATGTATTGTCTCTCAGGTTTGGAGATCGGAAGTCTGAGATCAAGGAGTCTTCAGGGTTTGTTCTCTCTGAGAGCTATGAGGGACGATATATCCCTAGCTTCTGGAGTTTTATTGGCAATCTTTGGTGTTCGTTGGCTTATAAAAACATCCGCACCAACCCGATCTCTGCCTTAATCTTCCAGAGCCATCTTTCTCTGTGTGTCTATGTCTAAATTTCCCCTGCTGATAAGGACACCATCATATTGGAATAAGGACCCACCTTACTTCACTATGACCTCATTCTAATTTATCTAATTTCATCTGCAACAACCCCGTTCTGAGGTATTGGAGATTAGTACTTCAACATGTGAATTTGGAGGGAAGGGTAGAATTCAGCATATAACAGAAGTGAAGTAGAAATTTAAGCACATCTGATGCCAAAGGCCACCTTTTATCCCAACATACTGGTGCATTCTAACTTTACAACCGAGTCTCCCTAACAACAGAAAAGAATGAGGCACACACCTTACTTGGTGTCCACTGGAGGAAACAGGGGAGAGATTTCAAGTGATCACCCCCAGTACAGTCCTCCCAGGATGTCTTTGTTCTGGGCCACATATTGCTGTTTCACATGCCTTGGTCTCTTACTTCCTGTAAGCTTCCTATCCCTATCCCTAGCCAACTACAGGGTAGCTTTAAGCTCCTCAATTTGTTCTAGAGTCCTAATCTAGTATTCCAGCCTTTCTTCCAAAAGCGAGCCCCCACACAGAAAGGATTCCTGTTGGTCTACTACCCAGAGTCCCAGAGGATCCCTAGTGGCACCCAGTTTAGATTTCCATGGGCATCCTTACTGCATTTCATTGTCACACCCATTTCTGGCATTTTCTAGACTGGGAGAGATGTTGGAAGCCTCCAGATTGCATCCTTGGAAACGTGCCTCTTCGTTTGCCGTGGTCTGTGTCAGTCAGAGCCTGAGGTTTCTATTACTGCCATTTCTGCACACTAACTGCACGTTTATTTTAGACTCATCCCAGGAAAGCATGCTCCGATTTAATTCCTTTCAACCACACTTTCACACTTCTCTAACCTATTTATATTTAACAGTTTGAACACTGAAGTATCTTGATTAAAATAATCAATTCTCTATCAAGAAACAGCCTCCCCAAGAAAGCAGAATGCAGCCAAGTGCCCAGATGCTGAGAAAACAGTCCTCTCTTTCTAGCTACATTGCCCTAGACCTCAGGAGAGCTGTGCCTGGTGGGCTCTCCATTCCCCATGTCCTGCCACTGTGAAAAATGAAGTCAGTTTTGATTGGATCCCTCTCAAAGGATTTATGAAAGGAGGCTGTCCCTCCTGCACAGCAGCTTTAGGTTTTAAGTGTGTCAGCGTTTTTAGTGATCCTGTTAGTGTTAGGTGCATTTAAGGACAATCAAGAGTGTGTGATAATAAGATGCTAATAGCTGACACTCACTGAGCACTGACCACAGAGTCAGGCACTGGGCCAGCTGCTTTCCCTGCTGTGTGACATCTCACTTGATCCTCGCAGCCACTCTCCAAGGCAGGTCTTATTATTATGCCCATTTTCCTGACAAGTAGACTAGGTCTCAGAGGAGGTAAGTAGCTTTCAGATAATGTAGTTAGGAAGTGGCTGTGGCCAGATTCAAACAGGCAGTCTGGCTCCAGAGCCCCAGAATAGAACAACTTGGCTGAGCTGAGTGTTGGCACTAGAAAGAACTTGAGGATATGATCCAACCCCTTCATATCTAGGTAGAGAAACTGATACTCAGGGAGAAAAAGGAAACTGCCCAAATTCATAGAGCAAGTTGGAGACAGGCTAGTGTGATTTTACAAGTCACCATAGTGGGCAATGAAGTGAGCCCCTCAGAGATTTAAAAGAGAGGCCATTTACTCTCAGAGCTGTCTCTACTCTAAACATTTCCAAGACTTTTAAATCATTCCTCAAATGTCCTGGTTTCTTTGAAAAGCAGAAAAACTCAGAAAAGTAATCCTGTGCTTATTCAAAAATGAAGGTCTTGCTTAATCTTTACACCTGTGCATTTATTCAATCCTCCAAATATGGTGCACCTAATATGTGCCAAGCACTGTTCTACGTGCCAGGAAAACATCAGTGAACAAGACAGACACAAGATCCCACCCTCAAGGAGTATATGTGCTAGTGCAGAGGCAACAATAAGCTGGGAAACAAAGGAAAGTCCTAAATGGAGAATGTACATGGTGTGAGGTGGTAGAGAATAAATGGATTGGGTGGTCAGGAATGTCCTCAACAAGGTGGTCTTTAAGCTGAGATCCAAATGCTGAGAATAATCCAGCATGGTGAGGACATGGAAGAATGTTCCAGGCAGAGGACTCAACAGGTGCAAAGGTCCTATGTGGAAAAGAGTTTGGTGTGTTGAGGAACAGAAAGAAAGCTCGTGTGGCTGGAGCATGATGATCATGGGCAGGGTGGTAGATGAAATTAGAGAACAGAGCAGGGGCGGGACCTGTGGGGCTTAAGCCAGGAGAAGGGCCATTGTGATGACTGTGGAGAAAGGACTGGTAGAGGAGGCAGGAGCAGAAGCAGGGAGACCAGTCTTGATACTGTAGGGGGTTAAATGGTGCCCCCCAATATGTCCACCTGGAACCTGTGAATGTGACCTTAGTTGGAAAAAAGGTCTTTGTTGATGTAATTAAGTCTGCCACAAGCCAGACACTGGAAGAGGCAAAGAAAGATTCCCCCCTAGAGTTTTCAGAGGGAGCGTGACCCTGAAGATACCTTGATTTTTGGATTTCCAGCCTGCAAACTGTGAAAGAATAAATTTCTGTTGTTTTAAAACACCCAGTTTGTGGTCATTTCTAATGGCAGCCTTAGGACACTCATACAGATGTTACTGCAGTAATTCAGGTAGAGGTGCTGATAGCTTGGACCCAGGGAGTAGTTGTGGAGCTGGAGAGGGGTGGACAAGCTTGGGATATGTTTCAAAGATAGAACTGATAGGACTTGGTCATTGGATTCAATGTGGGGATGAAGGAAAGGGAGGGAATTCCTAGTTACAAATCTCGAATGGGCACTCCACACTAACTAGCCATCCTAGAAGACTCCTTAGATTGTCTGTTTGAGTAATTAGAGGAATAGCTGTGCCATGCATCGAGATGAGGAAGACTGGGAGAGGAAGGCTTGGGAGTGGCCAGTCAGCAGTGTGTTTGGCAAGCTAACTTTGAGATACCTGTTAGACATCTAGGCAAGGTTGAGGTGGCAGCCAGATATTTTAGTATGGAATTAGGATAGGACCTTGATGGAGATGCATAGATTTAGGGAGTTGTTAGTGTAGAGATGATATATTTTCTTTTTCAGTATTTTTTATTGAGGTGAGATATACATAACATAAAAGTTACTATCTTAACCACTTTTAAGTATACAGTTCAGAGGTATTAAGTACATTTATAATGTTGTGCAATCATCACCAACATCCACCTCTATAGCTCTTTTCGCCTTGTAAAACTGAAACTCTGTCCCTATTAAACAACAACTCTCCTTTCTCCCCTCCCCACAGCCCCTGGCAACCACTGCTTTACTTTCTGTATCTATGAATTTGACTGCTTTAAGTACCTCATGGAAGTGGAATCATACAGTATTAGTCTTCGTGCCTAGCTTATTTCATTTAGCATAATATCCTCAAGGTTCACCCATGCTATAGCATGTGTCAGAATTTTCTTTCTTTTTAAGGCTGAGTAACATCATATTGTATGAATATACCACATTTTGTTTGTCCATTCATCCATCTATGGACACTTGGATTGCTTCCTATTTTAGCTAATATTGATAATGCCACACTGAAGATGTGTGTACAAATATCTCTTTGCAATCTTGCTTTCAATTCTTTTGGATATATACCCAGAAGTGGAATTGCTGGAACATATGGTAATTCTGTTTTTAATTTTGTGAGGAACCTTCATACTGTTTTCTATAGTGTCTGGACCCTTTTACATTCTCATCAACAGTGCATAGGGTTCCAATTTCTCCACATCATCAACACTTGTTATTTTTTTTTCGAAATAGCAAACATTATAATAAGTGTGAAGTGATGTCTCACTGTAGCTTTGATCTGTATTTCGATAATGATCAGTGATGTTGAGCACCTTTTCATGTGTCTATTGGCCATTTGAATATCTTCTTTGGAGAAATGTCTATTCAAGACCTTTGTGCATTTTTCAGTAGGGTTGTTTGTTTTTTGTTGTTGTTGCTGAATTTGGGGAATTTAGAAATAATATATTTTGATAGTCACAAGACTGGATGTGATTATCTAGGGGGTGAGTGTAGATAGAAAAGAGGAGAAGTCCAAGCACTGAGTTCTGGTGCATTCCAACGTTTAAAGACTGAGTTTGTGAGGGGTCAGGAAAGGGTCAAAAGCTATTGACAGATCAAGGAAGATGCGGGCTGAAAATTAACCAGTAGTTTCAACAAGATGTAGGTCATTGGTGACTTTTATGAGAACTGCTATAGTGGCATGATGGGAATGGAAACCCAACTGGAGTGAATTGAGGATATGATGAGAATGAAGAAGTGGCAATAGCTTGTATACATAACTCTTTTAAGAATTTTTGCTGTGAAGGGAAGTGGAGACCTGAGACCATTAGCTTGAAGGAGATAAGGAGTTGCGGTGAGGGGATATAATAAAAATGATCCAGAGAAGGTAGAAATTCATGATGCAGCAGTGAGAGGGGATAACTGCAGGAGCAAAGCCCTTGTGAAGCTGAGATGTCTGGGGTCCAGGATGGATGTGGAGGGGCATAGGGATGTATCTTCTGTGGTCACATCAGGGAAGGCAGGTGAATGGGTATAGTTGTGAGTCCTTGGTATGTATGGTGACCAGAAGATGAGACAATTCTGATCTGATTGGTTCTACTTTCAGGTGGGGAAATGAAAATGTGAAATTGTTGTTTAGAGAACAGAGGAGAGGGGAGAAAATTTGAAATCATTGTTTAAGGAAATGGAAAAACACTTGTTCTTGGGAACTGTAGTAGGATGCTGGACACTGTTGAGTGCTCACATGGTGTATATTATTATTATAATTAATTAAACTGAAATAACACCATTTCTGGGCATTGCTGCTTGACAATGTGGTATAATGGTTAGGAGCACTGACTTTACATGTTTACTTCTTGGATTGGCTCTTCCTAGCTGGGGAACCCTGACCGAATTACTTAAGTCATCCATAATCACACAAACAGAAAGTGACCAAGCTGCAATTAAACTCAGAGCCTCCAGCCTTCCTCCTATGCCATGTGGCCTCTGATCACAAGAGAAAATGTAAAATATCAAGAAATAACCCAAACACTTCTACTGTTAAGCTATTGTTTGGGAAAATGTGACTTTGAGAACCCCATAGTTTGTTGCATGCTCATTTCTGGTTATTCCAGCCTGAGTTTGAGAGACTGGAATGTTCCCTGGGCTGCTCCTGCCAGGTTCCCAGGCTCTGCTTCTCTCCTCTCCCTAACCCTTGAGCAGCTTGTCCTTGGCACCTACAAGCCCCTCTCTTGGGGTCTGGAGCCCAGCCCAGTCCAGCTCAGCTCTGTGCATCAGAGTTTTGAAGAGAGGCAGCCTTTGTCGGGCTCTGTGGGATCCCTCCCTTGCTTTCCCAGAACTAAGAAAGGCCAGGCCTGGGAGTCTCTGATGATCAAAAACAAAACTGCTCTGAGGATCTTGAAGAGGCTGGCAGTGGGGTAAGGTTGTCTAGTTCCACCCCACCAGGCACCATTAAAAATGCTCTGCCTGGTGCTGGGTGTTCACAGAGAAAACATAGCAAGCGCTATGATTGGTGTTAAAAGAGACTTTAGAGACAAAGATATTTTAGGCCAAACATTTTGAGTGAAATCTTTCATTAAAAAATGTTGGCAATGAATTCAAATTAGAAACATCAAATTAAGTGTCCCAGGGCCTTGTCCTTGTCATAGTTTCACCATAGCAGAACATGAGTCCCTTTGGTGAATTGGAGAATATGGCTGCCATGCCTTTAAGATATTCATAGAACCCAAAAGAATCACAGACGGGTCCAGTTGACTTTATGAGTGAATTAAAGGTCTGCTTCATCAGGGGCTATTTTTGGAGACTGCCTGGAATCTTTTTGATGTTCTAGTGCTGCCTGTCCTCTTGCCTTTGAGTTTTTTTGGAAGCCATTTTGATGATTACAGAATTCCGTTCTGCTGACATTTATGACCATGTCTCCCACACTGCACTATGATTGTGTGGGTGCCTGCTGGATTAAAACAGGAGTAAAAAAAACATCGACTCCGGCCATACATATGGGCTTTGTTTCTGTCCCACTGGGATGCCCTTGAGCAAGAGTTTTTAACAGAATGGAGCAAGTTGACCTTCTGGGACTTGGCAAAGCCCCCACGCTTTGTATTCTACCTGGACAACCTGCAACAGAAATACCAACAACTTGGGACTATCACGTGATAGGCAGATGTTCAGTTATGGAGTGAATGTTTGTGCCTCCCCAAATTCATACGTTGAAGGCCTAATCCCCAATGTGACTATGTATGGAGATAGCATCTCTGAAGAGGTGATCATAATTAAATGAGGCCATGAAGGTGGGGTCCTAGTTCTATCAAGCTGGTGTCCTTAAGGAGAGAGACACACCAGAGTTCTCTCTCTCTACAATGTGGGAACAAAGCAAGGTGGCAGCCATCTGCAATCCAAGAAGGGGACCTTCATCAGGAAATGGACCTGCTGACACCTTGATCTTGAACTTCCAGCCTCCAGACGTGAGAATTAAATTCCTATTGTTCAAGCCACCCACTCTATGGCATTTCGTTATGGCAGCCCGAGCTGACTGAGATAAGGGCCTACCTTATAGTTCTCCTTTGGTTGAGCTGCTGGCCTCATCTAGATGATTCCAGTAGTCTTGTCACAACAGCGGACTTAGTACACTGTAGTGAGATGCCCACTAGCCTTTGAAATTCCTGGATGATGATGCCCCTCATTCATCTCAAGGTGGGGCAAGGCAGAGACTGTCGTCATATCAGCCTAGCAGAACTATGGTGCCTTGAACAGGAAAGTTGGCAGGATCTCTGCCCACTCCCCATCCAGGTACCGAGCACATCTCGGCACAGAGGTTGCACTCATTTACTGTGGGTTGGGCCAGTGGACTGGGGAAAGGGAGAGTGATTTCTCTGGCTCCAGCTGAAGCATCACATTTCATTCTGCAACTTCTTTATCTGTAAATGAGGGAGTGCTGGTCACTATTCTGAATGTACCTCTTCTGCCTCTGAAACAACACCCAAAGGTGAACATTCTGAGCAGGAGGTGGACAGGTGGAGGCTCTACGTGCCTGTGTCTGGGTGGAGCAGTACATCTAAATGGTGTCACTGGCTGGTCTACAGGTGTAGTACCTAGTGGCTAGGAGTGAGGGGATGGAGTGCACCTGAGGGATCTTCCCAACTCTACTTTTACTTACATGACTTTAGGCAAGTCACTCTACAGGTCTGAGTGCCAGCTTCCTCCTGTGTGAAAAATACATCATAGTGAGAGTAAGAGAAGTGAAAATAAAAGCATACACACTTAAGGTTCTGAGCTCAGGGTCTAGGATATACCAACTGCACAAATAGGATTGTAAATTTACACCCATGTAACTCTTTAAAGTATGTACATGTACAAAGAAAAGGCCACTTCATAAGGTGACATAACAGCTCTATTCTTTCTCATGAGCCACCACTCCAAGGGAGGAAGCAAGCTTTACCCTCGCTAACTGATGGTGCCGTGGTCTCGTCAGATTATACACCTAGTCGCACCAAGAAGTGAATGCACCGCTTCCTTGCACTGTTTCTAAGATGACGTCCCAGGTAGGTCTAGGTCTCCTCTCCGGCCCCAGCTATCTCTGGGTTTTTGTACCGCCACCACGCAGGGCTTCTCTCAGACTCTCCAACAGCAGAGATTGAGACAGTGTTCTTAGCTTTCAGCTTCCCTGAACCACCTTCTGACATGTCTCTAGTCCGTCGTAGACCTCACAAGACTCTAGACTCACCTGTCTACTTCTCTCTTTTCTTTCCTTTGCCCACCATCCATTTGGCCTGAAGTGGAGTGGGTGAAGGAGCATTCTCCACATCTTTTTCAGCATATCCTGAGTTTCTGCTGCTGTCCCCAGCATATAAGAAAATGGGCTTGGTTCTTGATACAATGATAATGGAAACTGTATTAGGGTTCTACCAGAGAAACAGAACCACTAGGGTGTATGTGTGTGCATGTGTGCATGCGTGCGTGCATGCATGTGTGCGTGTGTGTGTGTGTTTGTGTGTGTTTACTATAAGGAGTTAGTTTGTGCGATAGTGGGGGCTGGCTAGGCAAGTCCAAAATTTGCAGGACAGGCCAGCAGGCTGGGAACTTAGCAGGAGGTAATACTGCAGACCTGAGGCAGAATTTGTTCTTCTTTAGGGAAACCTTACTCTTGAATCTTAAAGCCTTCCAACTGATTGTATGAAGTCCATCCAGATATGGAAGATCATCTTCTTAAAGTCAACTGTTTGAAGATGTTAAGCACAGCTATAAAATACCTTCACAGCAACACGTAAATTAGTGCTTGATTAAATAACTGGGGACTACAACCTAGACAAGATGGCACATAAGACTGACCATCACAGGAGCCAAAGGAATTTAGAAGAGAAACCTTTTCTCTGTAGATAAAGCCTGGCTTTCAAGACTGTTGTCTGGTCTTGGACATAAAAATCCTATTTGGGGTATCAAAAGCTGACTCTATCTTTCTTGTTATATTTCTTTTTATATTCTTCCTGTGATTGGAATATCGTGGGTGGAATATCACCCACAAAGAAATGCGAATGAGAAAAACACATTAATAAATTTTTAGTGTGACAATGCCCAAGGAAGGACATTTTGTCTTCGCAATTACAAATCATCTCATTAGAGAATAAAAAGAAGCAACTAATGAAACCAGTGAGCTCCCATTTGAAAAGAGCACGTAGGAGGGTGAGAGGTGGAGCTTGTCCTCGGGCATGGTGGGCACAGAATATTGGAAAGGCGCCAGGAACACCAAAGCTGAGAAGGAGATGAGGGGTGTGGAAGATACCAAAGACAGAGCAAGGGACATGTTTTCAGCCCCGCTTGGCACTTACTGACCCCAGAAGGGATGAGCTTGTTCCTTAAGAAGACAGCTTTGATATTACCAGCTGCTAGATGTAGCAAGAACATCTCAAAGCCTAATTTACTTCTCATCCAAGATACAAGCTCACACTGCAAAGGGCCCAGCTAACATCACCAGGCAGAAACGGCCACCTAAGAAAAAGAATGGTGGGGCAGAGGGGGCGGGTGGCAGCCTCCAGCTTCCATCAGGAATTTGTCTCCAGACTCAGACTGACCCTGGCTCATGATCCTGGGCTCCTGGAAAACTTGAGGAGGAAGTGATGTGGTTCCCTGTGTACAATAAACTTGTTTTCTCTGTAAATATAAAAAAGTATTTCCAAGTCAGATGCTCAGTTGAGCCTCCCTGGACCCACACCCCCATCTCCTCTCTTGTGGTCCTCTGTGCCTCCAATGAGAGGCCCCTCCAGGGCAAGGCCCTGGTCTGATGCCTCGATTCTCACAGTCCAGCCAATGCAGGCCGTGCCCAGAGGAAGGGAACCATGTGCTGGGGTTCTGTACTCAAATCCAGGTATTGGGCACCGTTCTCCAGGTTTCGAGTGTATCAGTTCTTGATTTCAATGGGAAAGGGCAGTTTATTTGATTAGTATATATTTTTTGACGAATAGTTTGTTTTAAGTAACATGACATTTTGGTTTTTAAAACAGTTTTGGTGAGATCTAATTCACGTAACATATATTTTACCATTTAAAGTGTTGAATTCAATGGTTTTTCACAGAAACGGGCAACCATCACCATAGTAAATTTTACAACATTTTCATCATCCCCAAATCTTATGCCCTTTACCTGTCACTCCTCTATCCCTCCATGGTACCCAGTCCCTGGCAACCACTAATTTACTTTCTGTCTCTATGGGTTTGCCTATTCTAGATTTTCAAATTGATTAAATCATACAATATGTAAACTCCTGTGTCTGGCTTCTTTCACTTAAATAATGTTTTCAAGGCCCATTCAAGTGGTAGCATGGATCAGAACAGAATTCCTTTTCATGACTGAATAATATTCCATTGTATCGAGTGACCACATCTGTTTGGCTATTCATGATGAACATCTGGATTGTTTCCACTTATTGGCTATTATGAATAATTCTGCTACGGACGTCTATGTGCAAGTTTTTGCGCGGACATTTAATTTTTCTTGCTTATTGTCCAGGAGCGTCATGTGGTAACTCTAAGTTTAATTTCTGAGGAATGTATTAGTTCTTTTACCCCTCACAACAGCCTTACGAAGTGTAGATACTATTATTATCTTCCTTTGGCAGATGTGGAAACTGTGGCACAGAGAAGCTAAGTGGCTTGCTGACCTGCTGAAAGCCACAAAGCGAATAAGTGGTGGAGCCATGTTTTGAACCCAGAGACTCCAGCAGCAGAGTTCCAGTGCTTAACGCTTGCCCTGTGCTGCCCTTTGGCTCACAGACTGTGCCCAAGTTCCATGAGGTGCTGGGACAGCCAGGTCTTTGCCTTTGGCCTGAGTCCATGCTTGCAGAGTCCTCCCACTACTGCTTGCAGGCTAAGGTCGTCAGCCTGCCAAGCCTGTTCCCTTTGTCCCCAGAGGAGCTAAGCAGCCACAGCCACTCAGAAGGAGGCAGGGCTCTGGGTGGGTACACAGGCAAGGCAGCCAGGGTTCTGGGACATGCTTTGAAAGGCCCACGAGTCTCCTCATTTGTTGCTGACTGTGAGCCATGTTATTAAGTGTGAGGAGATTGATTTCTCAAATTCAAAGGCAAAGAGAACCAGGGAAGAGAAAGGAGAATGCTGCATTTCCATGCAGGCAACGTGCCCTGTGCTTCGCATTGTCAATGACCAGAAGATATCAATTTACAGAGAATCTGCAGATGCTACAGCAGCCATGGTGAGCCTACAGATCTTCTAATGGAGAAGCCCCCTCCTGTGGCCACATGGAGGGAGGGGTTGGAAAGAGAAGGAGAAAAATCCACTTTAAAGAAATGGAGTTGACTGTCCCATGGAGGTGGCCTGGGGGTTGGAGCCAAAGCCGGGTAGACGGGGCCAGTAAGCTTTCTGCGGTCTGGGATTTGGAAAGCCTTGTGTCTAAATCAGCAGCCCCATTGCCATTTCAGCCTTGGGAAGGCCCAGCCGGAACCCCTTTCAATGTGTGCCAGGTGACTCTGGGACAAATTAAACCTGCTGGGGGTAGAGCTCCACCATTTCAGAAACCATAACAGCAAAAACAGGAATGCACCCCACCTTGTCCCCACCTCAGGAGCAACCTCTGGTAACAGCTTTGAGTACCTTCTTCCTGATGAGCAGACTGGATTACTGCAGGTGGCAAGAACGCTCATGAAAATATTGCTCTGTGTGTGTGTGTGTGTGTGTGTGTGTGTGTGTGTGTGTGTGTGTGGAGAGAGAGAGAGAGAGAGAGAGAGAGAGAGACAGAGAGAGAGAGAGAGAGAGAGAGCGAGTGAGAGAGAGAGAGAATGTTCTCCTTACCCCCAGTTTCAAGCAGGAGCCCTGGCCTGGCTTCTTCAGGCATCCCCGTCTCAGGGGAAATTAGAAGACCAGCAATCGTGCCTTGAAGGCCACTTTCTTTCCTATCAAAGGCAAATGAAAGTGATGATGCAGACTGCTGGACAGAGCAGTGAGAGCTCGCACTGCGGTGGGTATCAGGTATGTGGGGTGAGGTGGCTCCCGCTGCACTTTTTCTTAAAAAGCAAAATTGAATTTTAGTGGTAGATTTCTTTAAAGACATTTATTTAGTAGTGAAAATTAAGACAATTGGTATGGAGCAGAAAGGTATTTGCTTTATTGCAATAATGTTTTACCCAAACAATACCATGTAAAATCACCAATGTCTATTTCCACATCTCTTGGCTCCAATAATCTTTTCCTTCATACTCTCACTACTGGGTCTCATGTTATCATTGACTTTAGAATCTAAAGACACACATGCGATGTGCCAAAACAATGGCCGATGACTCTAATGAGCATAACTCTTTGGCATAATTCTGCATCTTGTTGCCCATTCCTCCTTGTTTTAAATTTCCAGAAAGCATCTTTGCAAGTCACCATGGACATCCACACCTGTATTCAATCACATCTCCATCTTACGCGCAGGACAAGCTTTTAAATGCCAATCTCGGACACCTTGGAGTTTCTCTTTCATGAAGAAACACCAAGTCCCATTTCTGTTGCCCTTTTGGTTGGATATTTTCTTCTTTGTCCTGCTGTTGGAAAAACTTTCTCTAGTAGGTAGTAGAAGGACTGGTGGGCAAGTTACTGAGGCCTTTAAATGGCATTCATGTGAAGGGACAGGTGAAAGGGTGTTTGCCTCACTCTAAGGTTTGAAGAATGCTTCATGAAATGATTATATTCAAATTCAAATCTCAGTTGACTCTGATAACAGAAATGCTTAGTGAGGGTTAGGCACTGAGCGATGACTCTCTTTTTTTTATTAATCTTTCAATGTCCAAAGTAACTGTGGCTGCTCTAATAGTCCCTTTTTTTTCATCTCTTCATCACCATCCTGCTCTAGGGGCAAACTTTTTGGAGTGTGTGTGTGTGGGGCGGGGATGGGTAATTGGTACTAGGACTGAAGGTCAAGTTACTGAGGCCCTCTCTCAGTATTTCTGAGGAAGAAGGCTGACAAGCTGCTGTATCTTCCTGAGAATTTTCTATGGAAGGTATTTGGGAAGACTCAGGATTCAAGATTGGGTTGAATTTCTGTGGTGGCCCCATGGAAGTTCAGTCACAGATTAAAGCTCCTCTTGGATTATTGGGTCAGAGTAGGAAGGTGATACTTGAGGCTCTCAAATTGGTACAAGTTGGCTTAGAAAGGATTCCAGCCATGTGTGTGCAGTGAAACCCAGACTTCTGACAAATGAGAATTCCCATGTGCTTTTGAACTGCCACACAGTCCTCCGGTGAGTGGCTTTAACCACTCCCTAGTTTGGACACTTGGGTTGTGCCCAGTTTTTGGTTAGGTCAAACAGTGCTGTAATCAACAATTTTGTGCACACATCTCTGAACACCCCTGCAAGTTTCCTATAACAGATTCTTATCATGTCAAAAGCCAAGCCAGTTATCCTTGATCTCAAAATTTTCCATACAGGTTTCTGGGCCCTACCTTTAAATGATCTTCTTTGAGGTTAGGGTCCAGGCAGGTGTACTTTTCAAATGCTCCACAGTTGGTTCTGATGAACAGCCAAAGTTGAAACTCTCCTGAGAATTGACAAAATGCCCCCATGACAGTTGCATGTGTTTGGCTTCCAACCAGCAGTGAAGGAGAGAAAAGACCTGTGTGCCCACACTCCAGCCACAGGGCCTGTTATCAGTTGTTACATTTGGGGCCAATCTGATAGAGATGACACCACAGTGTTATTGGTGTTTTTGGCATTCTTTTCATTTCGAGGGAGGTTTAGCATCCTCTCTGTGTTCACTGGCAATTTGCATTTCTTCTATTAACTGACTCTTCATGTCCTTTGCTCATTTCCTCCTCATTGGGTAAGTTCATATTTTTCTTAGTGATTTGAAAGAGCTCGATTTTAATTTTTCACATAATACATATGAAAGAATAAATGTTCATCAAGGTAAGTTTTAACTAAAAAGACAAAAATGGAAAATTTTAAAAAGAACAATTTCAAAAATATTGAAAATGCAGAGACAATTCATTTGAGCAAGACAGGTGAACAATGCTTTGAACGGTCAGTTTCTGCAAAACCCTGTCGGAACAGGTGAGATAAGACCAATCTATCTGGTCGTCTCACATAACAAGTGGTTGCTGCTCTCCCCGTGGTTTTGTACTAAGCTATATCAGCTCCTGGAAGAGATACTGTAGGAAAATTGAATACCACTCTTTTTCTTCCTCCCAAATGTAAACGTGGTCTCTGTGGCTTTTTTATTCCACCTCGAATTGCTACATTTGTACTTTAAAAGGATCTCTGTGCTTTTAAAAATGATTTTACCCCAGTATTTTATTATGAAAATTTTCATATTTAAAGAGGTATACATTGAATCCTCATAGACCCACCTCCTGGATTCTACCAGGAACATGTTTCTCTACTTCCTTTATCACATTTCTCTGTATCTCTCTACTCATCCCTCTATTTATCCATTAATCACCTTTTCTTATGTGTTTCGAAATAAGCTGTAGACATGAGTACACATCACCCCTAACTCCAGTAGATCATTAACTGGAGTTCAATATTTGTTTAAGATTTTTAAATTTTAGGTAAAATTAACTTGCAACAAAATATCTGGATCTTAAGAGAACAATATTCTGAGTTTTTGGCAATGCATACACCTGTGTAACCCACAGCTCTATCAAGATAGAGAATTTATCATCACCCTAGAAAGTTTCCTTGTGCCCCTTTACAGTTAACCCCCACACACAAATTCCCACTTGTCCCAAAGGTCTTACTGTTCTGATTTTTTTTTAGTCTTCTCACAAATTATTTTATCAAAGATTTAGCTTTTTGCAATTATAGTTGATATTTAATATTATTTTATAATAGTTTCAGGTGTACAGCATAGCAGTTAGACATTTATATAATTTACAAAATGATTCTCCCAATTAATCTAGTACCCATCTGACACCATACCTGGTCATTACTATATTCTTGACTATATTCCCTGTGCTGTACTTTAAATTCCCATGACTATTTTGTAACTACCAATTTGTACTTCTTAATCCCTTCACCTATTTCAACCAGGCCCCTAAAACCCTCCCATCTGGCAACCATCAAAATGTAGTCTGTATCTATAAGTTTGTTTCTGTTTATTTTGTTTATTCCTTCTGTTTTTTAGATTCCATATATAAGGGATAGCATATGTTTTTTTTCTCTGTTGGATTTACCTCACTTAGCACAGTACCTCTAGGTCCATCCATGTTGGCACAAATGGTAAGATTTCATTCTTTTTTATGGTGAGCAATATTCCATGTGTGTATGTACCACTCCTTCTCTGTCCAATCGTCTATTGATGAGCATTCAGGTTGCATCTATATCTTGCTATTGTAAATAACACCACATGGGAAAGGGGGTGCCTATATCTTTTTGATTAATGTTTTGGATTTTTTCATATAAATACGTAGAAGAGGAATTGCTGGGTCATAAGGTAGTTCTATTTTTAATTTTTTGAGGAACCTCCAAACTATTTTCCATAGCGGCTGTACCCATTTGCAATCTTACCAACAGTGCACGAGGGTTCCCTTTTTTCCACATCCTCTCCAACACTTGTTGTTTTTTAATTTATTGATGATAGTAATTCTGACAGGTGTGAGGTGATATCTCATTGTGGTTTTAATTTGCATTTCTCTGATATTAGTGATGTTGAGCATCTTTTCATATGTCTCTTGGTCATTTGTATGTCTTCTTTGGAGAAATGTCTATTCAGATTCTCTGCCAATTTTTTAATGGATTGTTTATGGGTTTTTTGTTTTTTTGGTGTTGAGTTGTATGAGTTCTTTGTAAATTTTGGATATTAACCCCTTATCAAATGTATCATTGACAAATATCTTCTTCCATTCAATAGGTCATCTTTTCATTTTGTTCATCATTTCCATTGCTATGAAAAAACTTTTTAGTTTGATGTAGTCTTAATTGTTTATTTTTTCTTTTGTTTCCCTTGCCCAAGGAGATATATCAGAAAAAATATTAGTAAGAGCAATGTCAGAGAGCTTACTGCCTATGTTTTCTTCTAGGAGTTTTATAGTTTTGGGTCATACATTTAAGTCTTTAATCCATTTTGAGTTTATTCTTGTATATGGTGTAAGAAAGTGGTCTGGTTTTATTTTATATTTTTTCATGTGTCTCTCCAGTTTTTCCAACATCATTTATTGAATGGACTGTCTTTACCCCATTATATATTCTTTCCTCCTCTGTCATAGATTAATTGACCATATAGGTTTGGGTTTATTTCTGGGCTCTCTGTTCTGTACCATTGATCTATGTGTCTGTTTTTATTCCAGTATCATGCTGTTTTGATTACGATGGCCTTGTAGTTTAATATCAGATATTGTAATACTACCTACTTTGTTCTTCTTTCTCAAGATGGCTGTGGCTATTAGGTTGATGTCTTTTGTGGTTCTATATAAAATTTTGGGTTATTTGTTCTAGTTCTGTGAAAAATGCCATTGGTATTTTGATAGAGCTATAGATTGTTTTGGGTAGTATGGACATTTTAACAATGTTAATTCTCCCTAACAATGAGCATGGTATATGTTTCTATTTATTTGTATCTTGCTCAATTTTTTTCTCAATGCCTTATAATTTTCTGAGTACAAGTCTTTTTCCTCCTTGATTGAATTTGTTCCTAGTTATTTTTTTTATGCAATTGTAAGTGAGATTGTTTTAATTTCTCTCTCTGATAGTTTGCTATTAGTGTATAAAATGCAACTGATTTCTGAATATTAATTTTATATCCTGCTACTTTACTGAATTCAGTTCTCAGTTTTAATATATATTTTTTTGGCGGCCAAGGTCAGCCACTGTCCATGACCAGCTCAGGCCCACTTGGTAAGAGCTACAGTGCGATCCATGGTTGGTTGCTGCCTGTGCTGGACCTGGAAGCTCATGAGAGAAGCCATTCTGCAAATCAAGGCTGGCTGCCGCCAGTCCTGGGCCTAGAGCAGATCAGCAAAAGACCCAGGGTACCCCGAGGCCTACTGCTGCCTGCTAGCTGCCCCTACGGCTCAGTCACTGAAAGAGCCTCGTTCTGATTTTTCTCCATAGATTACTTATGTCTATTTTAGTGCTTTATATAAATGGGATCATACAGTAAATACATTTTTGTGTCTGGCTTCTTTTCAGCATAATGCATTTGAAATTTATGCACATCATAAGCTGTATCGATAGTCCGTTCATTTTCATCGCTGAGGAATACCTCTTTGTACTGATGAGTATTATTGCATTGCACAAAGATACCAGAATTGGTTTATCCATTCTTCTATTGAGAGATACCTAGGCTGTTTGCAGGTTTGGGTTACTATGAATAAAATTGCTGTGAAATTCTCGTACTTGTCTTTTTGTAGACAATTAACTCCTTTTATCTATAAGTATTAGGCATATCAACCTTTGTCTGTAATATGCTCCAAATATTTTTTTCTAAATTTGTCATATATTTTTTTTAACTCTATGGTATGTTTTTCTGTATGCAAGATTTTAAATTTTATGTAGGCAGTTTCATCAGCACTTCTTTATGGTTTATGTTTCATGTCATGATTGGAGAAGCTTAATCTACCCTGATATTATAAAAATATCCACTTTTGTTTTCTTATAGTGCTTTTAAGGTTTTTCTTTCTTTATAGTCTCCAAATCATGTGAATTTATCTTGATGTCAGAAGTGAGGTAGAGGACCCAGATTTATTGTTCAAATGGAAAGTTAGTTTTTCCAACACCATATATTGAGTCTCCCTCGCTGATTTGAAATGCCACATTTCTCATTGTCTTAGTTCCCATTTCTGCTTCTATATCAGGGTCACATTGTTTTAAATATTGTAGCTTTATGATACATTTTAATATCTGGTAGTGTTAAGAATCTTTTCCGGATTTTTCTTTTCTTAGAAATTTCCTGGCTCTTTTTGTTTTGTTGCTCCTCCAGGTGAATCATCTTGAATCATTTTGTCATGTTTTAGAAAATAATCCTGCTAAGATTTTTATTGTGATCACAGAGATTTTGCAGATGAATTTGGGGGAGAAATCTCATCATTCCAGGATACAGAAGGGATGAGAGAAAGACAAATATTCAGGATGAGTCGCAGGTTCTGGACTTGGAGACCAAGTGGATTTGGGGCCTTTAGGGGTAGGGCAGTGGAGGTGCGATGCCTGCCTGTCAGCAAGCAGGAGGACACCCAGGCTTGGCGGAATGTTGAGGAGTTCCCTTTGAACTTCCTGAGTGGAGATGTCCATGGTAAGTCTGAAGAGAGAAGCCCTGCAGGTAGAGAGGCCTTCCTTACTGGCCTCTCTCATTCATTCTGGAGTCCATCTTCTACATGGGTACCGGAGTGACCAAAGGCTTCCCTTGTGGAACTGAAACAGCCTCCAGGGTCCTGCGTGCTCCGGCCCTGCCCACCCCTGCACTCCCTTTCCTGCCTCCCCTCCTCTTGCTCACTGCACCCCAAGCCCCTGCCTCTTTTCCATTGCTCTTAGCATTTGTATTTGCTGTTCCCTCTGCCTGAAACATCCTTGAGCACACACTAGAGAAGACAAAGGTATGTGTTTGTACGTCTACTTCTACTGCCAGATCCCTTGACTTTCTAGGCTGAAGGGCAAGTGAGAGATAGACCTGAGCCAGCTCTAAGGGAGTGGGGAGAACCTGGGGTGTCACTTTTTCTCTGGGTTTGGGGAGGGGGTGATGGGATAGAGTGTAGAGAGAGCATATCCCCCATAATGACTGTTGTTCTTTCTGCCACTACCCCCCATAGAGAGGCCTTTAGTCACCTCCCTGAAAGCTCCTGAGGAGCCAGGGCAGCTCAGTGACTTCTGCCTCACGGCCCTCTCAGGGAAAAACTTGTGCAGGCTGGGGGGCCTATGAGGGACTCCAGTCAAAGCTGCTATCTGAAGAAGGGTAAGGGTGAGTCCTTCATGTGGGTGGGCGTCAACCTCTAAGCTCTTGCATTCTTTCTTCAAGGGACCTAGGGGGCTTGAGCCCAGTGTGTGGCCCAGTCCACCAACATTCCATTGGGGACTGAAACTTAGGGCCTTGTCCAGACACACCATGCTCTCCTTGACCAGGCTGAGATGCTGAGATGCAGGCTCATGAACCTGTTTTTCTGCCCATGGAAGATAGGGAGAAGGTGAAGACGGCCTAGCCCAGTGAGAGGCAGTAATGGAAGGAACAGGAGAAAATGGTTTTCAGAGCAGGGGAGAGGGCCAGGTTGCAGGCCAGAGAAGAAGAAGGGTCCCAGGGGACTGTAGCTTCCAGAAGCCAAAGGACAGTGCTTTTCTGGAAGGAGACAGAGTCTAGTGCTGCTGAAGGGGCAAGTCCACTGAGAACTGAAAACCTTCCATGGGATTCATGGCCAGGGGGAAGTTGGTACTTTGACCAGTGTACTAGGGGAAAGTAGGGCAGGACTTGAGCTACATAGCTCTAGGCTGAAGAGTGAGTGGGAGGGGAGGGCGGCAGGGAGCTGGACGGGCTGTAGAGTTGAGGGGCTTTCTAACATGGCCCAGTTGAAAACCCTGGGGAGGAATCCAGCAGAAGAGAGGCTGATGGTACGATGGTGGAATGGTCAGAGCTGGTCTCTCTGGGAAGGAGCAATCTGGGACAAACATAGTTGGAATGGGGATGGGAAAGGACTGCTGGGGGGCAGCAAGACCAGGGTGGAGTCAGGTGGCACAAAGTGCTCAAGGACCCATCTAAATTCTGTCTGCACTCACTCAGGCTTGAGGTCACTGCACGGTTGGGGTGGGAAATAAACCCTCTGGGAATGGAAGGTGGAACCAGCTCAGTGGGCCAAGCTAAGTTTTTGTTTTGGGGCTCTGAGGCCCAGCAGAGTTGAGTGGTGACAGCTGTGACCCCCAAGTCCCTCTAACAGGCTGAGGAAGCCCCACTGAGAGGACTGGGCTGGGAGATCTACCAGGCATGGCCTCAGTACCCCAACTGGCTGGTTGTGAGCAACAGTCACTGGGCAGTTGGGTTCAACACAGAGCCAAAGAAGTGCACTTGTCCCAAAACCTGCTGCCCCTTGGCAACAGAAGAGGTGAGCCCACATGTCTCAGTGTGGCCCTCAGGGGAAGCCAGGGCCTACCTAGAGCCTGGCACCACTAGAGCACTTGAGACAAAGTGACAATGGTTCCTGGGAGGTTTCCTGAGGAGGTGCTGCCCGTGAAGGGCAGGGGAACAGAAGCAGACCATGATAGGGAGTGATGACTGGAACTGAGGGACAGCCATGGGACATGACCATTACCCAGACCTAAGAGGAACACTCTGCAGGAAGCAAGAGGTATCTGTGTGAACAGCTTGGCTGAGAGCCAGGGCTTTTAGTAATGACTGTTTCCACGAACCCTCTGGCCCATGGGCTGGGGAGGCCTGTTGCCACCCGTTGATCTTTGCCCTCAGTCGCAGTCATTGGGTGGTGGACACGGGCATCTTCCCAGAGTGTTTTAGGGTCCACTGGACAGGACAGGCCTGTCTCACTTCACAGACATCCCTCAGCTCCCTACGCATGCTATTGTGTTGGAACATATTTTTACCTGGAGGATGAGGTTATAAACCGTCCCAATCAGTTAGGTGGATAAACGTGATGGACTCCATTGTGACTGTATCTGTCTGATCCTAACTGGTGTATAAGCAGCATTTTTATTTACAGCACATAGGGAAGGAGTAACCCAACTAGCTTCCTTGCTACCTTTGGGTAGATGTGGTTCTACCTGCGACCCGTCACCTGCACGTCACACACACCCTGAGCACCTCGTGGGAGATGCACACGTCCCGGTCATCTTATTAGGGTCTTCTTTGAAATGAAGCCCAACCATAAGCCAAATTCGGATGAAGCTCTGTGAAAGCCACCTTCTTGCTACAAGGGGCTGGCCTTAGTGTTGGGTGACAGGAGTCCCTGTTGTTTTTGTGCAGTTTAAATTGGAAATAACCAGCAGCCAACCTGCTTGCTGCAAATACTGGGAGGAGGGGCAAGGCAGAGTGGGATAGCCGGGTAAACTGGAGCAACAGTCTTGCCACTGGAGTCATGGATAAGAAACCAAGCCATGGGGACAATGATCTGCCCCCTGCGCCCCTGCACCCTGGACCCACTAAGTTCTTCTGACTCTGGCTCTCAGGATGAACTGGGCAGGGTCATGGGACCCTGGGACCATGCACTGTGAGGGTGTTCAAATGCCCAGAGGCTTCACCAGGGCCTCATTGGCTGTCTTGTGAAGTCAGGGTACCTCATTCTCCCATGCAGCAGACATGCCACCTGCCTCAGGGTCCCTCCACCTCCAGCTGACCTATATCAGTGTCCCGTTACATCAGAGGAGTTGGCACTTTATTTAGGTCCATCACCCTCTCAGCTAAAAGATGGTGGCACAGAGTCTAGATTCTCAGTGCCAAGTCTCCCCATGCTCCCGGTGCAGTTACATTAGTGGCCTCTCATCCCTTCTCTTTCCTCCTGTATAAAATGAGGGCCTGGGGTCCGAAATGACGAGCTTCTATGCTGTGATGTGAAAGAATTGCAATGTGCCTACACAAACCTCCCTCCTCACCCTCTGTGCAGCATCTGTCTTATGAGCAGGACATCAATAGCCTCTGAAAGAAGCAAAGGCACTGGCTGGCTTAGCTGACATGGGATCGCAGGTACTGAATGCCCCCTCGAAAAATGAAGAGAGAGACACTTTTCTTCTGGCTGTTTATTACAGAACGAGGAAAAAACACACTGGCTTGAAACAGATGCCAGATTTCAAACATAGAAGCAAAATACGAGGTGGCAATTAAAATGTGATTACACAGATTCTGGACACTGAGAAAAGTTTACAGGACAGTGGGTATGGGTTTTCTATAACAGACACTGAGATATACATGACAATAATTGCAGATAAAAATCATCAAAAACAAACCAAAAATCAAGTATTAATGTTTACAAACCCTTTTCCCCAAAACCACCAGAGCGTTACATCAAAACAAATATTAAAAGGCTTTAAACCAGGAACATCTACCTCATCTGCACCCTACAAGGGTGTATTTGGAGAGGTGCAAAGCTGACTTTCTCTCTCATCTAAATGGGAGGATACTCTAGATCCTCAAGATAGATAGCTCAGACAGTGTTCAGCTCACACACTCTCTCGTCACCTCTCCCAAATCTACAGAACTCTGTCAACCTCCTCGCAATTTTCCTCTGTAGCACTTATGATAAAAACAGCTTCTGCTATAATATGCTCACCAGGAAAGAGCTAGCGGGAGACTGAACATTTTGTAAAAAAGATTAAGAATCAAACAAGGTGATCGAATTTTCAGTGAAAATCAAAATAAATGGCCAAGTGGTTTTCTATTTGGCATTTGTCAGTTGCACAATACCCCTTGGTCACATCCACATCTTCCATTGTGACTCAGCCACCTGGCCTATAAAGTATCACTGGAGCAAACAACACAGCCTGCATTTTTGCAACAATGTATAATAAACACAAACAATGCATAATAAACACAACCGTACTGAAACAAAAGCTGTCACTTTATTTACAGAGTCACAAAATGAAGTATAAATACTTCTGTCATTAATGTTTAGGAAAACCATTTACAAAAACTTTAAATATGTACAGGTAACTTGAAAAATCACCAGATTACCATTTTGTCACAGGTAGAGAGAGGAATGGGCATGGGCTGATGCCACTCAGATTGTAATGAGGAAACACTTGCGTGGTCGTCTGGGGCCAGTTGTGAATTCGCTATGAATTCTCACCACTCCCTGGAGTGATGTTAGCGTGTGTTGTGGGGGATGTTATTCTGGCTATTCTGGATGACTTGGCCAGCATTCTTGGCTGCGGCATTTCGGGCAGCAGCATGCTGCTGTTCCAAAATGTCATCGATCAGCCTCAGGTTGCATGTCCAGGCTTCATCTGGGCTTGCACCAGGGCCTTTCATGACAGTGTTGGTGAAATCCACCTCACCGTAGTCAGGTGCTGCGATCGGGTCGTTTAATGAGGGCTGGGACAGAAAATCATGAGTCAGCAGCTTAGAGGGGCTACCCATTCCATTGGATGGGCCTGGGGACTGACTGACAGCGATGGCAGAGGCAGTAGTGGTGGTAGCGGCGGCAGCAGCAGCAGCCACGTAGCTTTGTGGTGGCTCGATACCCTGAATGGGACTCATGGGACCAAAGCTGACTATGCCCTGCTGGAAGGACTTGGTAGCATCCAGAATAGGCACAGGACTCTGTACTGGAGTCTGGCCAAGCCTGCCTCCTGGGGCCCCCAGACTGAGAGGCATGACTGCCTGGTGCGATGGGCAGGCTGGGGCTACCAGTGGGACTCTCACAGGTGCCTTGGCAAAGATCAAGTTGCCATCAAAATGCTGCTGGAAGCTATTACCTACTCGGCTCGGGGGTCGTTCCCTCGAGACCACTGGGGTTGCAGCTGCCGCCGCTCCTGCCCATGTATTATCATTGAACATGGTGTGCATTCTTGGCATACAGGGCTGTTGGAGCCGGTAGGGACTCAGGGGCTGGCTGCCCAATGGGCTGGGATACAACCCAGGCAGGGGCATCCCAGAGGGGGTGGCCTTGCGCATCTTCATATGCTGGCAGACAAAGCCAAGGTTGCCCAGGGGGTTCTGGCCTGGGTGGGAAGGTATAGGAAACCGGGGGCTGCATCTCAACATTCCTTGCTGTTTGCCCGGGGACCTTGGGATCATGCCTTCATGGCTCTGCTGCCCGCTGGGTGGGAACATTCTTGGACTCATATTGTTCTGAGGGAGCCCAGCTCTGGGTGGCATCATGTGCTGGCTGGATGGGAGGCTTGCCTTGGTCCGCCTACACTTGGAGTTGACTTGTTCTTGGACGGCTACAGAAAAAGAGGAGGGTCAGTTCCAAAGTTATACTCAACTTGGGGTGCAGCTGCTGCTGGGGAGATATCAGCCCAGCACTGACCTCTCACAGAGCATCCACCTACTAAATAAGCATCCCCTGCTCCCCAACTCTTCTCAACTGCCCTTGTCCCTCCACCCTTAGCCGGGACTGTCGTTCTGTGGAGGTCTCCTAGACTCTGGTTCTGTGCTCACCCATTCCTCACTGCCAAGTGCAGACCACATTGGACTGAAAATGCCAGCTTCCGTTTGTCTTTTCAAATAAACTATAAGCTCCAGGAGGTTAGGGTCTCGGTCTGCTTTTATATTCAGTATTCTGTACGCAGACCTGGCACTCCTCACCCTTTGTCAGATGAAATGGTCTTCCTGGAACTTGTCTGCCCTATCCCTATAGCAAAAGCTTGCCTGAACTGGGCAGGTGGAGCATTTAGTTGGTCTTAGGCCTAAAAGAACAAGGGTTTTTTCATGAGAATGGATGAGCAATGGTCTGATGGTGGCATTGGCTGCAATAAAGATGCTGGCCACCTGTTGGAAGGCAAGCAGGCTTTGCAGAGCCACAAGTAAGAGTGCTCTTGGCCTGGCACAACATCACTTCTGGTCGATAAGGACTACTTACTGCATGTCTCTCCAGCTAGTCTGGAAGCTCTGCAAAGTAGGGACCATGCCTGTTTTTCTTTTGTGTTTTTCTTCATTTGTTTGTTTGTTTGTTTGTTTGCAAATGGCTGTATCCTAGGCCAATAAATGTTGCTTACATTCATAGTTGCCATAAGGACCCCTGGGAACCCCTCACTACAGATCCTTTGAGGCAGGGCTTCTCTAGCTCCTTTTCCATTGCCCACACCCGAGGGATGGCCCAGGATTCCATTAAAATGGAAGATCACTGGGAGGGAGGGCAGAAGGGCAGGATCAGAACCCTGGGGTCATGGTAGCCCCTCAGTTGATTCTGATAAAACCCCAAGGGACATGCCCTTCTCCCATGGAGAATGACTGCTTTAAGGCACAAGCCCAATTCATTTTAATCAATCTCTCGAATTAAACAGTGATGTCAGAGTCATTAATACCTGGCCTTCAGTTGGGATCCTACTTAAGCTTCCAACATGAGAGATCCAACCAGGGTGCTACCGAACTGACTCAAAGACCTCTTCTCTTTCCCTCAATGTTATCAGAAACATCCACAGAAACTGCTTACTTTGGGAATATCAACAAATCGCTTACCTTGAAATTGACTCATCTGTTGGGCGAGATAGTCACTCTGCTGTTCAGGGGTCACTGCCGTAAGATCTGATCTCTGTTTCTCTTGCTAAACAGAAGATGAAAAAGATGTGTTAAGATTACAGATACCAAAAAATAACTGCCTTGAGATCGCTGTGTAGGGACCTGGGACTTGGCTTTGGTGTAGCAGAAAGCATGAGTGAACACGCCAACACACACTTGCATGCATGCCCCACCCTCCCGAGCAAAACTCCACAGGTATAAATAAAAGTAGGATTCTGCAACCTGGGTTAAAAAACCAACTGCGACAGCATAGGATGGGGTGGGAGACACAGAGCTTAACAGCGAGAGCACGTAGAAAAAGATTTAGGCATTCTGAATGTCCTTCTGCTCAGGATGGGTCAGCGGTGAGATGTGATCACCAAAAGAGCGCATGTAACATTAGGCTGCATTAATAGAAGCAGAGTATGTAGAAGGAGGGAGGTGACAGTCCTATACTACTCTGCCTTGGCCAGACCATGTCTATAGTTCTGACAAGAGTCTGGGCATGCCAGTCTCAGGGAGACCCAGATGAAATAGCTGCATTCAGAGGACACTAAGTGATGAAGGTAGGCTCAACTCCAAACCACACAGACAAGGAATGGCTGAGCAAACCAGGGATGCTGGGGCTGGGGCAGAGCCGACTCCTGGCTGTGTGGCTGTGGGTGCCCAGCTTCTGCGGGGTTGTCACGGGGCAAGGGCAGACGCTTGTTCTTGGTGGTCTTGGCACGGACAGCAAGATGATCACAAAGTCAGATGGACGCGCTGTCTGACACCAGAAGGAACCACTCATTGCCAACTTCCCTTCTTTCTCCTGACTGGCTGCAGCATGAGCAACTGAGATGAGCTTCCTGTCTCCATCTCAAAGCTGGGTGGGCAGGAGGAGGAGCCAAACTTCAGGGCCACAGTCCCAGGACAGAGTGTAGAAGTGGCTCAAAGGAAAGCCCAGAGAGAACCGGATGAGGGCATGTAAAAGGCATAGTTTGCCCTTTGCCCAGAGACCCTAAGTCATTCACTGCCAGTTTGCAACTGAGACCCAGGTCTGACTCCCAGTCCAGTGCTCACCCACTGCCATCTCTCCCCACTTCTCAAGAAGTCTGTTCGCTAGTGTGCTGACAACCAACGCAGCTCCATCAGGGAGCACATTCCTGAGTCCACTTTCTGAGCTGTGTCCCCCCAGATGCCATAAGAATTGACCCTACAACGTGGGCTGGCCTGCTCTTCTGCTGTCACAGAAGCTGGTGTGGGACGGGGTGGGCAGAGGGCTGGCGTTTGAGAGGATGCCTGGCCCCCAGACCCGGCACCAGTTCCTGCCAAGGTAGAGAGGACAAACACATGGTACCAGGCAGACTACACTAGAAGCGATTTCACCATCCTGCCCCCTTAGCCTGTTTCCTGTCCGAGCTCTTGCCCCCAACTCCCCTGGGGCTGCTGAGGGTGCCATTTGTCAGCTGGCCCATGGAGCTGCCCTCTTCCTGCTAAAGCATGGGGTGGGGGCAAACAGGACTGCCTTCATGCGTGCTCACTGTACTGAGCACTCCACACCCATTATTTTACATCATCTCAAATCAACTAGTTCTTTGAAGTAGGTATGCTATTATCCTAATGACACTGATTTGGACACTGAGGAACACAGGGGCCATATGACTTCCCAAGGCCACGCCATCAGGAAGTGGGGGAGCACAAGGATCTGCCTGAGACACGCAGGGTGGGCACGCATTTTTGAGGCAATCTTGTCACTTCTGTTCTTCTCTTCAACCTTTACACCAGCTCTAGATCTGAGCAGAAGATCTACAGACGCTAGCTCATGGACATGGCATCCGAGGCTCAGACCGAGAGATTATATGACTTGCCCAAAGTGACCTGGCTGTGATGTGCCGCATTTCCTAACTGCAGACCCACTGCTTCTGCCTGTCTAGCTGCTTCTGGGGACCGGCTCCTGTGGCCAGGTAGGTCTACACCAAGTCTAACTCCGTCTCCACCTGCTACCCCATCAGTTTCATCAAATAACACAGTTTTACAGGGGCAGGGGGCAGATGGAGTCTACAGACTGCGACCAAAAAAAAATTAGGGGAACGGAAGAAGAGCCCCAAGGGAAAGAGGCCAAGAGGAAACACACCTGAAGGTTACTGGAGACAAAAGTCAAAGGGTGGAAGAACTGGGTAGTGTCTGCCAGATGAAACAGAGCGCCACTCACACAGTCCAGTGTTACAGGGACAGTGGGAATGTCAGCTACTGTTCATCCAAGGAAGCACAAAACCCAGAGCATCCAGAATTGAAGGGAAAATCTGGCCAGCGGCATGGCTCCACGAACTCCCAAGTGCAAAGGGCACACTTGATGTCCAGCCCGCAGGCCGGGCCCACTGGCTTCCCAGGTCGTTGCCGTCAACCGGGGTCTCTTCGTACTGCTGCGGTGGTCCGGGACACTGCCAGCACTGTGCTTCGGGTCCAGCCTTGTTGTCCCCGGCCCTGCAAGCCAGAGCCTTCTCTCCAGGCCTCCCTAGGAGTCTGCTTCCTTTGTTTTGCAGATGAAGGCCCCCATCCTTTGTTCTGAATCAATGTGCTCCAAAGATAAGCCCCAAGAAAACAGTTGTTGCCTTTTGACACTGACAATTAGAATCATTGGAAAATGGAGAAAACAGGAAATGACAAATGTTTTCAGTGACCAAGAGGAAGCTGTGGCTGAAAATTGCTGCTTAGTGACAGACATTCATGAAGGATGGCCCAGGCAACCTGTGGCTTTTCATAAGCATGCTTATGGAGACCATCAAATGACTCATTTTTCGAAGGCTGAAACTGTCATTGTGCTTGGCCTTATTGTGCCCAGTAGCACTGACAGGGCAGCATTGATGGGCCCTTTTCAAGCCTAGGTGTGCTTCCCCCATGCTGGTCAACTTGCCAAGCTTTGGTTGGTGCCATTGAGAAGTCTCCTAGAGAACTAGGGTCCTGGCTCTTCCCTGTCACACCTCCTCCCAGTCCCACTGAGCCAAGGAGCCACATTCATAGACAGGTCTTAGCCAGGATGGTGACCCAGGAAGTCATGGAGCTGCTTTTCTATAAGCTTCTTGCTGATATTGAGGAAGCTGCAAAGCCCCGGCCCATGTGTGAGGGCTCATGGCAGGGCTAGTGCTTCATCCATGCGCTAGTCAGGAGAAAGAGGCAAAAGGCTGGCCCAAGTCCTGTTGCTGCCCCTGGCACAGCTGAGCCCAACAGGGCCTCCCAGCAGGTCAAGCCAGCTGCTGTGTCAGCTTCGTCCTTCAGCCACCGCAGGTGAATGGCTCCTTTAAGTCCCATGGAATCACCTGGACTACTTCCTCTCACCACTGCAGGGGAAGAATGGCCTCAGGGCTCGTTTAACCACTTAATCTGGCAAAGGGGAGTGGGAGATAGAGCTGAAGCAGAAGGGCGGATGATCAACAGGTGCCCACAAAGGGTTCTTGGATTTCGGGGGGACTCAGACTGAAGTCACTGGCCCCGCGATCTTCAGGAGAACATTCTGACTGGGGAGGGGATTCCAATGGAACAGCTTCTGGGGGACACCAGGGGATGGATCCAAAGCCTTACTCTGTACAGCACATTGAGGCAGGAAAGGAGAGAGGGAGGAAGGAAGGAGAAATGGAGGTAGGGAGGGAAGGACACAGGGAGGGGTGAGGTAGAGGGGAAGGGAAGGAAGGGAAAAAGAGGGAAGGAACAGGGAAGGGGGAGGGGCAATGGAAGGGAGGAGAAAGGAGAGGAGGAGGAGGAGGAGGGAGATTTCTTTTTCTACAACTAGGAAACCCCTGCCTCCTTTGCCAGCAGATGCAGCGTGTCCCCGCACAGACCCAGCTTGCCATGCAGCAGAAGGCACTCAGCTCTGTGCTAGAGGTTCAAAAGTTCATGAGCTCTAGTATCTCGGTTCGTTTATTACTCCACTAGGAAAAGCATCTTCTTTTGTAGTTTTTGGAAGCCAGATTTGGAAACATCTCATCCATCCTTCTGACTTTTCCTTTGAAATGACAGGAAGACAGCATTCTGCATGGAGACTATGAAATCAAGACGTGAATTCTGGGAGCTCCCGCATCCATATGGATGGGGACACCTCAAACTGGCCACGGTCCATGGATGGAGGCAACGTAGACACTTCATCAGAAGCCTTGTCTGAGGAAGTGTGGATGTTCTTCGGTAAAAATCTCTCCTCCCTCAGGTGTTAATCAGAAACCACAGTGTCCTCACATATAGTGAATGTCACATGACATTCATTTCGTAGTCCCTCCTGACTCTCAGATGCCGTGACTCAGTTTCTTCAGAATGCTTCCAGAGGAGGCAGGACCATTGGGAGTGACGAGTGTGCCATCAGGCCATCTCCTCTCCCTTCAAATCCTAGAGGCGAAGATCTGGAGGCTGGTGAGATACCTGGCCTTTCGTGTTGTCTTTGCTCAATGCCTTTCTGGGCTGGGCCCTAGTGCAGCCAGCGATGTATGAGCCTCACTGACTCTGGGGCCCCCAGAACGAACTTGCCCAAATACCAGATGGGAAGTGACAGTTTACTTGGCAGCCCAGTGGGTCCCTCTGTCAGTCAGCTGACATTTCTCGTGGGTCTACATTGGGCCAGGCCCTTTCTCAGGAATAGAGATAGCACTGTGCATCTCTACCCATGGAGTTTACGATGGAGGGGAGACTGACAAGACACAAGTAAGTTGAAGATCATTTCAGATTATTATCACACATCTTTTAAAGAGACTACGACGCGTGAAGGGATTGGAAGTCAGCAAGGGGATGTGGAGGACGGCAGAAACCTCGGGTAAGTGCATAGGGCCCTGAACATAAATCAGAACATGCCACGCTGTTCTTTAAGCTAGGTGAGACCACGGAGAGTGGGCAGCAGTGGCCTGCTGTGGTCTTTCTTTGCCTCTCCCAGCCTCTGGCACATGAGCCAGAGACCTCCCCCATGGTGATGGTGCTGTCCTGGGATCTTAACCAGTCCAAAGCGGTCATGGCGGTCACTTTCGATGACATCAAAAGCGAATGGCAGAAAGCTATAGGTTAGCTTTTTTAGTCTCCACTTTCTCTTTCCATCTGACCTCCGATTGCATGAACTCTATTGTAACTCCTCCCTGGTCTCCTCGGTGGTTTCAGGGCTGCCTGGTCCGGGAAGGGCTTGGTCTAAATGCTGGGAATGTCCCAGGGCAGAGGAAACAAGTGTCTTTGCAGCTTGCCTTTCTTCTTCCCCTGTGGTGCCTGCATCCTATGTCTGGCCTTCCCGAGTCACTGGCTGAGCTGGCAAGGTCCTGTCCCTCAAAGTGTCCCCAGGTAGGCACAACTTTCGAGGCTTAGTAGGTAAGATTTCGGGGCTGAGCATCTGCCCCAGCCTTCACTGCTGGGTGGAAGGCCTTAGCTTAGGTAGTAGCATGGCAAGTGGGGGGATAAGAATTCACAAGGCAAGCTAGCTGGGATCCTCTTGTTTTTGACTTCCGAGGACAGGGAAGGGCAAGGGGAACACAGTGACATCCTGAGTGGACGATGTCCCCATCTGTTTTTGCTAATTCTGTTTCCCTGGCAGTGCTGTGCTGGACAAGATTTCTCAGGTTTCAGCTGGAGAGCACTGTGACTCCACAAGTACACAGAAAAAGGGACAAAAAAAGAGAGAAAAAATCAATAGCCCTTAAACGGAAAGCACTGCTTGTTCTTCCAGGCCGTGGCAGGCAGATAGAGAACAAGGCAGTACGTACCAAAGCAAAATTTCCATTAAAGGCCAGAATCCCAGAGGCCTTTTCAGCCTGATGACCATCTTCTGATCGCTATCACTTAGAAAGCTTGTTTCTCCAGTCTTCTTGCAGACAGGGCAGATGATCTACGCACACTGATATTTCATGCACCAGAACACCACCACCACGATCAAAATGAAATTCTTTGCAAAGGCCCACTCTGGCTGGTAGCCACCATCTTGCTCTCATGACCACTAATGTGCCTCTTTAAGGGCAAGTCAAGCCATTCCTTTTAGACTATGCAGGGTGATCCAAACTCACGGCCATGTTGGACAGGCTTGGCTTAGATTCCTTCTGCCTGCCTTACCCAGGCCACCAGTCCTCCCCAGTGGGAAAATCCAACTTCCCACTTCTGGGGTATGCGAGTCCTGGGTGGGGTGGAGGAACACCTCAGGGACGGAGTCCACAGTGGCTCGCTGTCAGGAGAGGCAGTTCCTGAGCACCCACTAGGGATGGAGCAGGCAGGCACTGGGATGATGCGAGGTGCAGAAGCGTAGCCCCTGTCCCCCTTGGGCCTAAAGTCTGGCCGCAGGGACAGACAGGCAGGGAAGGAACTTGGGTGCTGGAAGGTGGACGGCAGGGAGGGAGCAACTGCATTTGGGGCAATCCCCACTCATTTCCCTGGAGGTGAGGCTGAGGCACCTGGAGCACTCTGCTTGCTTGGGTGTCGTCTCTGCCAAAAATTGGCCAGGACACAGTAGAGAAATCCCTCCTAGGTATGCAGAGCTTTATGGGCTGTCACCTCCTGTGTTCCTCCCAACAACCCTGTGAGGCAGGCGGGCAGGCTGAGCAGGGGACTGCGCCCCGGTTGACAGATGAGGAAAGCGAGGCTCGGGGGAAGTAACTTACCTACAGCGTCGCAGCTAGGCAGTAGTGGAGCGGGCACCTGCCTCCAGGCCTTCGGATCCCAGCCGCCCCAGGGCGCTGCCTCTGAGGTGCTGTACGAGGAGGTCACTCGGGCCAGCTCATGAGCAAAGGAGCTGCCGGGCAGGAAGGACTCACTCCCCAGGGCCTGGCAGGATGGGGGCTGTCGCCCGAGGCTGACCTGGGGGGGGCTGGCTTCCCAAAGTTTGCAGGCTTTGTCTACATGAGTCTACAACAACCGATTGAACAATCCATCAGCTGCTTGACCACAAAATGGTTCTGACTGATCTTGTCACTTCCCTGACCATCTAGCTGGGCCATTTGGGTGTTGTGGTTATACACACCAACTGGTCTGGGGCAACGAAACCAAATAGCTTTGTGGTCTTAATTGTCCTGGGTCACAGACTGCTTTGAGAATCAGTTAAAAGCTATGGTCTCTCTCCACAGAAAAAGCATTTATGGTGGTGTCTCCCCCTTCCCAGCCCACCAACACTTTACATATAATTTCAGGTTTTTTCTAGTCCACTTAATACCCATCCATGGATCTCAGTTAAGGATCCTCTGCCTTGACCGACCACCGTCATGTTGGAAATGGGAGTAAGGCTAGGTCAGATAGCTGGTTCATCAGCAATGACCTTGACCAATCTTGTTCCCTCCCCACCCCGTTGCTTCCCACAACAGAGCACACAGTTCTCAACTGGTTTGTAGGTATGTGTGTAGACATGCTGAGGAATCTGCAAAACCAAATGGTGAGTGCAAAAACCAAACAGTCAAGTGGAAGTCTCACAAACGGCCACGTCCTGAACTGTAGTCCTCACTGCACTTCACCTTGCCAGGACCCCAAGGTTTCAGGACTTGTGTGTGGGTGCGACTTCCCCTTTCCATCATATTTCAGAAGACAGGCGTTTCATCAGAATTGAACATATGACCCAATTCTTTCAGCCAAAGGCAATTGAAAAACCCCACACTTGATATCCATGTCAGAGAAAGCTTCAATACTCAAATGAGCTACTGAGATAACCCCGACATCCTGACGAGCACACCAAGCACTTGGCAATAGTGGTGTCCAAAAGGACCGGGGGGAGTCTGCCTTGATGAGAAGTTCTTCTTTCTGCCTGAGACAGCCTCTTCACGCTCATGCTTTTAACACCCGAGCTGCTAATGATCATCTGCGTCTCCTACCAAACATCCCAGTAGAAAGGGACATATTTATCCCCCAAATCTAAGCTAAACAGTTGGAGATAGTTCGATTCATTGCAATAAAGACTTACTAAAGCACCTGCTGTGGGCAAGTCTCTGCAGTAGATGATAGGCCAGTGAATAGTTGGATGCATTATTCGATCAACAACAAGAACTGCCACCACTAAATTTATCGAGCTCTTGCTATGCATCAGGCATGATCCCAAGTGCTTTCAATACTTTCAATATCCAGCCTCACTCAGTCCTTTAAAAGGTCATATATGAGACAGCAACTATTATTTTCTTTATTTTACAGATGAGGGCACTGACACCCAGAGAGATTAACTGAGTTGTCCAAAGTCACACACTAGTTAATAGCAGAGCAGGATGCAAACCCAGGTTTACCTCATTCCTAAGCCTACATGTAGTTTCCCATAGTGTGTGTGTGTGTGTGTGTGTGTGTGTGTGTGTAGTCATTAACTTGCCATATGAAAAACAAGTTTTGAAATGTAGACTACTAAAATATGCAATTGAGAAAAGTACAGCTGATGTTTTACAAGGGGGCTCCAGACAAATTTTAAATAATGAGTTATAACTACTTAAACGTGGCACTAGGAATACAATCTAATACCTGAAAAATTTTACAGATTACACCCCCACCCTCACAAAACCAAAAAACAAAACCAAAAACCAAGACCAAAAACAACAGGAAATAGTCCCAGCAAGGCACTTGGGAAAGAAAACTATTTTGCCATTTGACGGTGTACCAACTGTGGAAGGCCCAGTGCCCTTCTCAGTAGAGAGCTAAGCTCATTGGCCATCTCCAGCTCCAATTTGTCCTTGGACCAAGGACATCTAGGACAAGAGCAGAAATGTCGCTTTCTACAACTGACAACTCTTTATGCCTGCATACCCAGCTCCTTGATCACCTTAAACACAATGTTATATTCACATTGAAGTTTTTACAATTTCAATATGCAAATATTACTAGAGTTCCATTCCACGATGATACATTGAAAAGCAATGCATGAGGCTTATCTGTAAGGTTTTACTCAGGAATCCTTGAACGCTTCATGAGACTTGTAAGATATTAGTGATGGATCAAGAAACAGGAATCTTCCCCACCCCGCACCAGCATTAACATACAAGTGCAGTGCCTCAGTAGTTCATCATGCAGAAACAACTGCAGATGGCACACAGGAATTACCAGCAGTGGAACATTCCTCCACAGTGTGGGCAGTTCTAGCCAGCAGCAACTGAGAGTGGACCTGGAGCCACTCATTCAAGTAGAGCAGAGTGGGAGTAGACAGTTCACAGACCAATGCAATCCCAGTTAAAAAAAATTAAATAAACAATAACATTCAATCTTGACTCTGACTAGGAGCTTTATAGCTGATGCTCATGTGTCATCTCCATTTAATTTGGAAAAAAGAAACTGCTTATCACATATCCTTTAATTGTAAGGCCTGAGTTCCAAAGAAGAGGCTGTTAGGGACAGCTCTACTAGAGGTTTCCAAACATAAGGTACATCCATCTCTTTCCTTGGAATCACGCAAAATCTCAGAATAACAAGTCCACCAGTTACTGGTGGCCATGATCAATAATAGCTCCTGGACTGGCTGGTTCCATGTGATTCCAAATTTCATAGAATTCAGACCATGGGATGGGTAGTGGTGCCTGACTTCCTAAAGCTCACACCCACTCAGCGCCCTGGACCCTGGGCTACCCATGATTACAAAAAAGCTGGCCCGGGGTCCTTTCCACTGAAAAGTCCTGCAATGGCTGGCAACTGTCCATAGAGACACAAGTACATCCTGCTACGCTCTGTCCCTTGACTTCCTGCCCTGCTGGCAACCAGGTTCCATAGTGTCATGTACTCCACCCTCAAGTGATACTGAACTCCATGTGTGTTCAGCCCTCTGTGCCTGTGTTCCTTGATTCACCCAGCCTGGAATCCCCTTTCTCCATGTTTTCACTCTGGGATTCCTGTATGTCCTTCAAGATCCAACTTCTCTACCCTGGGAATTCTGCTCTCCTTTGGTCTACCTCTTGTGGATAAACACCTCTAGCTGACCTTGCTGTGCCAAATCTTAACCGTCTCTGAATCCCTCACAGACAGTGCCTGGCACAGGCAAGGGACTCAGCAAATATTTGGAAAATTCCATCAACTTTACTGTTCTGAGTTTGACATGATGTCCCAGGCACTTGGGAGATGACAACCTGGTGAACACTGTGCTGGCTTCTTTTTGGGATAAACTGAGCCTTAACCCCCATTTAGGCGCATCCATTTAGGCGCATCTACTCATCCATTTTCAATGCTGTTGTGTTAATAAACCCCACCAACAGAACAGAGAAGGATTACAATCACTTCGTGAAAATAACATCAGCTAACACATTTACTGAGCACGTACTGTGTGCTGTACACGGAACTCTGTGCACACATGCATAAGACCATCTCTAGTTTACAAGACAAGGAAGTGGACGTAAGCTTACCCAGGACACACAGTAGCAAGGTGGGGTACAGACCTGGATCTGATTGACAGAGTGACTAAAACCCAAGCAGCTCCTGGGTTTGGAAGTATAAAGGCTCCTTCTCTGCACATGGAGAAAAAACAATCAGGGGTCTCCCTTCATTCACATGGGAGTAGCTCCACCTTGTTGGCTATTCTATGGCATCACCATAGCTCAAATGGGATCTGGTAAAGAAGTTAAGAGTAACCCCTATAGATATGCAGCTGCTTTGCAAGAAGCAGACAGAAACTGCTCAGACTTTCTAAGTTACTGACTGGATTAGATACTGGTCCAATCTTCTCCACCACAGAGATTCAGAAGGAGTTATATGTACATTGGCAAAGCTATAGTTGTATACCACAATTCAACTGGTTTCTGGGAGCTTGTGGATTTCTAGACTTAATCATGCAGGAGTTCAGGCAATGAACTCTGAACTCATCGTCTCTTTCCTTTCCCTGGTCTCTACTAAGCATATAACAGGTGAGCAGAGAAAACTCAGGAGAGGTAAATGGAGACTTGGAGCAGATTCCAGAGATTCTCAGGAGTTCAGGATCCTTGATGGCTGGGCTGACTTCAGAAGCCAGCCCCAGTTGTTCAGGTCACTAGTTAGACGAACATGCTAGGACACTAAATGTTATCCATATAGCCCGGAGAGATCAAGGCAGAGCTGGGGAAGATACTGAGTCTTTGGGCAAATTGGTGAATGTCCCTACCTGTCAAACAGAGGTGGCAGGAGACAGTTTTGTAAATCCGAAGCAATACATTGGGAAAGCAGGAAAATTTAATGAGTCAAACTTTTTGGCTTCTTGCATACCATTATCTTATTTGACCAAGTACAAATGAGATTTCAATATATTACAACCATATGTCTACTAATAACAATATGGAAAGCTATATAAGTGAGATTTCATAAGGAATAGAATCCCAGAAGCGCTATGAGCAGCATTGTCTACGAAAACTCTCTGAGATGATGTTGAATCAACCTCCTCAAAAGAATGGAATGTTCTATTTTTGCACTATCCAATGTGGTAGTCACTGGTCACATGTGGCAACTGAGTACCTAAAATGTAGCTAGTGCAAATAGAGGACTGAATTCTCTTTAATTCACTTTAAATTAGTTTAAATTTAAATAGCTACACGTGGCTGCTGGCTACAGTGCTGGAGAGCACAACTCTTCGGTATAATGGCAGGTTTTGGAGAAAGAAGGTCTGGACTTAACCATTGATTTTCCATTTCCTAGCTATGTAATTGTGGGGAAGTTACTTAACCTTTCTGTGCCTTAATTTCCTCATCTGTAAAAGGGAGGTAATGGCTGTACCTTATCCATAGAGTGGTGGGGGTTATAAAGACTGAGTTAACCCATATGCAATGCTTGCATGTTGTGTGCTCTCTCAGAAGGCTAGTTAATGGTAGTCTTAGTGGTAATGCCTCTGCCATGTATTGAGCACATTTACAATGCTCTAGGCATTGTCCTATGCATTTTATGGGTTGTCTTGGAATTGGATGTATTGCTCTAGGTGTGGTCTCATCAACACAGTTCAGCAGGGCTGTCACATCTCATTTATTTAAGTAAAATACACTAATAATAATGATAAATGATCATTTCTGTAAAATTAAAAAAACTTTATTGAGAACTACTTAATGTAAGGTGCTGCGCTCAGCCCTTTCTTGGGGTCATTTCAATTAATTAATTCTCAGAACAATCCTAAGTGGGAAGATAATATTCGGATCCCATTGTAAAGATGAGGAAACTGAAACACAAAGAGGTTAAATGACTTGCCTAAGGTCACTCGTTAGTAGTGACCTTACCAGAACCTGCACTAGAACCTAGATATTGTCTGACTTCGAGATCTATGCCCCGAGTTTTGCTTGATCAAATTGCCCAAATGAAACCTTGCAATTGCTCTAAATAGACCAACAGCAGCAAGAAGATTCTGGAAGGCTGCTAGGGGTCCACAGTTGTGCAATGGTTTCTGGGCTAGCTACTGTGTGACCTAGTGTTCTTTTCTTTTTACGACCGTATCGTAAAATGAGAACTCCAGGTTGGGGGAGTTCTGTTATGATACATGTGGTATGGGGGTGTGAGGGAGATAGCGCTCACCAAATAGATTCTGCAAAGAAAGAACTCTAGGATATCCCCAATCCCACTCATTTCCTGGATCTCTTCCATAAATTTTCATTTTGTTACAGTTTCCTTGGAACAGTATACCTATTCCATAGGTATTCTCTATGCAAGAGCCAGGAGAGTTTGAGCTTTTCTGTATTTTTCCTCTATACATGTATACGATTTTACTTTAACATTTCAAAGTTTATGTCTAGGGCTAAATACAATTGATGAGGCCTCAAATCAAGTTCACTTAAGTCAATCAAGCTCTCAGACTTGGAATTTAATCACAGGATTGAGTTGAACTTTGCCTCGAGAAATAAAATAACCCCACAACACAAAAAGGTAAAATTGATAACGTATAAATCAAGTTAAGTAATAAAGGGATATATTTTTCTGCACCGTTAATTCCAATGAATAAGCAAGTAGCCTGTTGACTCCCTGGGCTAGAGACTATGGCATACCTTCTTGTAGTGCCAGGCACAGAGCAGGTCTGTAGTACATTGCCATTTAGGCTGGCCGTTTTCTGTGGGGGCAGTTTTGCAGAGTAGCCAGTGCTGCACCTGTAATCAGTAATGCTGGGTCATGAGGTAGAAAGACTGCATGGTTGGCCAGGCTAGATGGGCCATTGGGAATCATCCTGGAAGCAAGCTAAGGTCAAGTGCACTGCTTCGGGGACCGGAAGGGGGGTGGGTCAAAGGGCAAGGACATCAAGACTCTCTGGAATCTAGAGCTTCAGCAGCTGGGAGAGACAATGGTTCTGACAGCTTCTGGAAGCTTGCTATTAGCTCATGATGATGATGGTGATGATGATAACATCTACTATGTATTGAACAGGTACAATGTGCCGGGCACTGAGTGAAACACTGTATAGTTGTTATCTCCCTTTATCACTGCAGCAACCCGGCAAGATGGGTACCATTATTATCTCCATTTTATAGCTGAAGAAAATAAGGATCAGAGAAGTACAAAAACTTGCTCAAAGTCACACGGTAAGTAAATGGCAGAGCTAGAAGCTGAACCTGGGTCTCACTTACTCCAAAATGTAGCCTCTTAATTACCAAGACTAAAAATGCAATGTCTAAAGCTTAACCCTTATGTTTATGTATATCCTCTCCCCTGATATCTTCCAGTGTCTCTTTGTGGGCACAGTAAGCACCGCTGACAGTCCCCAGGGTTCCAAAGGAGCCATCCAACTAACTGTCACATTCGGGCAACCGAGGAAGGGAGAGGCAGGATTTCCTCTGGAGACTTCCGGATTTAGACAACAGATTTAAGGCACGCATCTAAATCCAGTCCCTCCCAAGGTCCCACTAAAAGTACAGTAAGGGTTTGGTTTCATCTGTAAAGACAGAATCCCGCAATGATAAGGAGAAAGCTCCAGGAGATAACAACATCATAATCTGCAGCACTCAAAAGCAGCTAGACCAGGGTCAACTGACTACACAGCCCCAGGGAAGCTGAATCATAAGACAGAAAGGAGTAAAGCAGAAAAACAGCTTGGTCTACATGACAGAATCCTTCATCAGACTCATGATAGCAGCCCCAGGTTGTCTCAGGAGCTGAGAAGTGAAGTGAACAGGGGTGGCCAACATAATGGGGTAGATCCCTGGATCCCCTCCCTGAATCTATGTCCCTGGGGTTCTGCCTTTCCCTCACATTATCAGAGATCTGGCTTGACCATTTGCTGCTGAAGTTCCTGTTCTGCCCTCCACATCCTGCTGCGTGGATTAGCTGGGCTCTCACTTTGCCCTGGAGAGGTGTTGTGCTTTGACCTACACCTGGAAGCTGGAGGTCCTGGAGGCAGACAGAGCAGCCAAATCCCTCTGGCCATACACCTGGGTGTCCAGCGCCATGGCCATGATACTACTCAGCATCCTGATGGTGGTGAGCACCATGCATTCCTTTATGAGGACATGCCTATAGCCACCGAGTCCCTAAACAACTGAGTCTGTAAGAGGGGACCTGGTGCAGCTTCTCTTCTTCTGGAAGCCTTCATCTAATACTAGCACTATGACTCTTTGTCGCTTATGGACACACCAAGGTGTGCTTGCCACTCAGTTATTCAAAACAAAGCAATTGCTTGTTTGAGTTCATGAACAAGTGGTAAAACTATAAAGAAATGTGTTGACTGTCGGAATCAAGACAGTGGTCACCTCTGGGGAGAGGGAGTGGCTGTGATCAGAAGGGTCACATGGAGCTCTACTCAGGGGATGACAATGTTCTACTTCCCAACCTAATTGGTGGTGAAGTTACGCTTCTTTAAACTGCATATAGGCCTTGCACATTACTCTGTATCTGTTGTATATTTTACAATAAAAGGAAAAAGCTAAAAAGCTAAATATACAACTCGATGTCTGTAGCATGAAATACATACTTCTGCAAAGAAAAAATAATGAATACTACGTTCCAACATGTTAATAATGGTTATCCCCAACTTATATATTATATTCTTTGTTTTCTGCATTTTTCAAGTTTACTACAAAGAGCACATATTAGACTGATAATCAGAAGATCATAAAACATATTGAAGAAAGACAAGGTCCCCATTTAAGATTGAAACTAATGAGGATCAACACAAGACAGATGGGATGAGCCATCTGTGGAAATCCATGCAGAAGACAACTATCTAAAGAGAATGGTGATGTGTCGATCTAACTAGGACGAGCCTGAAGCTCACCAAGGAGCCTAGGTTGTTCCTAGAGTCGGCTCTAGGAAGTCAGGATAGAGGAAGTCAGGGAAAAGCGAGGGCTTCTAAGATATTTCAAAGTTCCACTTCTTAATCTGGTTGATAGATGCATAGGTGTTGGTTTTATATGTTTTATATGCTCTTCCTCATGTATCACATGGATTTAAAAAACAGGAATCATATAAGTAGAAAATACTGTGCTACATCAAAGGAATTCAAGTTCGTGTAAAAATCGTCATCATTTAGAGGTTAAAAAAAAGTTGCTTTGGACTTGAAAACCCATATCTGAAAAGATATTTGCACACTGATGTTCATAGCAGCATTATTCACAGTAGCCAGGACATGGAAGCAACCAAAGTGTTCTATACTAGATGATTGGCTAAAGAAGCTATGGTACACATATACAATGAACTATTACTCAGCCATAAGAAGAGATGAAATACTGCTACTTGCAACAACATGGATGGACCTTGAGATAATCATACTAAGCTAAATAAGCCAGACAGGAAATGTTGAAAATCACATGATATCACTTATATGTGAGATATAACCTAAAAGCAACAAATGAACAGGACAAACAAACAGACTCATGGACATGGACTATAGTCTAGTGGTTACCATAGGGTAGGGGGTGGGTGAGGAGGGGGGAGGTAGATGGGGTAAAGGGGGTCAAATATATGGTAGCTTAAGGAAACAGGACTTTGGGTGGTAAACATACCATAGAATATACAGATGTCAAATTATAATGTACATCTGAAAATTATATAATTGTGTTAACCAATGTTACCCCAACAAACTTAATTAAAAAAAAATAAAACTGAAAAATCAATAGCTAATCTGTCAAAAAATAGTTGCTTAGGAGTTTTGATTTTCTTTTCTTTTTTGCTGCCATTCCCAGCTCTTTCTGGAGATGCTCCAGTCATAAAGGATTAGGGTAGGGGTCAAGAGTACAAGGACCTAGCTCAGCTCACTCTTCATGGGATTTAGGGTTGGCCTGGTGTTTGGTTTCTGAGTCTTATCAAGAATGTCAACAGTTCCAGGGCTCAGGATTTGGGGTTTTCTTCCCCCAGATTTTATCCACAGAGACATACACATAGATATTCTAGCATTCCAACCAGCAATGAACCTGTGCTCTCCTGCTACTCTTTTCTCTAATAGCTGCCTATCTGGTCTCCTTCCATCTCTTTCTATATGGAAGACAGGGCATCATTGTTCTCTGCTTTCCTTTTACTGAAAGCCTCATCTTCTGGTCGTCTTCTGACTCATTCTGTCTCCCTGGGGATACTCCTCTCCTTACTGCCCTAGCATTTTTTTTGTAGCTTGAGGAGAAATCATCTATTCAAGTCATCATTTTTCTGTAGATGTAGGGGAGAGGTCCATGGCTTGCTCAAGATTGCCATGCAATGGATACGCTTTGCCTTGTGAAAACCACCTTTGTGATCATACTATCTCCTCCCCTGCCATGTAAGTGGGGAGTTATTGTTCAGTGGGGACAGGTTTCAGTACTGCAACATTAAAATGAGTTCTAGAGATGGAGGGTGGTGGCAGTTACACAATAGTGTGTGTGTAAATACCACTTAAGTGTATGCTTAAAAATGGTTAAGATAGTAAATGTTATGTTATGTGTATTTTACCACAATAAAAAAATGGAGAAAAATGATTGTCAAGCAAGTTAAAGACAGAGTCCAAGAGTCGGAGAGGCCTTCAGAGAGCATCTGTCACCACTGTCTTGCAGGAACTGAGTCTCTGGAACTGAAGCTCTGCAATGTGACCCTCCAAGAGACACTGGTTGCCACCAACTCCCTACTTGATAAGTGGGGACACTGAGGCTCACAGTAGAGAAGGGCCTTGCCCCAACTCAGAGCAAACTAGAACTCAGCACTCCTGATCCCCAGCCCACGGTGCCTTCTCACAACTCCTGTATCCCAAAGGAAGCCTCTTTCCCTGGTCTGAATTCCAGAAAAGGGGAAGAGGAGGGTGAAAGCTAGATTACACAGCTTTCATGAACAGTCTGGTGGAGACATTTCTATATGAAAAGCCCATGGCACGAGGAAGGAGAGAACAGAAGAGGGTATCCCATACAGAGCTGACCTCTTTCAACCTGTCTGTGATTCGCACTGAGAGTATCTATCTACTGTACACCAGGGACCTGGGAAATGGCCTTCCCAGCCACTGCTACCGAAGCAAGGATGTGCTAGCCATACTAATAGCTGTTCAGATCTCCTGCCACAGGGAGCATAATTGACTGATAGCCTCCCAGAAACCATCCCCTTAAATCTGTTATTGCATTTGGCCCAGGCCCTGCTCCCAACCAATGACTGAAAATGATGGGTGCACAAATGCAGGCCCCCCTCCTGTGAGGTGCAGGAGTCCTCCAATGATAACTTTGGCTTAAAGACTCTCCATCGGCCTGGCTGAACCATTTCTGGAGGGGCACTGTGGTTAGAGACTCCTCTTCTTAACCCATGGATCAGACCACCTGCATTGTAGTCTGAGGCTCTCCCTACCTATTTTTGTTCCCTCTCCTTTAACCTTCACAGGCTTTTCCCCCCAATACATATCTTACATGTCTAACCTCATACTGATGTCTGCCTTTTGGCAGACTCAAACAGATACAAAGGAATACTTGGCTACATAGCTCTTCTATCTGCAAAAATACACAAAAAAACAACTTTTTTCTTACTCTTCTGCCACCCCCCACAATGACCCAGTAAACGACCAAGGTGAGCGATGAGTGACATATGAAGCACCCTCCTGTCTCTTCCCTTAAGCATGTGGCTCAGAGCTCAGAGAGTTAATTTCTGTCTGAGCTTCACTGTCGTTTCTGTAGATATCTTGGGCTAGATATCTTTTTCTATTATTTTCCCTTCCTCACCCCAGTCATGAATTGGATGTTTTAAAAAAGACAATGTGAGTCCTGGGGAAACTTGGATAAGTCTCCCTTCCCAAGATTTCTGGCTAACTTGGGCTTCAGTCAGGACTTCTGACTGTCTCTACCTGCCAAATCCAGCAGCCCTCAGTCAACACAGCACACTATGCCCTACAGAGAAGGTTCTGATCTCCACCAGACTGCTCTCCCTCCCTCATCAGGGCCTCACAACCCAGTAAATGGGTAGATTATGGATCCGCTTTGAAGGAAGAAGGGCCAGCACTGGGAATCAAAAAGGCAAGAATAAGCATAATCTACCACTGTGTCTGGGCGAATGACATTATTTCTGATGTGTGATCATCCAATGAGATTGGGATTGATCGGTTACATTAAACTCAGTACAGTCTTCAGAGTCAACATTTTCAGGATATACTTTTAGTCAGTTCGTAGATACTCTTTATAATAAATAATCTGTCTTCTCTAAATAAGTCTTTTTAAGAGTTTGATTTAATTATACACATATTTAATAATAAAGTTATAGCAATGGTGATAAACTATAAAGAGTGTACGAAGCTCTTATCCCATTCCCAGATCTGAAACTGCCTGTCTGCTTCATGATGCAGAAGATACACGTGTGGAGTCTGAGCCAGAAGACAGGAGACTCAAGTGGTTGCTTGGGGCCAGGCATTTCATGACCTTGCTGACCTCCCACAGCCCCGGGGTCCCTGGAACATGAAGAGCTACGTAGTGATGAAACTGAGAGGACTGCACGTTACCCGGAGTTTCTAGATTGGAGCTGAACCACTTTGCAGAAGGAGTAAATAGGTTTTCTGTGGGGTGACCACTTTGGGAGGCATACGCATGGGAAGGAGGGAGACTATGAATGTGGATGGCCAAAGAGGTTGATTATAGAAAACATAGTTGGTTGCTTAGCCAACACACAGTTCTTCCCTCTCTGGGTGCCTTCTCCAGTTTTCATTCAGGCAGTCTCGCTTGCCCCACACTGCCTATATGCTTTGGGGAAACCTGGTACCACCTAGGGTTCTAGAGGTGGGGCACTCAGCTCAGCTTACATGAAGCAGCAAAGTAGCCATGTGATTCATTCAGGCTACTATGCCCAAAGTTCCAGGGGGTTCTGGTTAAAGAAGTTTCCTTGCTCTTTTGACAGAGCTTCTAGAAGCAACACTGTCTCCTGTTCCCCTGGCTCAGGGAAAGGGGAAGCCTAGAGCCCCTAGAGTTGCTGGCAGCTATTGTGTGCCCACTAGGGGGAGCCAGCCTTAGGATGAAGCTGAAGTTACAGAAGGCAGACTAGATAGCTGGAAAGAAACAGGATCATTGGTGACACTGTTGAGCTGTTGATTCAAACCACCCCTGAAGTCTGCCCAACCACAGGACCTCTACTTACAGGAGCCACTAAATTCCTTTTCTTGTTTAAGCCAGTGTGAATTGGTGTTTCTGCTACTTGCGACTCAATACATCTAAACTGATAAAGGATCTAGCCTGTCCCCTCAGATCTCCAAGTTAATGAGGACTACATAATACCTTCAGCCTCACATGGGAGAACGTCCCATTTCTGATAACAGAGCACGGGGCCTGTTGAACCCTATTCAGCCTTGAGTCATGTTCCGTTATCCACAGACCCATTCATTTAAAGAGAAATCCAACGCACCTGACCTGTCTATACAACACACTCCAGCAAACACATCAAGTGCGGATCAAATATCACAAACTTGGGCTCTTCATTCAGATCTCAAGTGTGGTACTCAAGCTCTTAAATACTCTTTTTTGCATTAGTTGAACGTGATACACATTTTAGAAGCAATAGCCTAGCCTAACAACATTAAGGATTTCTAGATCACATTCAATTCCAATGCAAACCCGAATATGTACTTTGTGGGTTTCTGTGAAGAAAATAATTGATGATCCAACTGGAATCCATCTATAGAAAATAGGCAGTGCTAGCTCCTGAAAGCAATTATTGGCTCCAAGCTCCTGAATTTTTAAATCCCTTGAAAAGTCCAAGAACATACCAGAAGTTGAGATTTGATTTCAGAGGTAATAACTATAAACAAAAAATTAAAATCCTGTAAGAGGTGTTTCTGAGTAGGATGCTGATGGCTCTAGAAACAACCATGAGGGTTCATTCTCTTTCTCAATCCTAGTCCAATATTATATCAAAAACTTCATCTGCCAGGAGAGTTGGAAATAGACACAAATCAAGCTCAGGGTTACAGAGAAATACTTAGTTTCCAGGAACCTCTTCTGGAAGTGGGGAATTATAAGCTGGAGTCTGCCTGGACAATGAGTTCAGGCAGGGCAGATGGAGGATGTGGCTGCCACCACTGTAGGTGAGATGTGGGGAGGGGGGGTGGGAACAAAGCAGTGTTGTTGGGAACAAGGGGAGTGAAACTCATGCTCTCCTCTGTGCAAGGTCGAAGTACCTGCAGCATTTTGGTCGGTCTAGTAGAGCCTTATGCACTCTGATGCCCTGTGCTCTCAGCTCAGAGGCAAGCAGCAGGGATTAACTAGGTCAAAGAATTGGGCAGGAGAGAGAAGAAGCAGTGGCAACATCACAGATGTCTTCAAATCTCTGAAGGGCTCTCAAGTCTGGTGGAGCATATTGGATTGGAATGTTGATCAACATCAAGATTTTGTAGTCTGTCTCAAAAATGGAGCATGGAGAAGAATTCTAATCCTTAAACTGGATGTCAATCTAGCTCTGACAAGTCACAAACAGATTTCCTGCTTGCAGCAGAGACTTAGTTGAGTCTGATGAGTTCCTGAGGCCATGGCATCATTCCAAAAGCCAACTAACGTAGTTTTTATCAAGGGACAGGACCTCCGTTACAATTGTGCCTTTTGCAATGTGGGGTAATGATGTAATGACAGAGCTCAGAAGAGCGGTCCTGCTCACCAGCTGCTGAGGAAAGAGCCAGGCAGAACAGACCTGTATGATTCTAGAGCTGTATGAGCTCAGAGAGAATCGACATGGTCAAGGCTGTATTTCACCCCATTCAGCTCCTTTAATCTTTATCAATCTTTAACTACAACATTTAACGGAGCAATAAGGGAAGGCAGGAGACCTTTCTTGGGGGTGGTGGGAAGGAATATTCTTGTGATGTAATTATTCTACTAAAGAAGACACTCGCATATGAAAGTTAATAAAACAAATAGAAAAGACTAACAATATAGCTGTCAAACGGCAAAAACAAACAAATCAAACCAAAACCTCTAAAAGATCATTTCCACAAAGGATGTAAAAAATCTGTGCTCACGAACTAGTAAAGTAAACCTCTTAATGTTCTTTAAAACAATTTTAAACCAATGATGGCAGCTTATTCAAATACAACTGAGAGTCCTTTTAAGTTATATTTTAAGCCTGATAGGAGAAGAACATATGCTGAACAGCCTTCAAAACATGTTTGCTTAATGCTGTGCTAGCTGAAAAAAAAAGAAAGAACTGTGTGTGAGTAAAGACCACTCGCTGCTCTCAGGACAGAGTGAAATTGATTGGTTTATGTTAGGAATATTGGTGCTGGCACAGAGTGGCACAAATGAATCTTAACTGGAAAAAAAAAACAATGGAATGAGTGGCCTGAATTTCTAAGCCAGTTCTTTTTTTTTTTTTTGCTTTCTTATATCATGTGCTGCTGTCACTATGGTATGTGAAATGACAGCCGGGTGTCTCATTTTGTCCTTCTAAAATGCATAAAACCACCACTACCTCCACAACAGTACAACCAGCACAAAATACCACTGGAGGTATACAACTGTGTATTTGTTGGAAGTTGAGGAAATCACAGGCATTCAGGTATCACACTTATAGAATGACAGACAAGTGTTTCCCAAGGGCTACAGAAGAACAAAAGCCCCAGTGGACCAGAAAAATGTGTCACGGTCAGGGTGGGGGCCCTATGTGCAGATGCAGAGTCCTCCCTTCAGCCCAATGCAGGAACATGAGTGAGTTCATCGGCCTCCCAGGCCTTGAAGATTGGGAGGTTCTATCAATGATTACTCTAAAACACTCAAAAGAGTCTCAAGAGCTTAATTCTGCAAAGGCTAGCAGATGCAATTCACTTATCGGTTCATTCCTTCCTGCATTCTTCCATTCATTTATTCAAAGGTCATTCGGCTCAGTTTTACCAAGCTAAAGAAGATATCTCCTTGTGCCTAAGAAGTCTGCTATCTAGTGGGGGTGCAAACAAAAGACAAATAACTCTCATTAAAAAGTGGACATCACCAGGCCCTCAAAGACAGAAATCAAAGGTCTTAAGAGTTGGCGTATGGGTAGGGACACAAAGACCAGGTATGTTAACTTAGAGAAGGTATTTGGGCCTTGGTCAGAGGTTCTTGCTTTCTACTTAGAGCCAGTGGTCAAGACCTTAGAAGCTGGTTCTCACTTTAGTTCAGATCCTTAACGTTTTCTAGAACTCTACCCCAAAGCCTAGCACTTGCCCCAGAGGAAAAGTATGCACAGAAAGCTAGTCACAGACAGCGAGTCCTTAACAGTATTTTGTTGGCTTTTGTATTAATCAGCAAACTATGAGTCATTCTAGTGTTTCCAGACATGCAGATGCACCAGAGAACCAATGAAGCAAGTGAGGTTTCTTATCCCATTCAGAAGCAGAAATAATGTCCCTTCCTGTATACAGTCATTTCTTTGTTCCCCCACCCACATGTTGTCATTTCTCCAAAACGCCCAGAAAAGGACAGAAATTGTATTCAATTTACCAGGAAAGTTATTTCCAAGCACTGGTTATGCCCAAGAACCCTATCGCGAGCATTTCACAGGCATGCATTTCACTACGACATCCAGGAAACCCAGCTGGCCCACACAAACGATGAGCGTGCGTGCGGACAACACAGCTCCTCTCTCTGACAGAGAGCAGGCAGCCCAGCTTGCTGCCGCCTTTACATCACACGTTAATGTGACTCGAAAATCAAATATTGCTTTTGATTAGCGGAGGATTAGCGAGTATTTTAAACTTCAGTTTTTCTTTTATTTACTGTGGTAAAAGTTGCCATTTTAACCATTTTATTATGTATTTATTTATTTATTTTTAAGGCAAGGCAACCCTTGATTAACTTCACAGACTGCAAGGACCTTGTCACCTTACAATTCCTTTTATTTTTTTATTTTTTACGCCTATAGCACCTGGTCTTCCTAGGTGGTCTCCCATCCAAGTACTAACCAGGCCCAACCCTGCTTAGCTTCTGAGATCAGACGGGATCAGACTTGTTCAAGGTGGCACGGCCGTAAACACATTTTAATCATTTTAAGTGCACAGTATGGCATTAGGTACACTCATAGTCTTATGTGGCCATCACTACTATCCATCGCCAGAACTTTTTCATCATCTCAAACTGAAACTCTGTCCCCATTAAACACTAACTCCCCATTCTCTCTCCCCTCAACCGCAGGCACCCACCATTATGCTTTCTGTTCCTATGAATTTGACTCTTCTATGGACGTCATAGAAGTGGAATCATCCAGTATCTCCCCTTTTGTGTTTGGCTTATTTTACTGAGCATCATGTCTTCTAGGTTCATCCATGCCGTAGCATGTGTCAGAATTTCCTTCCTGTTTAAGACTGAATACCATTCCATAATATGAACATATTGCATTTTGTTTATCCATTCGCCAGTTGATGGGCATTTGGATTTTTTCCATCTTTGGGTTATTGTTAATAATGCTGCTATGCACATAGTTGGATGGATATCTGTCAAAGACCTACTTTCAATTCTCTTGGGTATATACCTAAGAGTAGAATTGCTGGGTCATATGGTTGGTTATTCTATGTCTAATTCTTTGAAGAATCACCTTACAGTTTTCCATAGTGGCTGCACCATTTTACATTCCAATTATCAGTACAGCTTTCCAATATTTTCATATCCTTGACAATGCTCGACTTTTTTTTAAGTAATAGCCATCCTAATGGGTGTCAAATTTTTAGTTTTTTTGAGGACATGGAATTTGAAAGCCATATTTGAGTGCTTTGTTTGTTCATTTCTGAAAATACTGCCTGATAGAAGGAAAGGGCCATGGAATTGTTCTCATTTATTCCCACTTAGGGTGTAGGGTGGTTGGGGCCTCCCACACCTTCCAAAGCTTTGTCACATGGAAATAAATGATCATTACTCAAAACTGCAGTGAGAAGTCCACCTTCCTCTATTGTCCTACCGAGTCAGCTGGCTTTGACAAATTCTCTTTATGTGCTACCCAGACGTGGGCCTGCAAAAAACTCTGGGTCCCCACAACTATGCTCACCTCCTCTGTTCAAAGACAGAGGATGGCTGAATGCCATAGCAGGCAACAGAGGGGGAAGGCAAGTTAAACCTGTGTGTTTAGCCTTAAGTCCAAAGCTCCCCGCAAAGCAGAGCAAGAGTTGGAATGGTTTCCGATGAAGTAGGGGTATGCATCTTTCAGGCCTTCAGAGCTATATGATAATTTCCTTAAGTTCCCACTTGTACTTAGCTCCGATAACTGAATCAAAGTCTGTGGGCTCTGTGCACTCCAAGTTATATATCTTCTAATCTAACATGAAACTTGCTTGACACGGGGAGAAAAACCAAAGTATGGAAGAAATTGATCAATGCTACGCCTTTATTCTACTCTGTCTTAGAAGCTGCTATTCCATCGGGGGTCAGGAGGCAGGGTTGGCACTACTAGGGGCATCCATGAGCTCTCAGCATGGCCACAGACATGCGCCTGCAGAATTGTGATCCTTTTCTATCTTTACATTGCTTTTAGCTTTCAAAAACTTCACTGCTTTTGATGGGAGAAACTAACAAGATAAGCCCTCATCTAATGACACAACACGATAAAACAAAGCAGGGTTTGTCATTGTGTGCAAATTATTGAAATCTAATAAAAACCAAAACTTTTCAACTCCCCAGGAAAAAGCAGAAGGTCTTTCTTTGAGGGATGGGGAGTGGGGTGCTTTAACTAGGAGCAGTGTTCTACCTTCTATTGCTCCCTTCAAGTTCACAAGTAGCCAGGCCAGAGCACACACGTGATTGCATTACACTGCAGGCCCTGGATGTGAGATTTGTCAATGCCAGAGGGACAGTGGAGGCTAAAAGTACAATGGACTCAGGAGAGGTTTCCATAAATCTGTGATATGGGCCATTAATGGATTTGAGAGAGAGAAGCTGGGGAGGGTGCATGAAGGAGAGGAGGGGTTCAAGCCCTCTTCACATGTTCCCTTGCTCATCTGGATGGGTTACATCTCTGATGCACATGGACCCTCTGGTGCCACCCACTCCTGCACTCCTGACAATGCTGAAGGGAGGTGTTAGGGCCACCACTGAATGGAACAAGTCCACTACGACTTTCCATCTGCCCTAGACATTTTAAAAATTTTGCTAACTTTTCACTTGGAGTAATAACCTGGAATGGGACTCCTTCTCCATGTGCTGGTCTACATTTTGGGTTTGTACACATTCATGTGGAGCTACAGTTTAAAGGAGCACAACAGAACAATTCATTTCTACCCTCTTCTACTCTTTGGAAATGGAAATGAGATTTCTTTCCTTGCTTTACAGTGACAAATAAGCAGGTCGTTTCAATGAACTTCATATAAAATAATTTATACACTTTGCTTTAAAAATGTCTCAGTTTGGGCACCCCAACTTCAGAGCAGTTCATTGTTTACCTTCAGGTATGTTAAGAGAAAATGAATAAACAAAAAACAAAACAAAAAACTTGATAGGAGGTTCCTGGAAATGGTCGTCTTTTTGGCTTTCATAAGTCGATTACTAAGCAATTACAAAACTATATTGAGTGATCTGTGTTATTCAGGCATCTGTATTAAGGGGGATTCTTGCATCCCTGTAAATTTTGATGTTGACCTCACTGAGTGGTAGATGGTTATTCCAAGGCTAAAAAGTAATGCTGTCTCATTGCAATGTGTCATCTCACTCATTCTTCAACTTCTGACAGAAAAAAAAAAGATTGACGTTTAAGGGGTAGCATTTTAAATTTCTGCTTTTTGAAAAAGGAACCTAGCATTGAGGTGGAAGATCATTAATGGTTCTTAGAAACTGAAAAGAAACTGAAAAAAAAATCTGATTCTTGGTAGCATTAGTACCAACTGCTGAGCCTGCATTTCCCCAATTCAATAGCTTATGGAGTTTCATTTCCTGGCAATTCAGAGAAAGAAGTTAAAACAAAACTTATTCAACACCAAGACATTGGTCCCTATATTTTTAAACTGCACGTTACACTATGTCTAATTATATTTCCTCCCAAAGCAGCTAAAACAAGTTTCCTCAAACTAAATAGCTCTTTGAGGCCCAATTTAGAAAGAAAGGGAAAACTAAGCTTGTATGTACAATTGTGCTTAAATACAAAATAAAGATGCTTATTCAGAAAAATATTGTCACGTCTGGTATAAATGATATGAACAGGGAAACGCCCCATTGGGACAGGACTCATGGGCTCTTTGAAACATGACTCATCCCACCCCCATCCTTCCTTAGTGCAGCCTAGAGCTTCCCTCAAAAGCCTCTGCTCTTGATTTCAGCATGACTAACCTTTGAAATGAAATCTGTGATCTTTCTCACCAGAATTAGCAGAAGACAAATGCGAAGAAATTTTTCTCATAACACAGGGAGCAGTGTTGCTCTCCCCTAACCCTTACCCTGAAAACAAGAAAAGAATGCAGGGAAGCCAGAGAAGGGACTTGTAAGTCCCAAATCACAGAGCCTTCCTTGACAATATGTGGTGCATCTGATTCTAGAGGGGTCAAGTATTTCAGCAAGGTAATGGTCACCTACTTTTACTTTTTTATTTTTTATTTTTTTTATATGTGAATGTAAGTAAAAGTATAAACATAATGGACTTTATTTAAAATTTTTTAAAAAAAATTTTTCAGACTGTATATTTTTTAACATTTTTAAAAAAATTTCCTGCTTCCTTCTGGTCGGTTACCTACTTTTAAATGTCATTGAACAATTCTGAGAAGGCTCACTGGCCACCATTGCTCCTCACTCTTTTTCCAGTGGAAAATGGAACCAATATAACTCTGACAATAATAGGGATTACCTTGCTCTAACTAACCTGCTTTTATCATTTTTTTCAATGAGAGGTCATGGTTTGAATGCAAAGATTTTAATTTGCAGTGCTAATTGAGACAGTAGTAATTAAAAGTTCTGGTCTACAGAGCATGGACATCTAGTCTCAGAAATCCAAACCAAAAAAAAAATCTTGAGTTTCTGCAATGGTTCTTTTTGAAGGTTGGAGTGAATAGTGAGGAGAGAGAGGGTGGGGATTGAGGCCTCCCTGAAGGATTAGCGTGGGTGCTCTGCAGGCTATGGCACCTATCTATCCGGGCCCAGTTTGAGCAAGGCTCCCAAAAAATGCAGGTGAGAAACATCGGTCCCCCAAAGCCAATCACCAAGCGGAAGCAGCTCTCCTGGCAGCATTGGCAGCAGGCAGCTCGCAAGGCTGTCCGTCACTCTCCTTCCCATTCACTCTTGGCCTGTCAGCAGCGGGCCCTCTCTCTGAATCTAGAAACCATAGGCAGCCTTCAGTGTGTTGCCAGCAGCAGGGTTGGGACCAAGGTGGCTGCAAGTGGAATTGAACTGCTCCTTACCCCTCTCTCTGCCCACCTAGAGTCATCCTGGAGTGCATTCGTTACTCAGCATCCATGCAGGATGGGCAGCCCCCACATGGCTCCTGGAAGCTCTGCTCCTGTCTGGGGTCACCTACTTGTCTGCCATTTGGCTTCTCCTCAGTCACCTGGCAAATGTTCTCCCTGATACCTCTGGGAGAGCACTCCTCTGCCCCTCCTATCCAAGTCCCCCTGCTACCACCATCCCCCGCAGGAGATGAAGAGGAACCTGGACACTGAGGCAGTTCAAACCTATTTCACTGGGCTACTGGTGTTCTGAATTTCAGGAACTTTCTTGATATAGTAGCAGCAAATGTTGATGGAGCATTATTGCGTGTCAGGCCCCATGCCAAGCACTTTCACCTCATCTCATTTAATCCTCCCAGCAACTCCATTAGATAGGTACGGTGGTATTTCCACTTTAAAGATGGGGAGTCTAAAGCTGGAAGACGGCAAACAGCTTGCCAAAGGAAAAGAGGCAGAGCCAGGATTTGGACCCAAGTGATCCAAAGCCTGGGTTCTCTCGAACCCAGCCCAGCCCTTGGGGCCTGTGCCCTGCCAAGGGCCAAAGCCTTGTCTCCTGTCCTGTCGGCTCCCTTCAGCCCTAGGTGCTTGGATTGCTGCACTTCCGAGGGCTCAGTTTGTCAGGGACAAGATGGACTCTTGGGTGAGGGTGGCAATGAGGCCCAAGACCTCACCTCAGATGCCCATCACAGGCCCAGCCCCCAGAGGTGGGGAAATAGCAAGTTCTCTTGATTCACCCACTATCTCCACAACTACTGGGTGTTCATGGCTGATTATGCTAAGGAGATGGGGTGCTTATATTAAAGGTAGAAAGTACAGCAAACCCGGGAGGGGCCAAGTCCAGCCATCTCTAAGGCGGGCTTGGTTCCCTTCTGTTGTCCCTCTCAAAATCTGTCCAAACAATATCATGTGCCTCTTTGGTCTGTTTCTCTGCAGCTTCCCCCTTCCCCCGTGCCTCGGCCTGCCTCAAGGATCAGATTTCAGGCTTTCTTGTTCTTATTCCAACTAGCCACCCTCCTTATCCCTCCTCCCCATGATGCTGTACTGTCAGCTCTGCAAACGTGTACTGAGGGCACTCTGGCTGCCTCCTGCTATCCCAACTCTTCCAGAGCACAACTCCCATCTCCTTGATAGACCCATTTCTGTCTTTGAGCTCCATTCATCAGTGGCTGATGGTAAAATTGAAGCCCTAACCCCAACTTTCCTATTTTTCCAGTACCTTAAAGTTTCTCCAACAGTTTTCAGGATAAAGGGGCATTCGGTTGTCAAAACAAAATCCATTTTGCTTCATTTCAATTAAAAATAGAGATTGTCACCCAACCTTAGGAACAGGGTGGGGAATCCAGTGAGATTTGGGGTCGTTAAAATCTAGCACACGAGAGATGGGTGTCACAACTCCAAAAAGAGTCCCTCTCTTAATAATGCCAGGTCCACATTCCTTATCTTTAATTTCAAGTTCAAAAAGCTCTGAAAATCTACCTTATTTTTTGTAATTTTGGTGCCAAAATTTATCTGGGGGCACAGTTTGACCTGCACTTAAATATTCCTATTTCTTTGCAAAATAAAAAGTTGCCTAGATTCCACTGGAGAGTTGTGCAATAGTTGGTATATGTACCATGTTACCTTCCTAAAGACCCGGATGTTCTGACTTTGTAAATGCATCTGAGCCCGGGGATCTCAGATCCAAGACTGAGGGATCTACCTACGGCAGCCCTGACTGAGCACGTGGTGTGTGGCTAAAGAGTCTGAGAAAATTCAATTTAGTGTCTCCTTTGTCTTCCAGTGCCCTAAGAGATGGGGATGATTCCTTTCCCCATGTGCAGCTGAGGCTTGCGGGGGTAAGTGCATTGCTCCTGACACACAGCCCAGTCAGTGTTGGTGCCTGGACTTGAATCCCAGTTCTGTCTGCCTCCAGTGCCCTTGCTTAAACCACCACGCTGAATTGCTGTTCTGACACCAGATGATATTTGTCTGTTACTTTCAGCGCAAACAAAGAGTCCACTGAAATTGGACAATTCACTTAACAGGTAAAGTTGCTGAGGCTCAGTCTGGCCATTGGTAAAACTTGACAAGCTCACCCTGCTGGAAGCAAGAAGCTTGTCCTTTCCCACTACTGGGGCTGCTGTCAGTTTTTCCATGGATGACCTAACTCTTGCCTCAAACACTCAACTCTTTCTCCTTTTCTCACCCCTGAAAGACTGACCGGGGCTCAGTTAGTTCTTAGACTTAAAGTGAGCAGGGAAAGGCCACAAAAAGGAACAGCGAAGCTGTTGATGTACCCAGCTTGGAGGTCTGCTCAGTGCGTTTTGGCCAGAAGAATGGACAGAACAGGGTGCTAGGGTGAGGGGTGGAGCATGAGTGTGAGAGAGCTCTAGAAAGAACAAAGGAGAAATCCCAGCCAGCTGGGCAAAGATGGCCATTTTTCCTTTTCCACCAGGCCTAGCGTGGTCTAGGTAGGGCATGATTTAGAACAGGAAGAGCCCACAAGGCTAGTAGGCCCCACAACTCCTGTCAACCTCATGGTGGGCATGGGGTCTACAGAGTACTGTGAATGTTCTGTCCTGACACAGGTTTTGAGAGCCACATCTTAGCCTCCAGAAAACAGACCTGGAGACTTAGGGCCAGGAGTAAAGAATCATAGTGATAGTAAACCTTTGCTGAAAGGTACTATGTGAAGTGCTTTAGATGTATTAACACATTTAATCCTCAACCTATCATCATATCCATTGTGTAGAAGACGTAATAATTAGGAGGTTAATACAGGAATGCAAAGCTCTGGAGACAGTTTCCCGGGCATGGAGTTATAGTGTGGGCTCTATAGTCAGGCTTCCTGCTCCGGTCCTGACTGCTGTGTGACTATGGGCAACTCTAGTGATTTCTCTGTGCCTGAATCTTCTCAGCTTTAAAGGGAATGATAACAGCTCCTGTCTCCGAGGATTAAAATGAGAAAAAGCAAGTTAAATACTGGGTCGCGTGCCTGGCCCACGGGCACTGCCTGGCACTGGCTGGGAAGACAACTATTGGTAGCAATAGCATCCCATTCGAGGGGTAGTCCAGCCTTACACCTCTGCAGGCGAAGGATGCCTGAGCCTCTCCTAGCCTTAGGGAGCTTAGCTACTTGGTCTTTCTCCTGAACACTTTCTCCAACTCCACCCAGGTAACTGGTTGGGTGTGATTTTTATAGCCTCAATTATTAAGAATCCTCCTTCGGAGCCAACTGATCCGGCTCGGAGGGCACATAGTCAGGCTACAAATGTACCCCACTGAAGACATAAAAAACCCAAAGGGCTTATAATGTTAGATGGGGACATGTCGCCAGGCTGAGGATCTTGCCTGCTAGGGTAAGAATTCCAGTGTCGATGCTGGTGCTCCACTGAGCCAGCTGCACAGGTCCATGAAAACAGATGGCAACAGGCCTATAACAAAATCAAACCTAAGTGCTCCTGAACTGCGGACAAGGGCCTGCTGCTCACCCTGGCCATCCCCACAGAACCTCTGCTAGCTGTGTGCATCCATCAAAGGACCAGTTCCCTGGGGTGAAGTACTCTGCTTGGCTATGCTTCAGGAGACGTGGATGAAAAAGACAAGGTCTCTATCCTTTGGGGTCTGCCACAGTCATGCTCATTTAGGGCCCTCAGTAAAGAGGGCAGTTGCACAGGTGTTTCCCTTGGGCCAGGTCCCTGGTCAAGCACTTTACGGCCATCTCCTCATTGGCTTCTTTACAGAAGAGGGAGGCAGAGTGGGAGACGGAAGTGCCGAGGACAGTCAGGAAAAAGCTTCCTGGAAGGGGTGGCGCCTAAGCCTCAGGAGCTGTAAGAGTGCAATAGGAAGGAAAAGGTGAGAAGTGAAGGCCAGGTGCAGCGAATAGCTGGAGTAAAGGCCAAGAACACAGAGTGGGCCAGGAGCTGCAAGCACTTCTGGGTTATAGAAACAAGTCTAAGGAAGTAGACAGAGTCAGGTTATGGGCCTCTGGAAATTTCTGAGCAACTATGAAACAAGCTCAGGCCTCTGTTATAGCAAAATGATAGAATAATATATGGTTTACTGGTGGAAACCAGTCTAAGAGTCAACTATACGAGTTCAGATAAAGAATAAAGAGGGCCTGACCATGGGCGGGGATGACAGCAATGGGAAGGAGAGACCATGACAGACAGTATTCTGGCAGACATCACTGATCCCTGCTTACTGGTATTCACACCTGCATGTAATCCCCTCCTGGTATTCACACCTTCACACTTGCATCTAATGAACATAATACAGAAAAAGTGATGGGCTATCACTTTTAAGACTAGGTTATAAGAACTACAACTTCTGATTTGCTGGCACTCCCCCTGCCTCTCTTGCTGGCGTAGTTCTATCTTGCTCACACAGATAAAGCTGGCTGCCATATTGTGAGATGCTCTATAAAGAGGCTCCCATGGGCAAGGAACCATGCGAGGCCTCTGGCCAACAGCTCATGAGGAACTGAGACCTCAGTCCAACAACCTGTAAGGAACCGCTTCATGGCAACAGCCATGGGAGTGAGCCTGGAAGCAGATCCTACCCAGTTGATCCTCGAGATGACTACAGCCTTACAAGAGACTCAGAGCCAGAAAACCCAGCTAAGCCCTGGCAGGATTCCCACCCACAGAAACCGCGAGGTAATATATACGTTGTTTTAAGTGGAATTTTCGTACACAGCTATAGGTAATTAATACAGGTGGGAACTGTGATCGACACCACCCAGGCAGAATCAACTGAATTTAATGACTGCTAAGACTGTAGAAGAGGAAGGAAAAAGAGAAGTCACAGTAATTTGGAGGAAAGCACAGGCTCTGGAGCGAGACTGCCTGGCTTCATTCAAGTTCCTGCTCTGCCCGCCCCTTGCTAACTGTGTGACTCTGGGCAAGTCATTTCAGCTCTCCGAATCTTTGTTTCTTCATATGTAACATGGAGATAGTAAGAGTAACTACCTTTTGTGCATCTGTCCTTTCCATTTAGGACCTGTTTCAGCATCCAGCGCAGTGGCAAACAACACACTGGAGCTGCTCAGCAGAAGTGTGCTGTGGCATTTCTAGAAGGCTCAGTGTGCAGCCTTATGCCAGCAGGGACAAGATTGAAATGTTTCAGTGCAATTACCTTGCATCCTACGAAGACTTCACTGGTCCTGTGTGAGGGAACATGCTCCATGGCCCAGTGCAGGGGAAGGCAGTTCTGTGCGATTGTGACTTGTGTCCCCTGGTTCCTTCCCCTGGCAGCACCTGTGGGTGCAGTTTTCCTCCTGCACAGGAACTGAAACCATAACCTTGGCCTCATTAATACTGTGCTTTAACCACGCAGAATTAGCTGGCTTAAACAGACTTTTCCAGAGTCAAGCCCAGCCTCAGAGAGGACTAGAGGCTGGATTTGCCTCCAAAGCCAGGTATCAATAGCACGAGACGCGGTTCTTATTGCTAAAACCAAGGAACCCAACCAGATAAAAGACTGTCTTACCTGTCTGGGCACAGGAGTCATGGACTGCGAGGCTGCCGATCGCTGAAAGCGCTGGGGCTGCTGCATCATCTGCTGCAGAAGGAACGGAGAACGCTCAGGCTGCTGCTGCTGCTGCTGCTGCTGCTGCTGGTGCTGCTGGTGCTGCTGCTGCTGCTGCAGCTGCAAGGTGGCCGTGGCAGTGGAGGAAGCAGTGGCAGAGGAGCCCTGTGTTGGAATCGGCTGCTGCAGGTAGTAGAGCAGGGAAGGCTGCCGAGTGGCGGCAGGCATGGAGGGCATCTTCTGGGGGCTCGGCTCAGAAACGAAATGTGACAAGGGCTTGGTGTTGCCAAAAGTAAACGGCTCCGGCGCTCCTGGGCTGGGGCTGACCAGCCCTTGCTGCATGATTACGCTCAGGTTCTTGGGTGAGTTGGTGACCATGGGCTTGAAGATGGCATTTGTTTGCTGCTGCTGTTGCTGCTGCTGCTGCTGCTGCTGCTGCTGGCTTAGCGGATTACTGCTGGGAGTGAGGCTGCTGATTAAGGAGCACTGCGGAGTGAAGGACTGCTGTGGCAAGCCTGGGCTGGAGAGCTTCTCCGGGCGGTAGGGTGGGGAGGGCCCCAGGTTGGTGGTGGGCAGAGGAGACATCAGGTGGCCCTGAGGGCTTTTGATGGTAGAGGACACCAGGTTGGCAAGAATTGAGCTCTGTGGGCTGAACTGCGGCTGTTGATTGACAGCTGGGCTGGGGAGCTTCTCAGGAGCATACGGCATGGTGGGCCCAAGGGCAGCATTGCTGCTGGATGCCATGCTTGAGACTAAGGCATTGGGAGAACCTTGGAGAACAGTCCCCGGCAGGTTGCTGGATGACATGCAGGATACCATGAGGCTCGGCGAGCCAAATGACGGCGGCGGTTGCGGCGATGGCACTGGGCCATAAGTTGGGGAGAGGCCTGGAGGAGGCAGAGCAGACCAACTGGAGTTGGGCCCTGGCTGCTTCGTAGCAGATCCCTGCTTGCTGGCCGCCAACACCTTCAGCTGGTGGGCATGATGCCACTGAGGCACCGGGAGTGGGGGCAAAGCCACGGGGTGCATCACCTGGACCTGGCTCTTAGACTGCGTTGTCGCACAGCCAGGTGAGACCATCTGCTTACTGGTGGAGGGAATTGAATAGCTGATCCCTGAAGAGGAGGGCGGGACTTGAAGTGACAGGCCAGTGACCTGGCCGCAACCAGGAGCAAACTCCTTGCTGGATCCAAGACTCTCCAAAGATGACATGTGAGCTGAAGTCTTGCGAGTTGTGCCCAGGGTTGCGTGAGGATGATCTAGGGCCAGTGGTTCTGCTGGCTTGCTCCCCAGTATCTTCTCCAGATCTAGTTCATTCGGAGTAGGGTCTTGAATTTTTGTTAGCTCCTCCAGCAGTTCTTGAAGTTCCTGGTCCACAGCTGGCACACTATTGGTTTTATCATAGTAAGGAACAGTAGGCCCTTTCAGTCCCATTTCTGTGGTCGGTGGTACCACAAACGGTGAGCCCATTACATTGCTGTTCATGGGATTATTTTCGAGTAGTAATGAATGGCCCGCTACCCCAATAGCTGTAGGGTTAGGGGGGTTCATTGTCAATGAAGGAACCTGCAGCTCTGCACATGGCATGCTGGGATGGGCACTTGTGCCCATAGAAAGGGTGACATCTTCAAGGCAAGGCCTCTTGATTTTATTAGGGTAACCCCCTTCAGCCATGCTTGGAAACTGGAAGTTGTCTCCTTCCTGCCTCCTCTTAATGGCTCCCTAGGGGGGGCGGGAGAGAGAGAGAGAGAGAGAGAGAGAGAGAGAGAGAGAGAGAAATTTTTTAATAAAGGCTTGGAACATTAAACTTAATGAACAGGAAACTTGTAAGATAAAACAAATATCTCGGTTTTAAGACATAATTATCAAAACTATATCATATAGCCTATCTTTGGAACCATAATGCTTGTTTCTTTATTGTGTTTCATTTAAACTGTCTTATTAAATTTCAAATAAGCCATTACGTTATCTGTATACTAAACACGACAGAAAGGATATTCTTTGCCCACTTAAAGGAGAGTTCAATGAAACTATGCAGAAGTCACTAGATGAACTATGCTGCCAAAGGCAGACATTTCAGAGCAAACTAGAAGTCGCTAAGATATTTTCAATTCCTGCCTATCTACAGATACCCAGATTTTTAAAAACGAAAAGCATGACATAGACATTGAACTTTTAGAGGAATGAAGGAGATCTGGGTGTGTTCTTTTGGGCAGCTGTCTAAGATACACTGTTTAGAGGAAAACACAAGTTGCAGAACAGTCATTTTTGCATGATTCCATTTATTTTTACACACAAAACACATACACACACATTGCCATGAGCTTACAAGTATAACTTAAGAACATATATGCAATTCCCTTTCTGTTCTCTACATTTTTGTATTGCTTGTTTTTAATGAGAATGACTGTAATGCAAAAAAAAAAGTATAAAATTATCTAAATAAGAAATTCCTCTCTGCAGATGCATCCTCAGGTTGGGGCGATATGAAACAACAGGAAAAGGCCCCCAATCTGAGCTCTGCACCTTAGGGGAGCTGCCCACCACTTATAAAAGCATACCTTTGGGAACAAAGCAATTAGTAATACAGTATTTCCTACTCTTTTATGCTTCATACAGTCATCTGTGGCAGTCATGTCAATGACCATGACCTGCAAATGAGGGGAAAGGGAGTGGAGTGGAGTGGAGGAATAGGGGTTGGTAGAGAGGGGCTTGGAAATCACCCAAATGCCAACAGTCTAATCGATATATTTCTCTCAAAACACTTTTTCATGTAAGAAACTCCCTTTTAGCTTTGGAAGCCTGCCTTACAGGGACATCTGGTGCTGATACTCTCATGTCCCCTCATTTCTGGCACACTGGAGGTCAACACATGCCTGGGGGCCACCTGCTAGCACAACAGTGGTCACGACTCTCATGGCAGACTAAATGTCAAAAGAGATCACCCAAGGCCACATATCTCAGGCCTTGCTGAACAACAGAACCACTTAGAAACACCCAGATTCCCAGGCCCTCTCACCACAAATGGACTGCTTCGATGTCATCGGGGGTGGGGCTCAGGCTTCCAAGTTTTTTCAAAACTCCCTGGCTGGTTCAAAATGGACAGCCAGGTTGTTAACCACTGGCCCAGAGTGTGTGTAGAGGCCATGTGACATAGGGTCCTGTTCCCCAGGCAGTATAACTAGGTCTTGGCCTTGACACTTAACCTCTTTGAGCCCCAATTTCTTCATTTGTAAAATGTGTATAATTTTGGCTCTCATCTCATGATACTGCTCTGACTCTTAAGTAGAATGGCACAGATTCTGTGGCACCTAGGAGACCCTCACTGAGTGGTAGATGATATTACAAAGGGTAGATATGGAAGAGCCCTGGGAATCCAACCCTGTCCTATTAAAGACAAGAATCCTGAGGCCCAGGGAAAGGGCAGGGCTTACCCAGAGTTGTTCAGCTGGAGGGCAGAGGCAGGGCCCCTCCATGACCACTCAGCTGCCTCCTGACCCACTGCCTTAATCCATCACAGTAGCAGAACGTTGACCGCCTTGTCTCCACAGAAGAGGCTCCATCACTCTGAGTGAGGGGAGACTTACTTCCTTCTTTGCCTTTTCTTTTGAAATGACCAAGGCACATGTTTGCCTGGCCATTCATTCAATCAATTATGGGGTGGTCTACAAACAAGTCATCAGGTCCCAAACTGAAATTTGGTCTTTTCCACATTCCCCCAAAGAATTCAACTAAATATGAGATATGGAAAATGGAAATGTCTGAAATGGATCAATAAGGAAAGACTGAGTGTGGGTGTTATGTAGGATATCCTGGAGAGAGTCCAAGCTGGCAGTGGTGGGGCCCAATGTGCTGTTCGTTGATGTCTTGGACTGCAAGACAGGCTTAATGACAGTGAAGTCTTTGTAGAATCAGAGGATTGGGGGATCTGAAGAGAGGGAAGGCAGGGGTTGTGAGTTGCAAAAGCTTGGAATCCCTTGCTCCTGGAGCTTTCATTTAATTGTTGGTCTGCCATTAACCTGTTGGGACTAAGGTGGCAGAAGGTGAGGAAAGCAGAGCGTGACCCCTGGGCGCTAAAGGTAATATTAGGAAACACTGGCAAAGGATAGGGGTCTCTAGCTCTCCGAAATGAGAGAGCATGTGCATGTAAATTTGCAAGTACCTATCAAGTGCATCCAATCCAATGTTCTACAATCAATTCCAATTCTGGAACCCAACCAGCTCCTCAAAGATGAAGTGGATGCCAGGATGCCACCATAGGGTGTCAATGGCAGTCTCAACGCTGGTGGATCCAATTTGCTGGAGCAGGTGCCATACTTGCAGTGCCAGTTCTGCAACTGGACAGCTGCTGGTGCTCACCTCATTGAATGCTTTGTGAGCATGCCTAATCAGGGGACAGGCTGGCCTTGCTGTCCCTAGGGGTGCAGGGGATGCTAGCTGAGCTACAGTGTCAGCACAGGGGGAGATGGGAGCCTCTTATGAGCTTTCCTTTTTCAATGGACTTAGGAGACTCTACTTGGTTAGAAATGCAGCTCTGCATTTCGGATTTTATGGTGAGAGCTTTCAACAGTTAGCTTACAACACCCTGGCTGACTGGCCAGAAACCCAGCCAAGCCCAAACAAGACCAGGGAAGGCAGCTGTATTTACACGGAACTGCCCAGCCTCACTCTAAATGCATCTGCTGTCACCATGCACTGGTGAGGTGTGAACGTCTATTATCCAGTTAATTTTGCCCCTACATATAGGCTCGCCTCAGTGTCTTCCCTTGTGCAGTCCCATGATTTGTTACTCATCTCAACTGCTAGAAGCCAGCTGAGCTTTCCCCCATGCCCAGTGCACACTGGCACCTATGCCGAGTCGCCTGGGTCAGTGGGTGGTGGGCAGAGGTCAGTCTGCCTGGGATGGGTGTTGATTGACTCCATAGCCAAACTTTTTAGATCAAATGCAGCAGATAGCTTCCTACTCTGAATGACTTCCCCTCTCAACTTGGCACTGGGGGGCAACAAGTCCCCAACCAAGCTTCTAGACTCTTCTGAACAAAACTTACAGCTTCACACATGTGCCGTTTTCCAATCTCTGTGGACTCCATTGATAGTAAGCTATTGGTCCCAGCTACCAGCCAGCATCCATCTCCTTCAGGCCATGATCCTGCCCACTCACTGTGAGATATTTTTTTCACAATAATTGAATCAGTAGCCAATGGCAGGATTTCTAGAGAGTACACCTCAATCTCTTTTTATACAAAACAGAATGGGATGCGATTTGCTTATGGTCAACATATCTAGTTAGGGTATAATGACAACACTAGACCTCAGGTGTCCCAATTCCCAGCCTGAGCCCTCACAACTCCTGCCTTTGGTGTGTGGAGGGGTAGCAGAGGGTGGGGGGGAAGGAGGGAAGGGCTGGTGTCCTGGCATCTTTTAGAAAGGAATGACTTTCCATTCGTGAATGTCTAAAGACTCCCATTTCATAATCGGCAGACAAAGCCACCAATGTGATCCCCACGACCTTATAAGCTTCATTAAAATGCATTTGAAAGCATGTGATAGCTTCCCCATCCCCTAAATAATGAGAAAACAAAGGCAACCCTTCTGATAGAGACCAAGTTCAGCTCTGAAGTCAATATTATTTCTGGTTCTCTTTGAACAATGACATATGACAATTTTCCTCTTTCCTACACTTTAGGTCCAGAATGGCAAAAAGGACAAAGATTTCTTGGAAAAGGTCTAGATTATGAGAGTGCAGTCCAGGTTCATAAAATGGGCATAAAGAGAATAAAGCATATATATAGTACACTTCCTAAAGAAGCCTGGCAGGCTGTTATAAACACTTAATTTTGGACACTTTAGCTGGAGGTTTAACAGGAACATTGATGAAAGGCCAGCAAAAATATGCACAGTTCCTACTAGGTACCTATGAGTTCACCCTGAGTTTCTAAGAAACTTATGTTTGTCAACTAGATTGGATTTCAAGCCCTCTAAGACAAGGGTGGTAACCAGTAGACTTGCTCAGAAGAAAGAAATGAAGATATTATAGGGCACAGTGGAGGTGACCCCAGAAGAGATAAGATGATGATGCATGAGGATTGGGTTTGCGGGAACAGAAAGAGGATAAGGGTGGGGAAAGAAAGATTATGCTTGGATATATACATAGGATCAGGTGAGTATACATGTGTATAATATAAATGCCTATATTTGGGTATATGTATCATTTGCATGTTTGTTTTTCAGAAGAATGTCCCCACAAACTGAAAATGACCTTTCCGTAGAACAAACAGGATTTTCAGCATTTCTAGAATTGCAAGACATGAAGCTTTGGAGAGTCCCCGGGTAGCTGGGAATGGCAGAGAATCCTGAATGCTGATTGGTTTCAAGAAGAGTCAGTTTGTCTCAGAACAAATCTCTGCTAACAGGTGGTTTGGAGCAAGAATCTTGACCCAAGAGTAGGGGATTTCTTGGTGCCTCTGGCTTGCCCTGAGCCAGCACACTGCATGCTCAGCACCCCATACAGGCAGAAGCCTGGTGGAGTGGAGGAAGGAGCTCTGGAATATATACCAGAAGACTCGCACTTACATCCTAGCTCCTCCATTTGCTGTGTGACTGTAGGCAAGTCACTCCCCCTTTCCAAAGCCTCAATTGATTCTTCTATAAAGTGGGTGTTTTGACTGCTGTGTGCCTCACAGCATCACTGAGGTACACTCATTGGGAATAGTAATTGTTACTGATGTCATTCTCCAGGACCTGGGTCCCCAAGCTGCCCTATTGCCCTCTACGTGGGCCTCAGCTTGCTCTTTGGCAATTAAGGACACATCCACTACGATGGGGTATCAGGTGGGGGTGGTGGGAGGTGAGTGGCCTAGGCATGATGGCACTGATCTGACAGCCAGCAGTGCCTTTAAAATCCCACCTCCTGTTGCTCTCTACCACTCACCACTCTCAGTTCCCTCATACTGTATGTAGCATTCAGCCACCCCAACTTGAGGACTTGTGGCTTCAACAAGCTTCAAGCAGAGCTATCTGAGTGGTAGCACCAATAAATGTAGAAACAAGCTGACCTGGGTGAGGGATTTTTTAGAACTGTTTCCTTCCATTCTGTAATGTGGATGCACCAGTTGAAAGAACTGGTAACTCTAATAATGGCCCCAAACCTATAGATGCATATGGATTTAATGACCTCTTAACATCTACTGTGCCATTCCCCGAGAAGAGGAAGTATTCTATCATCAAACAAGCCTTTCTAGAGCACTAACCTTCCACTCCTGAGCTGTCAGAATGCCAAGCCCTTAGAGGCTGGTGTCTCCCACTCATGTTATGGCTGGTGAGGCCACAAGCCAGGAAGAGATGTGCCCGTGGGCCAGACTCTCTGACACCCAGTTGACCTCTTTTCACAGTACAAAACCCTGAGACAGTCTCCTACAAACACATTCTAATGTAGTGTCATTAGTGGGATAAAGATGATTACTTGAGGGAGAAGAGAAAGATGGAGTTCTTTACAAATAGCTGAGTGGATTTGGCAAAGCTAGCCTACAGATGAAAACAGGTGCTGACTTGAGGCTGGACTAGAAGCTGAAGGTCAAAGCCAAGTGCACTCTCCCAGTTCAGAGGACCATGTCTGTGCAGGACTCAGGTGAACAAGTGTCATCTGTGTTTCATCTGAATTAAGCATGAGCCCAAAAACATACAGGGAAGGAGAAAGAGTTGAGGTTTGATGCCACAGATCTGAGATTGGTGGCGGCCAAAGCCACTGGGCAGACCTGGATTTCTATCTGTGAAGAGGGCAGAAGGGGTAAGTTTCAGCTGCGTGGGAATCACATGCTACATGAGGTAGCCATGGCTTTCCATCCAGAAAGTCTTTAAGACTTCCGCTTGTGACTAGTGAACATGGCAGCAATATCTTGCCTTACAGCAAGGTCCCAGTGGGTTGCAATGGCAGGGTCAGGACCAAGATGACACTCTTCCCCATCGCCAGGACATCTATTTGAGTAGTTTAAATGGGGCAAAGAGAAAAAGAGTTGATCATTGCTCAGCAACTATTCCTCCTGTACTCAGGTGCACATTTCTGTTTTATGGGGATTGAAGTTTATACAATTTTGGGGGAGTCTTCTTTATGCAAGATAATATAAGATACAAAGGACAAAATTAGGTACCAGGCCTTGGAAGGTGTGAAGGATGAATCATGAAGCTTAGACACAAGTGAATTTGCATCTGTTTGTGCCCCAACCATGGGGCTAAATAAAATGGCAAAAGGCTTTAAACCTTGAAAGGCATTTGCTTGCATGGGACTCCTGACAACTGTGTAGGTGGAAGAAGAATCCAGAAACACCTGGTTAGCCCAGTGCATATTCTGGAGACCATGCTTCTAGAATAAGCACATTTTAGCCACACAGCACCAGCTCCTGGCTCTAAGATCTTCTAACTGTCTGCAGATGCACCCAGCCCAGTTAGCAGATTTTGGAGCCAGGCTGTTTGAGCTCTGATGCCACAGACATTGAGACTGGGAGGGGACATGGCATAAGGAGCATCAAGTCAGTCCAGAGATCCTCCCCATGATCTAGGTCCTCTTTCTTTCCACCTTCAACGAGGTATGATTGACAAAAATTGTATTTATTTAGGTTGTACAATGTCATTGTTCAAAACATGTAGAACACGATGATTTAATATATACATACGTTGTAAAATGATTTAAGTCCCTTTTTTAATTGAAGTAAAATTCACAGAGCATGAAATGAACCTTTTTAAGAGTACAATTCAGTAGCATTCAGCACGTTCACAATGCCGTGCAACCAAAATGAGGAGAGTGAGGCCCACTTCATAAATTTGTTATAAAGATCACATGAGCTTAGAGATGTAAAGTGAGCACCATGCCTGGCATGACATACATACCAAATAAATATTCTCTCTCTCTTCACTCTTGAAAATGCAAACACATTCTTAGTGGTCCTAAAATAGCCATTAACGTAGTTTACTCAGCAGCATTTGCCATTCAAGGCAGATCTGCCTCTATTCATTGGCTGTACTCCTCAACAGCTGTGTGCAAGCCTAACTTTTGTAACCCAAATCCTAATAAAATGCAACAAGAATTTGCCATTGAAAGGAAATCCTCAGTAAATTCTTTTATGAAGTGAAAGATCTGTCATCCAAACTTTTCTTTTTTTAAGGTGTGCACTTGGGGACATTGCCCTTTCTTATAATGAATCCTAATTTAATTTTGGCCACGAACACATGCTAATATTCCACAGCCCCAAAGCACACAGCGACAGGAGTAGGTTACATATTGAAAATAATGACAATCTAAAAAAAAAAAAAACATTTCTTTCACTATACGTGGAAAGTATCTGTGATTGCATCATGGAACATGTCACATAACCTGACAAATTTCCCCTGCTTCGTGTGTGCGTGCATTTGTGTATGCATGTGTGTGTTCACATTGGCTGTGTGATATGGTGGTGGTGCTGCTGCTGGTATACATGATGTTGAAAGTAATGGTGGCAGTGATAGTGGTAGTAATGGTGGTAGAGGTTTGGATGGTTGGTGGTAGTGGTGAAGGCAGTGATGGTGGTGGTAGAGGTGGTGGTAGTCATGGTGATGGTTGTGGAGATGGGGCTGATGATCAGGGGGTGTTTCTACAGGATATTTCTTTTCTTTCTACACCTCTCTGTAAGTAGCTCCAGTGACTGGGCCAGATGAATAAGACTTACCCTGAATGTGTTATTAACATAAATCTCAAAACCGTCTCCTTGCAGTCACTCATAATTATCTTTTCCTCACCTGGAAATTGAAGCTGAATTACTGGTGAAAACAGAGGAGATTTTTGTTTGTTAAAATGCTTCCAATAAAGTAATTTTATGTCAGATTTAACTACAGGAAAGGGCAAGGCATTTCTAAGTTCCTTAGATGTCATGTGGCTTTAAAAAATAGAATGGATAGCAGTTACTGTATACTTAGCTCTTTGAAGCCATATATTCAGAAAGCAGATGTTGGGTGTTGGTGTTTGGGGGCTGGCTTCCTGGAGACATTTTATATTGACCAGGTTCATTGTTCTAAATACCAAAGGCTTGACTTCAAGGAGGAAAAGAGGCAAGAAAATATTCACATTTTCTAACAGTGTCACACAAGCAGCCCTAACACTAGACAATTTCAGTGCCTAGAGCTTATTCTAGAAACAGAGGCAGCTAGAGACAGTGGCAATGAACTTTTGTCCACTAAAGAGATGAAGCTTCTAACCATACAAAGCACGGCTGTCTTGTAAGTCCAGAACAGAAATACCCCCAGAATGAGCATACACCAAGTAGGGAAGTAGTGAACCAGACCTAGAAGGAGCTGGAATTCTAGTGGGACAAACAATAAATGAACAAGAACAAGAACAGAGTATGAGCAATATTCTTCAGAGGACTGAAAAAATACTAATGTGACAGTGGCCAGGTGGCTCTTCAGAACAGGAGACATTTAGGCAGACATCTAAATGCAGGCCAGGAGACAGACTGAGAACAGAACGCTCTGGGCAACAGGGCAGAAGTGAGAAGGCCCAAGGGGAAAGTTCTTGGCGTGTTCCAGGGAAGGGCAGGTGGCCAGTGGGCTTGATGAACAGCGGGCCTGGGAAGCAGCCGTGAGCTCGCACTGGGCTTTGCCAGCCATAGGAAGGGGGGTGAATTGTAGGTTATTGGCAGTGGGAAGCCACTGGGTGGAGGTTGTTAAGCAAAGGAATGATTGGCTTGACCTGTCTGTGAAAGGTCTCTCTGGATGCCAATGGGAGAGGGAGAAATGGATGTTACAGATAGGACAAAGACCAGTTACCAAGGCAAGGACACTGGAGAAGGGATAGGATCCAGAGCAAGGGTCAGGCCAGCTTTGGCAGAGGAAAGGAGCAGAACCCTTGAGGAGACGTGAAGATCCGTGATTTCTCCTCAAGCGGCACAGAGAGGAGTGCCCATTTACTAGGGGAAACTACAGCCTTGGAAAAAATGAACCAAAGCCCAGTGACCTAGATCAAGGGATGGCAAATGTTCTCTGTAAAGGCCTCAATAGTAAATATTTTATGCTTTGCAAGCCATGTGGCCTCTGTTGCACTCCACAGTATGCAATATGTTAACAACTGAGTGTGGCTGTGTGCTAATAAAACTTTATTTACCAAGACAGGCTGTGGGCCAGATTTAGCTCCTGGGGTAGAATTTGCCAACCCTTGACATAGAGCACAGGCTGAACATCTTCCCCAAGATAAATAATTATTTCCGAATTGTCTTCCTCACACTGCAGGTGGCCGTGTAGGCCTACTATTCACAAGAAAATGGTAGGTAACATTTTTGGAACAGAAAAGTTTCAAGATTTTGACCATGGTCCAAGTTAGGTGACCATTTCTGAACTGGGCAAGGTACACAGCACTCCCAAATGCCACATTTCACCTTCACTAAAGACAGTTACCATTGAGCATGTGCTGGTGGGGTGCTCCGCAGGTTCCAGTAAAAGGAGAGAACACTGCCTCCTCCAGAATGCCCATCTGCCTTGCTCATACAGCCTTTCTATACTCTTGAACAATTTCCATGTTGTACGGCCTCACCTTCTACCCCTTCCATTCCCAGCCGACTGCTCTGGGTCAATGTTAAGGCCACCATGTTAGGCCTGTACATTTCTGTCTCCACATAGCAGCTCTCTGAAGACCAGGCTGTTTCCTCCTCATCTCTATACCCCTAGAGGACCCAGCCTCGTGACAGGGCTCAGCTGGCATCTACAGATTTGAATTAACCATTGGAGCAAAAGGTTTCTTGCAAATTATCTTGTTCCCTTCCCGTTTCTAGCACAAGGCCAAGAGACAACCTCTTTTCAGAAGCTATAATGAATTTACTAACTGGCCCAATGACCTTGTGCACGCCCCTTCTCCTTTGTGTGTTCTTGGCCTCTTAGGTTCAACAAAGGAGGTGGCTTGGGATGATTTCTGGCCAAGAGGAACAGCAGCCATTGCTTATTGAGTATTTACTATGTGCCAGGTACCGTGCCACGGGTTGAGGGGGCATAAGAGCAGGAGATCTCAGGGTCATGGAGCTGACAGCCTTGGGAAGCAACTGAATGAAAAAGCTCTGGGTGGGGAGTCAGGAGAGTGACTGAACTGAACAGCACGGGAGGGAGGCAGACAAAGGCAAGGTTGTGTGGAAGGGCAGGGGAGTGGGAGGTAGTAGCAGCAGCAGCTATGCCTGGGCCTTGGGTCTGGGCCTCTAGTAGTTAAGTTAAGCTCCCTGTGGTTCCTGCCTGCCTTTCTTACTTTGGTCCTTTGGGACTGAAGATCTGGTGAGATGGGAGGTAGGAAATGAGGAGGAGAATGGAAAGGCAGGAAGGAAGGGGAGGAGAAGGAAAAGCAAAAGGGGAGGAGGGAGGGTTTGGGCAAATTACTCTATGTTGACTGTAGAAGTCAAAATCTGTAGCCCAAAACTTAGAAACACATGCTTGCCCCCACCCCAAGTTCATTGAACTTGGCACCCCAGGGGCAGCATATGACCCAAATATATGTCTGCAAGCACAGTCACACTGAGCTCTCCAGCTGGGGATTTTCAGTAAAAGCAAGAGGCCTCAGTTGCCACAGGCCAACCCAAAGTTTAGGGAGTCCCAGGCCCCCATCCCCAGGGCCAGCTCCCTGGTTTGCACACACCCTAGAGGAGATAATAATCGAGCTTTAGCTCAGCTGGGCTCTCCTGCAGCTCCAACCTGGGGTCTACTCTCTTCCCCAAGGAGCTCAAGCTCCAGACACCTGTCACCTTGGGCCTAATGTCAAGAAAGCTGGGGGCAGGAGCCAGGCAGAAATGCAGACAAGGCCAGCATGGACTCCTGGAAGTCCAGAAATAAGCAGTACCAAGTTCCCAGATGCCAGCAGAAGCCAGCTGCCAAACAGAACTCCCCCTCCCAGCATCCTCTCCTTCAAACAGACTGCAATTTTCAGGTCACCGGTTTGCTGAACTGGGCTATCCAGACAGAACCCAGATGCAGAGCCCAGCGGTATGGTGCAGCCCGCAGCCCTGGCGGAAGAGATCCGTCTGAAGGCCCGCCCTGGTTGGGTGTTTGGAGCAGGAAAGGACCCATGCTGCAGGAAGAGGAGGAGGGAGCAAAGGGAGCGAACAGCTGCGTGCTCCACGGGGAGGATCCCCAAAATAGAAAGGCGCATACGCACTGCAGGCCTTGACCCAGAATGCTCAGAGCTACACCATAAATCCAGCTCTCCTCAGTGCAGTGGGGTTGTTGATGAGACTAAGATATCCTCAGGGGTCCTGTGTGTTTCTACCTGAACTCCAAGGACACACGTTTCCCATAGCCCTTCTTAGCCAATGCCAGTCTCTAGTGATTAAAAAAAAAGTGCTAACAGAAGTTAGTCCTGTGTGGTTTATACCACATTCATATCCACATCTTGTTCATTGTCATCCAGAAACCCTGACGTGGGCAGAGGGCAGATTATTAACCCTATTTTACTGATGTGGAGACTGAAACCCAAAATTCATGCAAGATCTCAGTGCCAGGGACAGCTGTCTCCACGATGATCTGATTCCTGGACCACCTTGTTCCTGGAAGTGGGGCCACACACATAGCTCCCCTCTCCTGAGCCAGACCTGAACCTGCAACATGCCTATAGCCTGAATGGAGCAGGGGACACTGGGCTTCTTTCTTCTCTGGGCTTCCATGACTGTTCAGACAATTCAGATCAGGTCCCAGCTGGCTGTTTCAATCTTCCTGTGGGGTTTTTAATCAGTCTGACTCACTACTCACAGGCTGGAGAGTGGACGATCCTGGCCAGAAGGTTCCAGGGAGCCACCAGGATGAAGTAAAGATGCTTCCACACTTTCTCTGTTTGTGGCTATCTCTGCTACTGGAATAAAATCTTCAGGCAACCTGGGACTCTGTTTTGTCCCTAAGAGTCACACTGGCCTGCAGAAGGCCTAACTATCGGAGCTCCTAAGCTAGGAATGGGAAGGAGCAGAGAGGGAAGCACTTTGGAGTCAGGGCGCCTGCCTTTGCAGTCTGAATTTCCTGCCTACTGACTTTGTAACACTGGGAAAGTCTCTACACTCTTGGACCTTCAGTTTCCTCACTGGTGAAGTGCAAATATGAATCCCCACACCACAGGAACAGATGAGCTAATTAATACATACAAAGTAGCCGACATAAGTGAGCCATCAACCACTATCTCCTCCCAGTTCCAGCATAAGACAAGAAGAACTACAGAACAAGACAGAATTCTTACCAGTAGAGGTCTGGAAATTGTTTGTTCCTTAACTATGAACTGCTGTAGCCCAAGGTCTAGCCCAGGGCTGGACATATAGGAGGGACCCTGGAAATGTGGTCTCAAGAGGAAAGGTATTTGTTGAAGGTCTCATGAAGCGCTAGTTACAGCCCTGGAATCAAACTCAAGGTCTCCTTACTGAGTCCCTTGCTCTGTTTACAAAGAAAAGCATGTACCTCCAAGAATGAGAGATGCAAACCCTAAACCTGATCACACAGCCAGCAGGAGGTAAACAGACCTATTCCAAAGGTTGCCAGTCTGAAGAAGAGGCCATCTAGAATGAGACCAGGATTTTTGTAGTGATCAAAGACTCCATGTTCCCTGTTACACTCAGGTCTCCCCAGGCTTTCTCAGCCCCACTTGCATTTAGAGGTTAAGAAGAAGGGATGAGGAGTTGGTTTCTGTCATACTGTGGGTAGAAAGCAGGCTGCCCTAGGGACCACGCAAATGGGGACCCTTGACATAGTCCCCTACCTTCTCACTGGGCAGCCTTCTGTAAGTCACTGGATTTCTCAGACCTTAGTGTCCTCATCCATCAAGAGGGACAATGGTTGAGAAGCTCAGAAAGAATGTCGGGGAATGCCAACTCACTGTAAGCTATAGAATGAGCCGTTTATTGTCATTAAATGATGAGATACAGAAAATGAGCGTTGAGCACAGTATTTCCTTCCTTCTCCAACTGTCTGTCTAATGCCCTCGGCACCCTAATTTTGTCTGGCACTACCTTGTGAACAGAATAGGTGGCTTCTCAGAGCTGGGGAATCTTTGCAACTTGTGGTGGGGTGTTGACTGAGACAGAGATGACACATGACGTACACACTGAGTTCCAATTCCACACAGGCTCCGGAGCACTCCTATCTGGAGTTCTGATGCTATAAGAGTCTTACACTAGTAATCAACAGACCCACCAATCTGGAGAAGAAAGAGAGATCTTAACTTCAAAGAGAAGGACCAAACATTCTGTCTTCTGTCTCCTCCTAAAACTCCACACACTAACTGCAGAGGATGGATGCCTTATTAACCTTGGGCAGATGCCCAAATGTTCAAAAGGTAAAATTTCACTTTTCTCCCAATCACAAGAGCCATTAAGCAATCATGCTCCCGAATGAATGAACAAATGCTGAGAAGGTACTCACATTGCCGAGATTTCTTGTGATTATTCCTGCCTGATCTGTGTTTGGTGCTTTGTGATTTTCAACATGTTTTAGATCTAAGAGTTAGCAGAATACAGTGGTGACAAGAGCAGGCTCTGAGCTCTGCCACTTCTTAGCTCAGTGAGTTTGGCCAAATTGCTTAAACTCTCTGAGCCTCAGTTTCCTGGAGCTAGCCTCTTCATCTCAAGATTATGCCAAGCATTACAGGAGATAATGCCCCCAACATGTTTAGCAAGTGCCTGGCACCCAGTCAATGCTTAGTTAAAGGTGGCTATCTTTATTCCTGGTTCATTTGACCTTTGTTCTCAGGGAGGGCAAAGGATGGGCATAGGTAGTTAGGAGCAGAAACAAGACTAGAATCCAGGTGTCCTGAACCCTGGTCTCAGGCCAAGACCAACTGTCACATCAGATGGACATTTTACTGTAAGAGAGCTATAAATTACTCACATGGAAATCCCAGGGCTATTTACAAGAGTTCTCCTGTGAGACTGACAGAATTTTATTAACAGACCTTCAGTTAAAATGTTTTTTTGTTGTTGTTGTTGTTGTTGTTGTTAGTTTGTTTTCTTGGGAAGAGACAAGAGAACCAGGTAAGCTAAATGTCTGAATCAGATCTCCATGTTGAGGATGTTTTCAGGAGGGAGGAGAGTGGTATACAAGGGATGTGCTTCTAGATGCCCACAGTTTCCTGGGACTGGGGTGCAGGTTGTCATCCCTGGATGTTAGGAAACATCAGAGGTAGAGCAAGCAACAGAAACAGCTGAAATCTGGTTCAGGCCACACCCGGGAACTGTAAGCCCAGCTCCTATAAAGGACCTTCTGCTGCTGCTAACATCCTGGACCCTGCAATAACTTGTTTGGACAGCAGGTTTTATTGTGAACCTAAAGGCCATCTCTGCCCATCTCTGTCTCTCAGTCGGCAAACACCCAGGCTGCTGAGATCCTCAGTGTGGGCAGCAGAGCTCTGTGTTAGCACCAGTATCTTCCTGAGGCTGCAGAGCGATCGACCAGCCATGAATGTTCAGCTATGCTCAAACCTGCTGATGATAGCAGCAGTGCCTGGCCTGCCCAGGCTCCACATATACCTGTTACCTGTTATGCCCGGAACAAAAGAGCAGGCACCCTCACCGTCATCCCCGTCAGAGACCATATGCATCTTCCAAGACAAATGTGGTTTTTACTGTGAAGAATTTGCTTTTGGAGCGTGAAACATATTTTTGGATCCCCCTTAAATGGGGCAAATCCTGGGTCTTTTAGGACAGCTTAAAGTTTCAGAAACAGGTCACTCAGAGGCAAGGGCAAAGAACAAGGTGTGCCACAAAAGATGGAGAAGAGTTGATTTTGATCAAGTCCAAGGTGTGACTTTAGAGTCCAAGACTCTAAGGCAATGAAGGTGAATTTTGACAAGCCTTAGAAAGGGCTCTAAAGTCCATTTGCAAACAAAAGCCAAGCCTAGAAATGGCATGAGCAATGGCAGCTTCTTCAGAGTGAGGGCGCAGATGGCCACTCCAAGGATCCATCTAAGTAAAACCTTTCTGGCATTGAGGTCTACACTGATCAAAATCAAAGCAGTTACTTGCTAGTCACACTTTTTAAAAGGGTATTGGTGGGGCAACTGAGAAGACAACAACCCCTGCAAGTACAACCTACCCGTTCTTTTTTTCTTGGGAAAGAAACAAGTGCGACACAAAGGAGAAACTGAAAGGTCACACTGAAAGTGGTCATGGGCTCTGGATGCATTACCAAGAGATTTTCCTTCACTGACTCGGGTGTTCACCATGAAAGAGCAAGACATAAAACGGCAGTTAGGATGGAGGTTAGAGGCTGCCTTGTAGGTGGTGCCTGACTGAAGAATCGGCAATATGAAGGACAGGCTGCTGGCCAATTAATTGCTCCATCGCTGCCATCCCATCTGACTGCCACCTCTGTGAGAGCTGGAATTCTAGTAACAAAGTTTTGTAAATGCCTATATAGACAATTTGATACTACATTCTCAATACATTGTTGGTGGAAGACAATGAGGAAAAAAAAAAGAGAAGCAAGACTTCAACAACCTCCCCCACCCCCCTGCACACAGTGAATCCTAGACTAAATAGAACGCTGACTTACTGAAAGTGGTTTGCCCTTGGGATCGGATGAAGCAGGCCCTCTAGTTATGTGAAATGACATTACCTCAGGGCCCTGAGCTCCCAGTTCTCTGAACAGGAAGGAAGCAGACCCACGGCTCTATAAGAGCCATTTCCTCTCTGCTCTATTAATTTCAGAGATTAGGTCTGTGGACTAATACACTGAGATAACAGCCATTGTGTTTGCTGCAACTCCTACCAACCGAACTAATCTTAGTAGCCTGGTGATGTTGCAGGCTGTTATTGTCAAATTAAACTAACCAATGGCTCTCATGGTCCCTTCTGTCATCTTGGCTCCTAGAACTACCACTGGAATCCTTAACCCTGAGTTTCAGGCACACAGATGATGTCGGAGTTCCATGGGAGGAAAGTAGAAATTGGTCAAATGGGTTTTTAAAAGGACATTAGGGCCAGAGAGCTGAATGGGAATCTCTTTCTGTGCCTTACTCACTGGCTTCCTGTTCTCAGTGGTACCAGGAAGTTAATGCAATACATCTAGTGCCTGTCATTCCCACATTCCCTGTTTCTGTTAAGAGAAAAAGTAGGCTTGTCTTCCTTCTCGCCCTTCCTCCCTTTCTAGTTAAAGGGGAGCAGTGCAGAAATCACTGGACTGAGAATCCAGATGGAGCCTTGGACTGTATTTCCTGCTCTTCCAGAAATTCACAAGGGCAAGGTCACTCACCCCCTAGATCTTTTCTAGGTCAGATTCCAATTTCTTACATCTGGGGTTGGTTCCCTGCCATCAAGTCTGCACACAGATTTTCAATAATACATCTTACGTTCAAGTTTAAGATTAGAAGCATTCAACACCCCCCTCCCCCCAATAGCCCATTGTCTGACCGATTCCTGGAGCTTTCTGGGCTCCTGACGATTTCCCACCATGGCGATATGGGGAAGCATGCTGTTGATTACAAGCCGATTTTTCCAGTCATCCATTGTTTGACCTGCAATTTTATTCTCGACTCTCCAAGGTGTTTCCCAAACGACCTAGACACAGGGCTTAGGGAGACAAAAAGTACACTGTCTTTCAGATACGAAGATGAGACAGACCATTGACCGCGTGAATCACAAACTTCCACTCTGAGAACAGGTTTGGGCGGAGCCAGCCACATTCCTTTTCCTGTCTCTCTCGCCACCCCACCACCCTCATTGAGCCCTTCTCTCCCGCAGAGGAGGTGAGGCAGATGGATGGGATGAGATGGCAGGCTGTGGCCATGGGGCAGAGCAAAGTCACTGGAGACTTTAGGGATGGGTGGAGAAACAGCCTGATATAATTAAAATCACACTGGGTTCAAAGGCAGGGAATGTGGGTACTAGGTCTGGCTTTGCTTTTGTGTGGTAGGCAGTGAGAGCTGGGGAATGCCTCTTCTGTTCTTGACACAGCCTTCTTATATGAAAACCATGGTGGTTGGATCAGGTGATGGCTTATGAGCAGCCTGTTCAGCTCTACTAGAGTAAGCCTTATGGCCCATAGAAGGGGCAACTCTCATTCCTGCACCCAGCCAAGTGAGCTACTAGTTAGTTCATAACCTGACAGTCAGTGGAAGGAAGCAATGAATGTCAGAAGGGGCTCATGAAACTCCAGTGAACTGGTTTATAAAAAACTAATCAATCAGTCTGTGATCATGGCCACCCCAATATGTGCCCTCCATGACAGATGAATAGACATTTGCAAACTCAGGCAAAACTGTTTTTTTTTTCATTTATTTGTTTTCATGCTGTATACATGAAATAAGAGCCCTGCTGAGGCATTCATATATGAGGGAAACGCTCCTGCCCCTAAATATCCTTGGCAATATAGAATTCAGGCTCTAAAATTTCAACATCCAGACTTCTATCTCTGTAAAAATGGAGTATTTTTCCCATTCTCCCACTGATTACAACCAAAACCTCTAGACATTATATACAAAACAAACATAAGAACACCCTGGGATTCTGATCAAGATGGTGGAGTAGGTAAATGCTGTGCTGGCCTCCTCCCAGACCACATCAAAATTACAAGCAAACTATAGAGCAACCATTACTGAGCATTGCCTGAAGGCTAGCTGAAAATAAGTCCTATAACTAAGGAAATACAGAAGAAGACACCTTGAGACTAGTAGGAGGGGCTGAGATGCAGAATGTGCTGGTCCCACACCTATGTGTGGAGGTTAAAAACTGGGAGTGATATCTTGGTTCTGAGAGTCCCCCTGGAGGAGCGAGGGGATCCCAGCCCAGAGTTCCAGTGCCAGGGAGACAAGTCTCTATAACTTCTGTCTGTGAAAACCAGCAGGCATTGTGGATAAGTGAGATGGAGGATGGCTGGAGTGCCAGGTGTTCTGCTTAAAGAGCCCACGTGTGGATTTACTCACTGATGGACTCATTTGCTCTGAGCTCTAGCACTGGGGCAGCAGCTCAAAAGGTGCCAGGGTCACACGGGGAGGAACTGAATTGTCTGGCTTCAGGGCAAGGGCTGGAGGGGCAGCTTTCTCCTAGACAGAAGTGCTGGTGGAAGGCTTTGTTCCTTTCTTGAGTCCTCCCATCACCCAGCCCACATGCTCAGGTAGGTACCATATCTGAGTCTCCATCAACCTAGCTAACATCAATCGCCTTGACCTGGTAATTCCAAGACCCCGCCCCATCCAACCTGTGGGTCCACCCAAGTGATTCTCAGTGATTTTTCCGTACCAACAGCCTGTCTTGCCTCATGCTTCACAATTTCCTATAGTCTCTCAAAGGTCCACAAATCCCAAACAAGCAGCATCTGTCCTCAGTGTGTCCCATACCACTTGCAAAGCAGCCCCAAGCCCGGAAGTACTGGCAGCTGGCATCAGTTCACAGCTTAGCTTCTCCCAGGCACCTCCAAGCCCAGCACAAGTGGCAACCATCTGCAGATCACTTTGTAGTTTATGCCAAGTGGCTCTGGGCAGGACATAGGCAGTGACTGATCTTGGTCTGCATCAGAGCCCCTCCTAAGAGGCCCCAGAATGAACACACCCGGTGGCCAGCTTCAGACCACAGCACTACCCAATCACCTCCACAAACAACACACCCAAAGGGCAGACTGGGCAGGCACCAGAGCCCTGCTAAAGCAAATCCTGCTCCATAGAGTCAGCTCCTGCACAACAGCTCCTCCACTATACTCACAGTCAATCCTCACAACCAATCAGCCTGAGGGTCAATCCCCCCCACTGCAAAAAGCAATCAAGACTCAAGTGCGACAGGAGGTCATACACAACCCACAAAAGGGCCACACTTGGAGTACCCAATTCAGTTGACCAGGGAGGCTGAGCCTCAGGGTTCCATAGCTGATTTCTCACCAGAAATTTTGCAAGCCAGAAGGGATTGGTAGGAAATATTCAAAGTAATGAAAAGCAAGGACCTACAACCAAGATTACTCTACCCAGCAAAGCTATCATTTAGAATCTAAAGGACAGATAAAGAGCCTCCTAAGACAAGAAGAAGCTAAAGGAGTTCATCACCACCAAGCTAGTATTATAGGAAATGTTGGAGGGTCTTCTTTAAGAAGAAGAAAAACAGATTAAAATATGAATAATGAACTGGCAATAACTACATATCTATCAACAATTACTTTAAATATAAAAGGATTAAATGTTCCAATCAAAAGACATTGTGGCTGAATGGAGAAGAAAACAAAACCCTTACATATGCTGCCTACAAGAAACTCACTCCAGATCTAAAGACACACACAAACTGAAAGTAAATGGATAGAAAAAGATATTACATGAAAATGAAAACAAAAAAACTGGGGTAGCAAGACTTATATCAGAAAAAATGGACTTTAAAACAAAGGTTATAACAAAAGACAAAGAAGGACCCAGTCATCCCACTTCTGGGTATTTTTCCAAAGAAATCCAAAACACTAACTTGAAAAGACATATGCATCCATATGTTAACTGCAGCATTATTTACAACAGCCAATATGTGAGGGCAACCTGGGTGTCTATCAATAAATGAATGGGTAAAGTAATACACACATACAGTGGAATATTACTCAGCCATGAAAAAAATGAAATCTTACCATGTGCAACAACATGGATGGACCTACAGGGTGTTATGCTAACTGAAATAAGTTAGAAAGAGAAGCACAAATACCATATGATTTCACTTATATAGAGACTCTAAAAAACAAAACAAACAAAGAAAACAGGAACAAACTCATAGATACAGAGAACATTTTGAGGGAGCAGTTTTGGGGGAGAGGGTGGAAAATAAGGTATTAAGAAGTACAAATTGCTAGTCAGAAAATAGTTCTGGGGATGTGAAGTACAGCATAGGGAATATAATCAATAATATTGTAATAACTATGTATAGTGTCAGATGGGTATTAGAATCACTTTGTAAGGTATATTAATGTCTAATCACTATGTTGTACACATGAAACTAATATAATACTGTGTTGTCAACTGTAGTTGAAAAAATAAAATTACTTTTAAAAAAGAGAAGATCCTGAATGTTGGGGAGAAAAAGGTACACTGGATAGGAAACTTATGATCTGAACGAACACAGTGGTAAGTTCCCTGGGTTTTCTTTTGCCTCATAGAACCCAGATGTGGATCTGAAGAAGCCTGCAACCCAAAATGCCAATGGGCACAAAAGGGCCCCAACAAAAGCCTGCTCTCATTAGACCAAGGACCAGGGAAAAGGCAGCCTACCAAGACAGACATCTTTTATGCAAAAACTGTTCTAATTCAGGAAAAAAAAGTGTGATTTCACCCAGTCCCATCAGCAAACGCCAAGTGAGGGGCCTTGATCCTACCTGACCTGGCAGTAATGATTTGTCTCTCCTTGTCCCCACTAGGGTGGTGTCAGAGTAGGCCTAGTAGAAACTCAGAGAATGAGTCCACATCCCATCTCTGCCAATGTCAATGTAGATTACATGGGAAAATGAGGCCCTCCTACCCATCCCAGCCAGGGAGGCATCAATGGAAGCCTAGTGGAGAGCTGGAACTATCACCACTGCTCAGCAGTAATGAGGAGCCCAAACTTCCCTGGTGTCAATGAAAGCTAAGTGAAGAACCTGGACTGCTGTACCCACATGGCAGAAATTAGATGGTGCCCCCCTTATCTGCTGGAGCATCGTCAGAGGAAGTCAGCTAAAACAGAAGATCTAACTCAGTGCTGAAATACCAGAACTGTCAAACCAGAATCCTATACACAGTGAAAATAGGCTTCAGGTATGGAAGGGAAATCAAGACATTCTCAGATGACAGAAAACTAAGAGGATTTGTTAATAACAGACCTCACCTAAGAGAATGACAAAAGGAAGTTCTCTAAACAAAAAGAAAATGATAAAAGAATTTTTGACATTATAAAAGAGGAAAGAACAATGGAAAGAAAAAGTATGAGTAAATATAATAGACTTTCCTTCTTTCAAGATCTGTAAATTATCTTTGATACTTGAAGCACCAACATGTGGTTCTAAATGTATATAGAAAAATATGCAACACAATTGCATTATAAACAGAGTAGGATGAAGGAATGGAAAGATAGGAAGAAAGGTGTCTGTACTTTACTGGAAATGGTAACATGTTAAAACCAGTAGACTGTTATAAATTACATATACATGATATAATACCTAGAGCAACCACTAAAAATGCTACACTAAAAGGTACATGCAAAAATACTATACCTGAATCATCAAATGGAATTCCAATAAATGTTCATGTAACCCACAGGAAGTCAGGAGAAAGAAAATAGAGAAAAACAGAGAACGAAACAAAATAAAAATAAGTTGGCAGAACCATGCACTAACATATCGAGAAGTACATTAACTGAAAATCATCTACCATACCAATTAAAACACAGAGATTGGCCAAGTGCATAATAAAACATGACTCAACTATATGATATCTGCAAGATGCTCAATTCAAATATAATGATAAGGGCAGGTTGAAAGTAAAAGGATGGAAACATATATATCATGCAAATGTTAATTAAAAAAAGTGTAGCAGCAGTAGCTCTAGTAATATCAGAAAAAATAAACTTCAGAACAAAAAAAATTACATACAGAGATATTACATAATAATAAAAGGGCCAATACATCAAGAAGACACAGTAATCCTAAATGTGCATGCACCAAACAACAGAGCTACATGATATGTGAAGCAAAAAATAAAAGAACCGAAAGGAGAAATAGAAAAATTCCATTTCTTTTTTGGTGGAGACGTCAACATCCTCTCTCAGCAATCGAAAGACAGAAAATTAACAAGATATAGAAGAACTCAACACCATTATCTAACAGCGTCTGAGCGACATTTATTGAACAACCACTAAAAAAATAAACCAGTAAAACTTACATTATTTTCAAGCACCCAAGGAATATATACCAAGATAGACATGGTCTAGACTATAAAACAATTGAAATTTTTTCAAAAAAAATTGAAATGATAGATGGTGTTTTCTCTATGACAGAATCAAATTAGAAAACAATAACAAAAAGGCAAGAAGAAAATCTCCAAACACTTGAAAACTAAACATCACATTTTAAAAAAATTCATGAGTCAGTCTCAAGAGAAATTTTAAAGAATACAATGAACTAGACTTATTGCGTTGATTACTTTATAAAGTATATAACTGTCCAATCACTGTGTTTACACCTGAAACTAATATAATGTATGTCAACTATAATTGAAAAATAAATTTAAAACAAAAACTAAAAAACACTGAACTGAAAGAAAATGCAATATATCAAAACTTGTGGAACACATGTTAAGCTGTGCTGGGAGTGAAATTTATAGTACTAAATGCTTACAGTAGAAATAAGTAAAAATCTAAAATCAGTAATATAAGTTTCCACCTGAAAATCCAAGAAAAAGAGCAAAATAAATCCAAAGCAAACAGAAGGGAATATAAAAAACAGATATTGTTATTAAAGTAATATTGAAAACCAAAAAAAAGTTAAAGCCAATTGGAAGAAGTCAGTCTCTGACATAATAATAAAATCAACAAGTCTCTAGCAAGACTGACAAAGGGAAAAAGGGGGAAATACACAAATTACCAATATTGGAATGAAAAGGGGGATATCACCACTGACCTTGTAGACATGTAAAGGATAAAAAGAGAATACTACAAATAACTCTACGCACATAAATTTGTAAATTAGATTAAATGGATCAATTATTCTAAAATCCTGAATTACCAAAACTCACCCAATGAAATAATCTAATTAGCCTTGTAATTATTAAAGAAATTACATTCATAATTAAAAAAAATCCAGACAATGAAAACTCCAAGGTCACATGATTTCATTAGAGAATTATACAAATTGTTTAAAGAAGAATTAGCACCAATACTACATAATCTATCTAGAAAACAGAAGAGGAAGGGACACTTCCCAACTTGCTGTTAGTCTGGCAGCAAAGATAAAGACTAGAAAATAAGAAAACTATAGACTAACATTTCTCACGGATATGAACACAAAAATCCTTAACAAAGAATCAGCAATTTATGAGAAGAATTATACACTATGATCAAGTTGGGTTTATTCTAAGGATGCAAGGCTGGTTCAATATTCAAAAGCAAACCCACATTACCTATCATAGTAACAGGTAGAAGAATAAAAGTCATATGATCACTTCCAAACAATATAGAAAAAAAGAAGAACGAAGTTGGAAGATTCACACTTTGTCATTTAAAAACTTGGTACAAAGCTACAGTAATCAAAATAATGTTGCGCTGGCATAAGGACAGACATATAAGCCAATGGAATAGACTACAGAATTCAAAAATAAACCCATACGCCTATGGCCAATTGTTTTTCAAAAAGGGTGTCAAGACCATTCAATGGAGGAAAGAATAATTTATTTAACAAGTAATTCTGAGACAGATGGATAGCCACATGCAAAAGAATAAAGTTGGTCTCCTGCTGCATACCATGTACAAAAATCAACTCAAAATGGATCAAAGATCTGAACATAGGAGCTAAAACTATAAAACCTGTAGAAGAACAGGTTTTGCCTTAAAATTCTTAAGGCAATGGATTTGGCAGCGGATTATTAGATATGACACCAAAAGCATAAGCAACAACAACAAAAATAGATGAATTGGACTTCATCAATATTAAAAACTTGTGGATCAAACAACGTTATGAAGAAAGTGATAAGATGACCTACAGAATGGTAGAAAACATTTGCAAACTATGTATATGATAAGGGTCTAGTATCCAGAATATACTAAAATCTCTTAAAACTCAACAATAAAAGACAAAAGAATTTTAGAAACTGTCAAAGGACTTAAACAGACATTTCTCCAAAGAAGATACACTTACGGCCAACAAACACATGTAAAGATGTTCAATATCTAGGAGTTAGGGAAAGGTAAATCAAAACCATGACATATCACTTTCCCACCCACTAGGATGGCATAAATTAAAAAAATGGAAATAACAAGTGCTGACAAGAATGTGGAGAAATTGGAACTCCTGTACATTGCTGGTGGGAATGTAAAATGTTACAGCTGCTATGGGAAACAATTTGGTGGTTCTTCAAAAAGTTAAGCGTAGAGTTACCATCTTACCCTGCAATTCCACTCCTAGGTATATACCTGAAAGAACTAAAAACAGGTACTCAAATACTTGTACACAAATGTTCATAGCAGCATTGTTCATGATAACCAAAAACTGGAAAGAACTCAAATGTTCATCAATGTATAAATGGATAAACAAACTTTGGTATATTCATAGCATGGGCTGTTATTCAGTCATACAAAGAGGTGACATACTGACACATGACACAATATAATGAACTTTGACATTATGCTAAGTGAAAGAAGCCAGTCACAAAAGTCAGTTACATGATTCCATTCATGTGAAGTATCCAGAATAGGTAAATCTATAGAGACAGAAAGCAGACTGGTGGTTGCCATGGGCTAGAGAGGGGAGAATGAGGAATATTTGCTTAATGAGTATGGAGTTTTATTTTGGAATGATGTAAACATTTAGGAACCAGATAGAGGTGAAAGTTTAATACATTGTAAATGTAATAAATGCCACTGGATTGTTATGCAAATTTCACCTTTATAAAAAATAATGACATCTTATATAGATATTTTCACTGTATATAGAATTCTAGGATGATAGATTTGTTTTTTTTTCCTTTCAGTAATTTCAAGATGTTGCTGCAGTCATCATTTAGTTTGTTTCCAAGGAAAAATCTCCTCTCTGTAATTAACATGTCTTGTTTCAAACATGTACATACAGAGAACAAACTGATGGTTGCCAGGGGGTGGGGGGGTGGGATGTGCATAAAAGGGGAAGGAGATTAAGAAGTATAGACTTCCAGGTAAAAAAATAAGTCATGGGGATGTATGTAGCACAGGGAATATCATGATAACTATGTATAGTGACAAATGGTTGCTAGACTTATAGTGATCACTTGGCAAGGTATATAAATGTTGAATCACTACATTGTACATCTGAAACTAATATAATATTGTATGTCAAGTATAATTAAACTTAAAAGAAAACAAAAAATAGTGGCAACTCTAAATATTGGCTGTGATGGGAGAAACAGGATCATTTATACGTTTACTGGTAAAATAAAAAAATTATATAGCCACTCTGAAAAACTATTTGGCAGTTTCATAAAAAGACTGAACATACAACTACTGTATGACCCAGCAACTGCACTCTTGGATATTTATCCCAGAGGAATGAAGACTTGTGTTCATACAAAAATTTGCAAATGAGTGTTTATAGTAGCTTTATTCATAACAACCCAGAAATCCTCCAATGAATAAATGGTTAAACAAACTGGTATATGTATATCATGGAATGCTATTTAGCAATAAAAAAAGATATCACTGTTCACACACACACACACACACACACACACACACACACACACTGATCTGGATGAAACTGTAGAGAATTGTACTGAGTGAGAAAAGCCAACCCCTAAAGAGACAACCATTCGAATGGGAAAATATTTTGCAAGCAATGCCTCCAATAAGGGCCTAATATCCAAAATATACAAAAAGAACTCATACAACTCAATAACAACAAAAAACAAATGACCTAATTCAAAAATGGGCAGAAGACCTGAACAGACACTCTCCCTAGAAGATATACAAATAGACGGACAACAAATATTTGAAAAGATGCTCAACATCGCTAGGTATTAGGGAAATCCTAATCATAACCACAATGAGATACCATCTCACACCTATTAGAATAGCTATAACCAACAGGACAAGTAATAACAAATGCTGAAGAAGACGTGAAGAACAGGAACTCTCATACACCGCTGGTGGGACTGCAAATTGGTACAGCCGCCATGGAAAACAGTATGGAGGTTCCTCAAAAATCTAAGAATTGATCTACCATATGATCCAGCAATCCCTTTACTGAGTATTTACCCCGAAGACTGAAAACCCATACCTGAAATGATATTTGCACACCGATATTCATAGCAGTATTATTCACAGTGGCCAGGACATGGAAGCAACTGAAGTGTCCTATGATAGATGATTGGCTCAAGAAGCTGTGGTACATATATACAATGGAATATTACTCAGCCATAAGAGATGAAATACTGCCATTTACAAAAACATGGATGGACCTCAAGACAATCATGCTAAGCAAAATAAGCCAGACAGAAAAAGTAGAAAATCACATGATATCACTTATATGTGGGATATAAACCTAAAAGCAACAAATTAACAGGACAAACAGAGACACATAGTCACGGACAATAGGCTAGTGGTTACCAGAGGGTAGGGGGTGGCAAAGAAGGAGGAGGTAGATGGGGTAAAGGGAGTCGAATATGTAGTGACAGAAAGAAATCTAACTATGGGAGGTGAACACAGTGTAAATTTATATATGCCTTACTGTTAAAGTGTACAGCTGAAACTTAATGGATTTCATTAACCAATGTCACCATAAAAAAATAAATAAATTTTAAAAAAATAAATGAAACCCCTAGAAAAATAAATAATTTGGGGAGGTGAGAGCCAATCCCCAAAACTTACATACTGTGATTCCATTTATATAACATTCTCAAAATGACAAAACTATAGAAATAAACTCATTAGTGAGTGCTAAGGATTAAGGAGGGGTTGCTGGGACACTTAACAAGAGGTACAGGACACACTGAGGCTAGCCACTGCTTATTTGGGGTTTGAGGACCTTGAAGAGATTTTACGAAAGTGCAGTGCAGGCAGAGGCTGGAATATGCCCTACTGATTTTTGACAAAAGTGCAAAAGCAATTCAATGCAGGAATGACAGCATTTTTAACACATGGTTCTGGAGCAACTGAACATCCGTAAGGTAAAAAACTGAATCTCAGCCTCACGCCTTACACAAAAATTAACTCAAAATGGACCATACAGTTAAATAGAAGACATAAAAGTATACAAGTTTTAGAAAAAGGTAGGAGAAAATCTTTGGGATGTAGAATTAGGCAAAAATCTCGTTTTTAGACTTGACACCAAAAGCATGACCCATAAAAGGAAATGGTGATAAACTAGATCTTATCAAAAATAAAATCTGCTCTTTGAAAGACCCTGTGAATAAAATGAAAAACACATGACAGACTGGAGAAAATATCTGCAAACCTCATATCTGATAAGGGACTAGTATTTAGAATATATAAAGACTCTCAAAACTCAATAGTAGGAAAACAAACTATCCAATTAGAAAATGGGTAAAAGACATGAAAGAACATCCCACTGAAGAGTTTTACCAATGGCAAACACACACACACACCCACGAAGATGTTTAGTATCATTAACCACTAGAGAACTGCAAATTAAAACCACAATGAAATACAAGTACGCACCTATCAGAACGGCTAAAAAAAAAAAAGTGACAACACCAAAAGCTGTTGAGAATGTGGAGGAAACACACCACTTATCCATTCATTGCTGGTGGGAATGCAAAAGGGTACAGCCACTCTGCAAAACTCTGGCAGTTTCTTCTAAAACTAAACATGCAACTATCATATGACCCAGCAATTGCACTCTGGGGCATTTATCCCAGAGAAAAGAAAATTTATGTTCAGACAAAAACTTGTAGCGATATCAATTTCCTGGTTTAGATATTGCACAACTGTTATATAAGATGTAACCATCAGGGGCCTCTCTGTACCATGTTTGCAACTTCCTGTGAATCTATAATTATATCAAAATAAGAAGCTAACTGCTGTTCAAAAAAGATTTTAGTGCCCCGATCCAAGGGACTCTGATTCTTTTTGTTGCTTCTGGGAGATATCCTAAGTAGCATTTTTTTTTCTTTTTGAGCAATTTACAGAAGTTTATACAGACCTTTTTAAAAAACAATTCTCACCCAAATCTTTCTGGAGCATTTCAGGGGCCAAGCCCAAGGCCTCAGCTGTAATGTCACTCAAATACTACAGACTAGAGGCACCCCATTGATGACAAAATGTAATATAACATACAATGCACCCAAATAAAAATGAGGGGAAAAAAGAGACCTCATTCACTGCTGAAGCCATCGCTAGCTCCCTGCCCTAACATCTCTAGCTTGTATGGGGGATGAAGACCCAGATCTGTTTTCGGGGCTGACAACACAAAACCTATCAACATCAAACAAGCTACCTGTTCGGCCCTCAAGAAAAAAGGCCAAAAAAATGTCATTTTGGCTTTTAAAGATTCCACTCCATTGATTTCATGTCTTTCCCCTCTGTGGCTCCCAGCAGCTAACGTAAAGCAGACAGGAGGGGGTCATGGCCAGAGCTTCCTGAATGAAGGCTTGATTCTCTGGTCCACCTACTGGCCCACCACCACATCACCATGCTCTTGTACCTGTTGGGCCCAGGGCCGGGGAGTGTGGTCAATGGAGGAAGCACCCGCCTGGAAATGAACTTAAGGTTCGGCCCAAGTTAGAAGGGTCTCCCACCTTCAGCACACCAGCCTTTGTCCATGATTCTGGGCCTGGGAACAGCCCTTGGGCAGATCTTTCTGTCCACAGCAGGGCTACGCCACCTTTCCATCCAGGAGGCTTACTTAGGCTCCTCCTCCCCTGGCAATGTCCGTGAGTACCTATCCAGGAAGCCTATGTCCGAAATTAAAAAAAATCAACCCCAGGCAAGTATTTCTCATCCAAGCACAATGCAAGGCCTGTAGATGAATCCCAAAGCCAACCACCACGTGCACTTGGATTTCAGCTTCTTAAAGCCATGTGAATTCATACTTTGATTTCCTCCTATATAACATGTTGGCTTTGGTACAGAGAGAAAACGCCCCCATCCTCAAGAAAGCTGATGTTCCAGGGCGATGTGTTGCTGTGTGGCTGTGTAGCCTGTGCACGTGGTGGGGGATGGGCGGGGACATACTTGTACCTCAGGTTCAGAGCAAAGGCCTGTGGGCAGACTCTCTTTCTCCCTCAGGCTCTAAGCACACACCTGGGAGCCTCTATCACTCACACCCAGAACACGACATCTGGATGACACCTTCTGGGTGCCATCAGCCTGAGTTTTGAAGGCACCCTTGTAACTCTGGGTCATTATGGCCATAGCTCTCATGTTAGTCAAGACCTCTAGTACCTGACCTCTTGCTTCCTAGATTCGTGGACTCTGCCAGATCCCTGATGTCCAGCTCAAAGTGCCAGCTGGGGCCAGCTGCACCTTGTTGCCACCTGGCTCCAGACATAACAGAGGAAGGAAACGAGGAGCCAGATCAAAGGCATTTGGCAAGGAAGGAAGAAGGGCATGAAGATATCTGTGGAGCAATCCTGAAGGGCTGAAACCTTATTTAAAAGTCCAGAGGAGTCCCAGCCCTTACCGAACTAGTCAGAGGACAAATGAAGTAAGGGACAGAGACTGTCTGGGCTTTGGACTGCAAGGTCAAAAGGTGAGCTGCATGAAGTCAAGTTGGGTGCCTACTTCTGAGCTGCAGCTGACATAGCTGAGCATATCCCTCATCCTTGCTGCTGCTTCCTCTTGCTCCCTGGATGGGGTGAGAGGACAGAGACAGGTGCCATCATGTCCCGACCCGACTCTCGGGATCGCTGGGCAGATTTCCAGTCAGGATAGAAGATGTTCCATATTACAGCCCTCATTTTCAAAGGGTGAAATTTAGCCCCCCACATGAAGAAAAAGCCAAAACACCTCCAGGTTTCAAATGGGCTTGCTGAGGGATGGAATCCAACCTAGTTGGATGGGTGTCCTGTTGACGGCAAAATCGTTCCAATCTGTCTTCAAACGTGGTGTTATGGATTGAATTGCATCCTCCCCCCTAATTCATATGTTGAACTCCTAACCTCCAAATACAGAATGTGACTGTATTTGGAACTAGGGTCACTGCAGATGTAATTAGTTAAGATGAGGTCATACTGGAGTAGAGTGGGCCCCTAACTTGGTATAATTGTTGTCCCTATAAAAATGGGAAACTTGGACACAGAGGCAAGCACACAGGGAGAATGCCATGTAAAGACTGTAATTATGCTGCCACAAGCCAAGGAACTTCCAAGTATTAGAAGAAAGACCTGGAACAGATCCTTCCATGGTACCTTCAGAGGGAGTCTGGGCCTAGTGACACCTTGATCTCAGACTTCTAGCTTCCAGGACCATGAGAAAATAAACATCTGTTGTTTAAACCACCCAGTCTGTGGAACTTTGTTATGTTAGCCCTAGCAGAGTAATACACTGGGGAGAAAAATTATTCTACAGGGAAGGCGCAGATGCCAGTGAGGACTGGCTGTATTCACAGCAGTGTGTGCTCACTGGTTACGCTGAGCTTCTGAGCTTACTCTTCTGTGATGAAAGTTCGACTCTCATTAGGATGACTAAGAACTGGAGTGTCCAGAGCCCAGGGCAGTCTTTGGCTCTCAGCATTTAGAGAACACCCAGATCTGAACTCATTGCTTTGCCTGCCCCACTAGCCGGAAGCCAGGGATTATCCTATCCCAGAAAGCTCTGAACTGGAGCACCTGACACAGTGCTTTTCTCATGGCAAGTGCTTTGCAAACTTTTGTAGACAAAACTGTGGTGTGGGGGTCATGTGAGGATGGAGAGGAAGCAATAGGAAGGAGGCAGCTCATGATGAAGATTCACATGGCTGGCTGCATATAGACCAGGAGGCTAAGGCCACTCCTATCCCCAGACTTCCAGCCTGGACAGTAGGAAGAAGTGTGGGCTGCTGAGAACACTGCATGAGGAATAGACCCATCAATTCATTGCCATCAATCATGGCCACTTTCAGCTCTAATCACAGCAGATCACCCTGCTCTAATAGGGACTGGCTAACTTACTAATTACTATCTGCCACTAACACTCTTGGTATTTAAGCTGGGCACGACTCAATAAGGACGCCCTGGCGCAGGAGGAACCAGACCTGGGAGAGACAGGTAAGAGCCCAGGTTGGAGACAGGCAGGTCAAGGATTATAAAGGCTGAAGGCTGGGCTTCTAGATGTCAGCAGAGTCAGGGCTTTGGAGCCCAATGACTGGCCCCAAAGCAAGGGCTGGCTTCTCGATCATGAGTTATGATGCTCTGGAAAAGCTGCTTAACCTTAAAGACTCAGTTTCCTCATGTGTGAAATGTAAAGTTCGATACAGAAATATAACAGCTACCACTGGACGCCTGCCCACTATCAGCCAGGCATCTGCTTTGGTGATTTACATAGAGCATTTCACTGGCTCTCTCCAATATTCCTACAAAGTACATATGAAGGAGTCCCTTTGTGTTCCCATTGCCCTTGGAAGGAAGTACTTGTCTAGCATGTGGCTCCACTTTAGACTGTGAGCTCTGTGAGGGAAGGAAGCATGCCTTGTGTGTGTAGCTCCACAGTATGCAGGGCACGCAGCAGGGGGGCTGCTGAGTGGATCTGTGGAGTGGAGTTGAGCTTACGGGGAGGGCTGGACTAGAAGGCTCTGAAGGAGTCCCTCAGCCTAGAGCTTTGATGACTTGGTGGTGTGTTGAACACCATGTGTCTTTAGGAATGCATAATACAATGTTTAATTTTTCTGTGCATTTGAAAGGACCATTTTGGCAATATGCAAAGAGCCACAAGGCATATAATTATAGCCTTGTGCTAATAAATATATCAATATCCTAAAACACAACTTTTATTTTTTATTTATTTATTTTTGGCATCCTTCATTTTATTGCGCTTTGCTTTATTGCACTTGGCAGATGCCATGGTGTTTTTTTTTTTAAATTTGTTTCAGGAATACAGTACAATGGTTAGACATTTATATAGCTCACAAAGTGATCGTCCCCCCCCAATTACTCTGGCACCCTCTTGACACTACACACAGCCATTACAGTACTATTGACTATATTCCCTATGCTGTGCTCTACGTCCCCGTGACTATTTTTAACCACTAATTTGTACTTTAAAAAGCTCAAAGTGATCGGTAGAAATTGGAACCCTCAGATATTGCTGGTGGGAATGGAAAATGGTGCAGCCAATCTAGAAAACAGTTTGGTGGTTCCTGAACAAGTTAAAAAGAGAGTAGCTATATGATTTAGCAATTCTGCTCCTGCATATATATCCAAAAGAAATGAATACATGTCTATGCAAAAACTCATACATGAATGTTCATAGCAACACTATTCCTAATAACCAGGAGGCAGAATGTACCTAAATGTCCATTAACTAGTGAATGAATAAGCAAAATGTGGTCTATCCACACAATGGAATATTACTCAGCCATAAAAAGGATTGAAGTGCTGATCCATGCTACAACATGGATAAACCTTGAAATCATTATGCTAAGTGAACAAAGCCAGGCAAAAAAGGCCACATATAGCATAATTCTATTTATAAGCAATGTCCAGAATAGACAAGTCCGTAGAGACAGAAAGTAGATTTGTGGTTGTCTAGGGCTGGGGGGAGGGGAGAGAATATGGAGTGACTACTAATGGATACAGGGTTACTTTTCAAGGTGATGAAAATGTTATAATTGTATGTGCAGATTACAAAGCAATTGAAGTCCACAACATCCTCTACATAGTCCCAGTTACTGCAGCCCTCTACGTGCCTTAGTTTCCTCATTCATAATTGATACTTTTGTCATTACACTGTTTTGAGGATTAAACAAGTCAATGCATGGAAAGTTTAGGGCTTGGCACATACTAAATCCTCAATAAATTATGTTTATTATTCAAAAAAAAAGAAGAAAGAAAATGGTCTGGAATTAATTGTGGTGATGGTTCCAGATCTCTGTGAATACACTAAAACACACTGAATTGTACATTTTCAAAGAATGAATTGTATGGTATGTGAATTATAACTAATTAAGCTTTTTTTATAAAGCCCAAATTGTTATCGCTTCTTAATCTAAATTGGAGTTTTAGAAAAATGTTCCTTTTAGAGAACACATGGAGCAAAATCTTTTAAGATTTCAGAGGAAAATAAAGTTTATATCCTCCTTTCCAGCCCCTGCCTACCACTCGGCTATGGGCCCGAAATCACACACAAGCAAGGTTCTTTTCCCCTTGAAATGATTTTAAAAACAATGTTGTCCCTAAGACTTATTATACACTAATAACTGGAAATGCTGGGCTAGGCAGGAGGGAAACATTGGAAATGGTTTTGTTTTGTAGTAATTTCAGCAGTTAATAGCTTCAGAGTGTAGAAATAGCTTATAAACATGTACCACTTGGGCCCAGATGCCAGCCATAACAGCAGACCAAAGCAGGAAAGTAAAGGTTTACACAGTGCTTTCAGCCTGTGGTCTAGGTGACAGTGGGCAGAACATGGGAGCCAGGAGACCTGGGTTCCACTTCCATCTAAAACAAATCACTTGACCTCTTTGAGTGTCCGGTTCCTCACCTACAAAACGGGACTGACCCCCTTTGCTCTTTTCCCTTCACATGTATTGTGTAAGGGTCACATGAGAATTTGAATCTGGAAGCCCATGGGACAGAGATGCAGGGGGCGGGCTGCCCCTATCCGCAGTACAGGAAATAAAGCCAGCAGCTGAGCAGAATGGAAGGGGACCCTTTTTGTCCCCCGCCCCTTTATAATAAAGCCTGCTTAGCATCCTGGAATGTTAATGTTGGGAGGGAACATTAGAAATTACAAGGTAACCCCCTTCTTGTATAGATAGGGAAATCAAGGCAGAGACTTGTCTAGGATCACAAGGAATGATGGACAGGGAAAGCTGACATTAGAAGTCTGGTTCATTGAATCTCAAGTCGGGGCATGACTGCAGTAACCTGGACTGAAGACAGACAGTCAGGTCTACATTCTGAAGAGGACTGGACACAGAAGCAGCCTAATAAATCCCTGAAGTGGCCTCCCAGGCTGTCCAGTGACCCTGCCTCTCTTCAAAGAAGTGCCGGCAACATTGAGGTTACAGCCTCTCCTTGCCAAGGCTGACAAGCCAGTCACTTCACCTCTCTGGGTTTCACTTTCTTTCAATATACTAAAAAGTTTGGCTTGGAGAACCCTATGTGGCTTGCCAGCTGGCGCCACCTCTATGTCAACTTTCTTCTATGGTTGTCCACCTATTATGACTTCCCAGACAGAGTGGACAAACAGACTTCCTTTCAGTGGCTGCTGGAGAGAACCTAGACTGACTCCAGATTCCAGTAGGGCTGGATGGAGTTTAGGGTCCCCTCTTTCCACATTAAGCCAAAGACTCATGACCCTGAGATTCTAAACAAGACAATCTGGGGGACCAGAGCCCTGGATCATTAATTAAGACAATTTTCAAGAATTCTTCATTAACCTCAGAGCCCAAAGTACCCTAAAAAGAAAGCGGGAAGAAACAAGGCCACAGCTAGGAGAGAAAAGTGGGCAGTTGTCACCAGGCATCGCAAGGATGTGTCCCCATAGGTCTATACCCACTGTCCAGCCTCGTGTCTCCAACTATACTGTGGTAGGTACAACTGAGAAACTACCTAAGAAGGTGGGTAGGAGGAGAAAAGGACACTTACCAAGCAGCCAAGAGGAGCAGCAAGTTAACAGAAGAAATAGAACAGCTAAAAAAATAGAGACTATTATTAGCCAAGAAAAGATGTGTGAAGAGTGCATGTTCCGGTTGCCTTCTTTAATGCATTTTGCTCTTTAGATGGGTTTTGAATAATAGGAAAAAAACCCTAATGTTGCACTTAGAGACTTCACATGGAATTTCATTTGATGAGAGGAAAATGTGCTTTCAGTACTTATTTGACAAATGAAATTCTCTCCATTCTTGGAAATGCTTTGCAAATACTTTAGATATTATTTCACAAACTAAAGAAAACAGTCAAGGCTACTATCATCAGCTTTGGAGGAAACAATCTAATTTTCAAGATACGTATTGTGAGTTGGCAACAATGGCTCTGGTTTCCAAAAACAGTGGGAAAATTGCTGTGCATTTCGGAAATGGTTCCCAGACACTTCCCTTCGAGAACACAGTCAACAAAATGCATACAAGCGGGCATTAAAGACGAATGCAATGTAATAGGCAGCCATTCAGCTGCATGGCATGATAAACAGGCAAGGCCAATGTTGTACAGAGAGCCAGATTTTGGCTTCTAAAAGAGCTGGAGAGGAAAGTGACATGAATACTTTTTTGGTAGGCTATTCTGGTTGAAAACAAGAGCCGATTTCCACAGTTCAAACTATATGAGTCAATTTCTATTGGTGGCCCTATGCTGAGTTCGCCTGTTTATCAAGGACAAAGCTCCATTTTTGTGATCTACCACGAGCAGAGGAAAACCTGCTGAGTCCCAAGCAGATCTTAGATGCAAGTCACTTGACCCATAGCTACTACTACTCCATCCCATAGGCCCAAATGTTAATACTGGAGCAAAGAAGATATTATTTCTTGATCGAATCTGTCTTCCCTGAGTCAGAAAAAAAAGACATGCCATTGGCTGGAGCTTAAAATTGTGGAGGCCATGGGTGCAGTGTGCTAGATTACCAGGAGAAGGAAGTTTCAGGAAAACAACCAGAGTCCTGCTTCAGGCTTTTTCTATCCTGCTTGGGGGCTTTAGCCAGCTCCATTCACCTGAGTTTGACTGTTTCCACTGCACTTATTTCTTCTAAACTAATTTCTTCAAAACCCAAATCAGTACCACCTCTGCAACTTCAATAGTCTTTCTTGCTCTAATTCCTTCAAGGATAAATATTTAACTCCATTTTGGGATCAAATACAGATGTATATTTCTGGAGTTTAAAAGAATGCAAACAGCTAGAGTTTGACAGGCATATTACTACAACACATCACAGATCCCCAGAGCTCCAGGCTCTTCAATGGAGTGTCATCCATTACCACTCCTCGACTGTGCGCAGAGTTGATTAAAAACTCAGAAACACTCCAAATAAACGCTTCTGTGCCAAGACTTTGCTGTTCATTCATCTAATCAGCCATCCATTTATTCATCTAATCAAACTGCCTGTGTCCTACTGAGTCATCCTTCCTCTTTTTGCTTATACAAAGCAAGTATGAGAGTTGTAGAGAAGGTATAAGAAAAGAGACATTTTCACTCTGTATTGCAGTTAAGTTCAGGTACAGTAAAGTCCTATAAGTTGTATAACCTTTGTGCATCCAAAGGCATTGTTTTAATAATGCTTATCATTCAAAATAGTTAAGAAGTCTCTGGTGGTTTGTGAAATTCACCTTATATTCATTCAAGAAATTGCTTTTTATGAGAAATTATCTCTTCTAAGCTTCTCTCGGACATTGGAAGTTAGAGGGGATAGCCTGCACATCTGTAATGGCTGAAAGGGTCTCCGCTTTCCCTGAAAACATCTCCCAACTCTTGAATATACTCAGAAGAAACAGAATGAAACAAATCCAAGTCTTGGTATTCAGTATGCAGCTTACAGGGTTTTGCATAGGCCTTCACTAAAAAGCTCAGGAGTTAGAATTAGGAGCCCTGGGTTTAAGTTCCAGCATGGGGAGGTCACTGGCTGCGTGCATATAATTTTGAGTCTCCTCATCACCCTCTCTCACCAGCCTGGCCAACTCTGCTTGTCAGTATCGCTTGATGTCAACTCAGCAACAGGCTCCAGGGATGGTCAGAGCAGCACCTTCACCCTCACACTAAACAGGACATTGCTGTCACTGCAGCCTGAGATCATGGTAACAATCCTGGCCAGCCCGGCTCACTGCTGAATCACACTGAGATCACAGCCAACTAGGAGTCCCCCATCCTACACTTGGGCAGATGGAGTTCAGGATCTAAATGTAGGTAGGACCTACCATTTGTCCCTGTTAAATTGACTCTCAAGCTCATCAAAATCTCTTTAGATCACAATCCCACACTACAGAGAATTCTCACTCTATGGCACTCTGTCAGGGGCAAATCTGGTAAGATTAATTTCTCTATCTCATCCAGATCATTGAGAAAAAGTGAAGCAAGCCCTGGGACTTGCCTCTAGACTTCCTTCTCCAAGGGAGGACATTAATCCATTAGCCACGGCCTTTGGATACAGTCCTTTCGTTGGTTACGCAATCACATAACTGGGCTGTAAATGAGGATTTCACAACAGACTCTGCCAAATGCTTTGCTGGGGTCCAAAAGCACTCATCTGCTTTTCTCTGACCTACCTGCCCAGTGAGCTCTTCCAGCAGAAAAGGAGGCTATTCTCACACCACCAGATGCTCCTGATGGACCTGTGGTGGCTCTGAGGGATGCCTGCTCCTTCTGCTTCTGTGTCTGACCCACTTTTTACTGCCTTCCTTTTCTGAGCATTCACTCACTAGCTCTCTCACAGCATGTTCTACAATTTTTTCCAAGGAACCGCATCAAAAACTCTAGCTACATAAGATACCTAGTTTAAAGAATTTTTTTTCTGAGAACTTGGAAGTACGTGCCCATCTGGGGGTTTATGGTTCTTTTTTGCAGTTCTGCATGATTCCTTAACACTCTGTGATAAAAGTTCACGGTCGTGTAAACAAGTGCTCTCTCTCTCTCTCAGTGCCCTAGCCTGTCGTTGACCCTAGCAGTCAAGCATGCAGCCATCTCACAATCCCTTCATCCACCACTGTCTTCAGATCTAGCACAGCAGCATCACCAACCCATCTACTATCCACAGGTTAAAGGCCATTCTCTTTTTCAAAGAAGGCTGAAGCTTTTCTCCAAAAAGCCTCCTTCTGTTGGGTGAGTCTCTTCACTCACTAGTCAGGGGATCCAGGAATGTGATGTCCCTTGCCTTCTTCTCCCTTTCGGGGACACACCCCAAGCTCCTCACCCCTGACTATGCATTCTCACCTGCTTCCTTCAGATGCTGCTGCCTCTCGAAAAGGTCTGGAGTCTTCCTCTTGCTGTGATGAGCTTTAAACTGATTGATCGCTTCTCGCTAGTGGGACAGCGAGCTTTAAACTGTGATAAGCTTTAAACTGATTGATCGCGTCTCGCTAGTGGGACAGGGTCTCTTCCAATCTGCCTCATGCCTCTCTTCATGTTCCTGACTGAATCTTCAGAACAATGTTCCTGAGTAACATGGGAAGGGGGAAGCCACACCCCCATTAACAAACTCATAAATGGCCAGGGTGGACTTATTGTGAATTGCCTTGGGCACACAGCCTTCCGGTGATGGCTGAGCATCAGTCATTAAATTTGCAAAACAAGAAGCATAGGATGCTTACACAGAAGGGAAGGATTTGAGAAATAGTGTGCAAGAGAAGTCAAGTAGGGGCAACCGAGTGATCCATGGGGGGAATAAAGACATCCCTGATGATTTCTCAAGACCCTTCAACAGGTAGGATAGGTGATCTGATCACTCATAGTAACTAGAAATATAGGGACCAACAAGTGAACATTTCAAAAACTTCTAAGGCGGGTTTGTGACACTTTAAATAGCTAAAGGGGCAGTGCAACTGCAATGAAATTAAAAGTATTCGCTTTAATTAAAAACAAACTCACAAAACTATTTCTGAGAGAGGGAGAGAGAAAGAAAGGCAGCTGTGAAATAAAATTAGTGGGGGAAGCCATCACAACTCCATATAGACTTGAGGCAAAGCTCGTTAGTCCATGCGGTGTCCACTGAGTTAGGCTTCAGTAGCCAATGAGATGTATGGCTGGATCAGGGGAAGGACCGACAGAAAGAACACAAAATATTGCAGACTGGCAGGGAACTGGCCAAGAAGGGGAGTTCATTTGGAGAAATGCAAGAAAGAAGAGCTTGAGAATGGAGCTGGAGAGGTGGATCTGCGGGAGTGGTGGGTGGCCCTCTACCCATATGGATGGTTGAAAGTCAGGTAAAACCTGGAAGGCGAGTGCCGGGGGAAGGCACAACGCAAGGAGGATTGGGGAGAGTGTCACATGTTGCTACCTAGTTAATGACAGAACCCTAGAGAGAACTGAAAGCTTTCTCTCTAATACTCAACGATTGTTTTGATGTGCTCTGATGTCAAGTCCTGAGTCTCAGGGCCCCCGCATTACTGTCTGCAGTTAAAAGTACCAAATAGACTCCCTGTGCTGTTGATTTGCTAACACGTGGACTTAGTGAGTGACTGCTTCTTACTATGAAAATCTGTATCGCCATACTAACCCATTCTAGCTTTAGAACATCGTGTGCGGCGCTTCTAAATTCTGGATTTTTAACATGGGTCTAGATCATATTGTTTTAATTACTAAATTTTGATTACCTAAAATTGACTCAAAAGGATGTGATTTGTAAAGCAAATGGACCAGTTAAATAGACTGGATTCAATTCACTGACAGCCTGCTTGCTTCTCCTGTCAGTAAGTGCAGTTTCTGCTCCCAGGCTTCCGATAGCTCCCAGCAGCTGGCTTGCTGGGGACCCAAGAAAGAAGGAAATGGGCCAGAGAAGAATGCCTTGGCAGCAAAGGGTCCTATTGGGTAGGTTTATAGGGCAATCTTGAGATCAGAGCAGTGTGGGATGTGGTGACAACATCCCAGACACATTGGCAGACAGCCTTTAGGCAGCCTCTGGTACAACTTGTACACTTCTCCTCTGCTCATCACAGTGGCCTTGGCTAGAGCTTGAAAGTCCGGCTGTGTTGAAGGCCAAATCCAACAGGCACTGTGCATGTCAAAGGCTGAAACGTCCTTGCAGCTGGCAAGACTGCTCCAAAGCACAGGCGGTGGTGGCCACCAGCTCCCCCAGCAAGACAAGAATCTATTACCCTCTGAAAAACCTGGTCTCCCAGCTTGACACCTAGATGGGGTATAGGAGCTGGTCAGTACTGATAAACTTTTAAGGGGGAGGAAGAAGCTGGTGTGATCACAGCTGGCTCCTCAGAGCCTCACATTCTGTGTAACAAACAAGTTCCTATCCCAGAGGAGGCTGTTTTGTCTAGGAAAGGAAATGGGCCACTGGTCAGGCCTGTTCGTACTGAGCTAACACATGGCTGCCTTGGAGTTCCTTCGACGGTGAAGATGGTCACATTAGTAGGGAAGACCTAGGCCTGGCTATCGGGCCTTCCTTGAACTTGGTAGGGTCTATTTGCAGATCTGTGCTATCCTGAGAGGCAATGTAGTACCCAAGCAGTTAAAGCATGGACTCTGGTACACAATGGTCTGAATTTGAATCCTAGCTCTGTCACTGATTGGCTGTGTGGCCTTGGGGAAGTTACTCGACCTCTCTGTGCATCTATTTCATGATCTGTAAAAAAGAGATGATAATAATAGCATCTGCTCCCTAGGGTAGTGGTGAAGATCAAAGGCATGATATCTGTAATGCGTTTAGAACAGTTGCTGACATGTGGTAAGCCCCACGAAATCGCTTCCTCTAGGCCCCCCTTCTGGGTCCTGGCTGAGGGGCACTTGGCCACTGTGGCAATAACTGCTGGGAGGAGTGAAATGTTATCATGGTAAATAAAATAACATTTGACTTTTTCTGTCCAGTCTCTCCCCGCTGGAACATGAGGCCCATGCTGAACGCCAGTCCCTAGAAGAGAGCCTGGCACCCAGCAGATCCATCAGTGACAAGTGAATGAGTGGGTGCAAGAACCCTTCACCCCTTGCAACAGATGGCTCTGTAAAGGTCCCAACATTCAAAGATTACTAATGTGGGTGTAAACGATTGGGTGACAGAGAGGAAAAGAAACCTAAGAAAGCTTCAGCCCTTCTACTGGGACAGAGTGAAGAGCCTGCCTAGGAGCCAGGGGGCTGTGCTTTGGGAGGCTCTGCTGCTCCTTTGCTGTGGGATCTTGGGCAGTCCCTGCTCTTTTCTGGGCTTCAGTGTCCTCTCTGGATGACAAACAATGAAAGGTGGGACCCTGCTCTGCGCCTTCCAGGAAGTTCCTTTCCCATCAGGGCCCAGCATACACACAGCACTAGCAAAACAAGAGGGGAAGGGACACACCCAGTTCCGAGGCTTGGGCTCACTACTATCAAGTTCAAGGTCAGGCTCAATTACTAACAGCAATATCCACACATCATTTCTTTGTCAATTATAGAACGCAATTTCTCTGGTTTACTTTATAGAATGTTCATTTCTCCTTCCCCCATTCCTAACTGTGAAATTTATATTTTAAAAAGACGTTTCAGAAAACAGGTACATTTCGATGGGAACCATTTGAAATTGCCACAGGCATAAACACACAAATAGAGACTGCTATTTGATGTGCTTCTGAGGGGATGCATTCTGTAGAGAGGCAGCTCAGCTGGCCACTCTCTATCTGAAGTGCAAAAACCAAGCCGTAGCAGAGAAAAGAATGAGCCCAGACTAATGCGAGTCAAGTGGCTTGCATTACTTTAGGTTGTTAATTTTACTGCTTTTGCTTCTAGAAACCAGATCTCATCTTAGCAGCCACAGTCCCCATCTCTAACTTCCTGTCATCTTTGGTTATTCACAATGTTAATGTCCAGTCCGGATGGTGAGGCTGGATTATCTACCTGCTGCCAAGCAACCAGCCAAAGGTATTACCCAATTTAATGTGGTTTTAATAAGAGGAAAAGTCAGAGACATGACTTATGTATGGACCACAATTATGGTGATGACCCAGCAAAGGAAGCGTCAAACTGATTGTTCCCACATTTCATAAAAAATTGATACAATCTGAGAAAAAACTGCACTGGGTGGGGAAAGTGTCAGACCAATAGCCCAGCAGGCCACCCAACATCTCAGCGGAGGTCCTCAAGGCCACAGAGGGAGTTTCACGCATACCTGCCTTTTTTGGAGCACCCCACAGCATACTCACAAAAGAGGCTGTCCGGTCCCTGCCAGGGCTGATGGGAGCTCCTTTCTCTACCATGTTCCACTTCTTCAGAGTTATAAGTTCTCATGCTTGCCATCCCCATTATATCTCCTTTCTGTATCACATGTCAGCATACTTAACAGGTGGACAACAGCATACGCAAGTGGCTTATAGGCTGGCAAGCTAGCAGAGAAGCATTTGAAAACAGTCCGTACAACCAAACGCCGGTGCGTGAGTAAACCATCATCCAGGACTGACTCCCCCACATGAGCTCTGCGAGGCTAGCTACTAAGCACTTCCGTTTGCAGACATAAACGTCCATTTAGGAGTTCTCTCTAAACACCATCAAAACCAATATCTGGACTTGATTAATACTAACAGGGCTGCATAATCAGTAAAGTCACTTTTCTGCCATGTGCCTTTGCAATACTCTCAGGGAAGAACGTACTGGAATCTTACAGATAAAACTCGACATGGAAATAAGTTACCAGTACATAGAAACATTGGATTTTAAGCAAAAAATATTATACTCTGCAGATAGAAAGAACAGAGGTTTTTTCCTCTTTATCTGGAAACACATCCTTTTGCAGAATTGCTGAAATAGAAGTAATTATCAAAAACTGAGAACATTAATCAAGAAAAACCTGTTCTTTTCTTGATGTGAAACTATGTAGATGGAAGAACCAATAGATGACAAATGAAATTAACGTGGACCGCAAGGAACATTTCGTTTCCCCCCCTGCTGAAACCTATCTGATGTTTCACATTTTTCCCAGATACAGTATAGGTTAGCTCGCTACCATTCTGGTAAGAACAGCCTCCCGCCAAACCCCAAGTGCTGTGCTGATAAATGTTTACCAAGCAGCTCTCCAAGGGAAAAAAAAGCTCTGATTCAAAGCTCTGTTGCAGCACTTGATGATTTCAAGCTACCAACATGATGTCAAACAGCTCACAAAATTCCTAAAAATCTAACAATTGACTTTCGAGAGTCAGCAGGAGTCAGCTCTAGGATACCACTGGACCCTCCCCTGTCTGTGTGTGTGTGTCCTATAGTAATTATTAGAACTAATCTTTATCAAGGGCTAATAGTACCAGGATGTTTTATACGCCTTATCTCATTTAATTCTCTTGTCAACACTAGGAGGTAGATACTATTATTATCCCCTTTTGACAGAGGAGAAAAACCGATGCTCAGAGAGGTTCAGCAACTCACTCCAAGTCACACAGCTCATAATTGGTGGAGCTAGACTGGAATGTAAGTTGTCTGGTTGTGTTTTGGCAGTAAGAAGGTAAAGCACAGTATAAGAAAAAGTTGTAAGGTCCAGAGTTTGACTCACCTCAGAAAATAGGGGGGAAAAATCCTAACTAACTACATAGGTTTCAGTGTTGTCTTAGCAGGGGGCTCTTAACCCAAGGTTCATGTACAGAATTCAGAGAATCTGCAGACTCCAGAAGGGAAAAATTACATCTCTGTTTTTACTTACTTCTAACTGAAATTTAGCATTTCCTTCAATTATGAATGTTGGCAACAAACCACACTAATATTTACAGAACCTGTGACTTTGTCGCCAAGAGAAATCACAGATATTTTTATTTCACATTATGGTCACAGCCAGAATCTCCAAATATTGCCACCTTGAAATTGCAGTAGTTATGAGACCTACTGATAGATCTAATTTAATTTATTAAGAAAAACTTAAAGAAAGAAAAACTTAAAGAAACATATCACCCATTTGTTTTGTTGATGTGATGACTATTTCAATAACTATTTTTATCTGGTTGGTATCCTTTGTGATCCCACCATTTTTTGTGCATTTAAAAAAATTTGTTCTTTGAGAAATGTCCCTAACATTTCACCAAAAAGTCAAGGGCATCCATAGCACAGAAAGGGTTAAGAATCCTGGCCTTCGGGAGTCATTTCAGCAGCAGCACCCAGTATTAACCCTCTTCCCTGCCAGAAGGGGGTGAAAACCAGCCTGGCCCCAGAGAACTCAGAAAGCACCCATCACAAGTGCTATAAGGATCCTCCTCTGTACAAATCCAGGTATAATGAGCCTTGTGATGGCTGGTTAAAGAGGTTCTCCTGAGAGCCTCACGTCTGGCTTCCAGACACAGGCGTGCTTGTTTATTTGAGATGGCTGGGCCCATTCGGACGGAGGCTGTGCCCATGGCCTGTAATTGTCGCCGGGCACTCCAACATTTTTCCCCGGTGAGACAGCTTGGGATCATGAGTCAGACCCTCTTGGGAAATGGCTGAGAAGCAGCTTTCAGAGATGAAAATGAAAATGAAGTGGAGAGGGCGACTTAGGGAGGGGCGGAGAGAGGCTGAGTCAGACCCCAGACCCCTGTTCTAGGCTAGTATAGAAGAAGCCCTGCTCCATGGAAAAGAAACACTGTCCCTGCCCCCTCGGCCTGAATCACTCCAGGGTGGCTCTGGCTCCTCTGTTTGCATCTCTCTTGGTGGGGCCCTGAACCCAGCCAATGTCTGCCACAGAGAAATTCTAGAACAAGTGTGTTACTATCTTGATGGAAAAACACTAACAGGGTGGGTCTTCCAGGGACCATGGGACCCACCCCCTCTTGGCTCGAGCATCAAGAGATCTCACAGCCACTCAGAGGAGCCAAGGGGCACAAGGGAAGTAAAGCTGCATTTTGGGATTTGGAGTTCGCTTTGGGTGGTGCTTGTTTGGGGTCATTTCTAGCTGAGCTCTGTGAGATGATGGAGGTCTGAGGGCAGCACACTATCCCTTTCTGGCTTGCATGCTTGGATTGCATCTTGCTGGGAAAGGAGGCCCCCTCTCATGCATTCTTTTTCTTCTTGACAGTGCTGCTATTCCCTGGCTAAGTGACAGGGCGCAAGGACCTGACCCTTCCTGTGCCTAAGCGTCCTCCGTTGTAAAGGGAGGCAATAATAATAGAATCTACCCATCAGGTGCTGTGAGGGTTAAAAAGAACCACCAAGTCCGATTCAGACTCAGTAAGGATCAGCTGTTGTCACTGCTCTTCTTAGCAGGAGAAGGTAGCAGCACACATGTCTGGCTAAGAAGGCAGGCGTTCAGACCTTTCTCTTCCTCCTCATCCCATCACTTTAAATGCAAGGATGGCCCAAGGAGATTGTACTTCATCAGGACACAAAGACTCCATTAAGTGCAGTTAGTGTGAATTTCCAAGATGCAGAGATGAGAGGTTTGAGATAAAACATCTGCAACAAACACTCTTTTGCAACTCAAGGACTAGTATGAGGCCCTGGAGCTAGGCTCAAGTTCTCACCCTTGGAGTCGAGTATTGGAAAAACCGTTTGATACCAGCTAGTCTGAGCCACATTCTGTACATGGGGAAACTGAGGCTCAGGGAGTGCATGCAGCACTGATAGCTCCAGAAAAGCTGGCCCTAGAACAGAAGTCTCCTGCTTCCAGGTCTAGCAGTCTTCCAAGAGCCACAGGGGACTTCTCTGAGAAGATGTGATATCACTCAAGCACCCTCCCCACCTCACCTCTCTCCAATCGGCCTTTAAAGAGATAATAGGAAAAAAAGGAGAGAGAGAATAGGAAAAGGAAGAAGGACTGTACAAAACAGCAAGCATGCGAAGGGTGGAAAACAGGTAATGTCACACTGCCCTCACTCTCTGCCTTATTCCAAAGTATAGGCCAAGTGTATACTGTCCCACTGCAATGGGTTCCTAGACCTAGGCAGAAATATGGTCCCACAGGTGGGCTCCAGGGCCTCGAAGTACATGCCCAGAAAAATGACCCATTCATTCTCCAGAGTTTCAGTTTCTCCAGCAGCTAGCCAGGATAAAGGCTCTGAACACTTGGTTGTCCCCTCCCTTCCCTCAGCCACCCGCAGTCCTCGGTCTTCCCTTCAAAGAGGTCATTTTGACTCCTGTTGATGTTCCCTTATTTCCCTGAGCTCTGTCTCTTCACCACTTGCCCCACCTCCCAATCTCATTTCATAATATAGAACAAAGGTTATTTCTGGACCAAGCCCAATGTCTAATTTGCTGCAGAACATGTGTGAAAAACTGTGAACCTCTGCCAACCCCATAGACAGCCATGGATTTTAAAAATCACACCAGCATGGAATATAATATTGTACAACTACTCTGAAAATAAAAACGGTTTAGGCATTTTTTTAAAAGTTAAATGTACACCTTACGACCTACATATTTCACTCCTTGGGTATTTACCTAAAAGAAAGCAAAGAATATGTCCACACAAACACTTGTACACTTATGTTGATAGCAGCTGTATTTATACTCACCAAAAACTGGAAACAACCCCAAACTCATCAACAGGTGAAGAGATAAATTGTGGCATAATCCATAGAATAGAATAATTCTCAGCAATAAAAAGAAAGGAACAACTGTTACAGATATGACTAAATTTCAGTCATTATGCCAAAAGAAAGAAGCGAGAGAGAGAGAGAGATATCCTATTCTAAGATTTCATTTACACAAAACTGTAGAAAATGTAAAGTACTCAGGATTGACAGAATACAGATCAGTGGTTGCCTGGGGACCATGGAGGGAACAACGGGGAGGATTTACCAAGGGACAGAAGAAAACTTTGGGAGTTGATGGGTATATTTATTATCTTGACTGGTAATGGTGTAGGCTTGTGTCAAAACCGATCAGATTGTACTTTAAATATGTGCAGTTTGTTCTGTCAATTATACTTAAACAAAGGAACAAAACACCCCTACCACCCCAGCTTTTGGGTGACATCCCTGAGCCTCAGAATATGGGAATATGGGCAATTTTCAACATTTCATAGGATATACCAATGCACTTTGCTCATCATTCTGGTGGACCTGTGCTTTCTCAGCTTTCTGGATGAGAATACTCCAGGATCTTTTCACTGGAATTTTCTGTAAGGCTCCCAGGAAACCATAGCCTAGGGAGAAGCTGCTTCTGAAGGAAACTGCTCTTTAAAATCACAACCATGGTTTCAAGCCTGCAAGGACTTTGTTTACTGAAGTAAAGCTCTCATGAACATAAAATTAGCAATTTTAAAGTATACAATTCAGTAGCATTTAGTATATTCACAATGCTGTGCAACCATAGGCTATGTCTAGTTCCAAAACATTTTCATCTCCCCAAAAAGAAATCTTGGACCCATTAGCAGTCACTCCCTGTCTCCCAGTCCCCATCCCAGCCACTGGCAACCATGACTCTGCTTTCTGTCTCTATGGATTTACATATTTTGGGGCATTTTATCTAAATCGGATCATACTATATATGATCATTTTTGTCTGGCTTCTTTTCCTTAGTAAGTTTTGGAAACTCATCCATGTTGTAACAGATACCAAGACTTTGTTCCTTTTCACGGCTGAATAATATTCCGGTGCATGAACTGCAGTGACTTTTAATATTTGTTTGCCTTTTTTCTACTTTATAAATCAAAATCCTCTGCTAGAACACATACTAGTTAAAGTTTGTGTAACTGTCACAAATATGAGATGAGGCAAGGGATGCTGAGGTAAAGCAGAAAGAATACCCTCGGGGAGGTTTGGGTTCTAACCTCCCCAGGGAACTTCCAGTCTGTGACCAGGAGGTAACCACTTAAGCCACAGGGCAGAATGAATTTGTAGATCTCTTAGGAGACCGTCTTGTTTCTCTGACAATAGCATGTGACAACTCCTGAGCAACACCCAGTATTTTTTTTTTCTAACAAGCCTCCTTTTAAAGAGCAATGCAGCAAGCTGGATCCGAAATACAAGATGATCTCTTCCCAAGCCACCTAATACAGTCACTGCCAGATTTTTACATCATGAATGTCCCCTTATCACCCCCCCTTGACAGTCCCCAAGAGCCTATTGAATTGTTCTTTCATACCATTCGTGTTAGTTTTCTGCGGCTGCCATAACAAATTGCCATGAACCGGCTGGCTTAAAACAACAGAAATATATTGTGTCACAGTTGTGGAAGCCGGAAGTCTGAAATCCAGGTGTTGTCAGGGTTGGTCCCTTCTGGAGGCTCTGAGGGTGACTCTGTTCCATGCCTCTCTCCTAGCTTGCGGTGCTCTCGTCAATCCTTGGCATTCCCTGGCTTCTAGACAAAAAATCCATCTGTGTCTGTCTTTACATGGCCTTCTCCTCCCTGAGTTTCTCAATGCCAACTTTCCCTCTTCTTGTAAGGACACCAGTCATATTGGATTATGGCCCCACATTATCTTAACTTGATTACATTTGCAAAGACCCTATTTCCCAACGCAGTCACAATCATAGGTTGTAGGGGTTTGGACTTCAACATATCTTTTGGGGGGATACAATTCAATCCACAATACTATTTGAGTCTGAGTTGAACACCTTGCACAGTTGTTAATAACAGTATTTCTATCACAGATTCTAGCCCACATCTCTGTACGGGTGAAACATCAGTCAAGCCTGTCTTTGGAGTAATGGCCATCTGTTGATTCTGTCTTTCAACCATCTGTCAGGTCTGTCTCCTTCCACTGCCCTGGTTTATGCTTATCATCCTTCCCCTGGACTCTTGCCAACAGCCTCCTCCTAGGGGACCACCCCTGTCTCCAGTCTCTGCTTTCCAATTTATCCTCTATACTGCAGTCAGAGCATCTTTCCAAAAAACCGGTGTGACCATCTTCTCTGCTCAGATTGTGGGTGGTGCCACAGTTCCTATAGGGCAAGTTCCATAGCATGACCTTTGGATTCCTCCATATTTGCCAGCCCCTCTCTGTCCTGCCTTTAGCCGTCTAGATCCCTTACTGCTCTCAAACTCACCACACCTCAGGGCCTAAGCAAAGGTCTAGCTATTTGGGTGATGGTTTCTGCCCTGCATGACCTCTTCCTCATGGCAAGTGACCTCTGAGCCATGCATCCTCTCCTTTCCCTGAACCTGAATATCACTTGCTTTGGAACCATTAACCCCCTGAGAATCTGCTCTGGGCTGGGCATTGGGCTTGGAGCTCAGCGAGAGAGGCTGACCTATGACACACGTCAGATGGTGCTGAACACCAACACGGAGGCTTGCTTTTCTTGAAGGCCAGCTCCTATAGGGTAGGAAGCACACACCTCACCAGCATTTCATATTCAGTGCTCAGGAAATCTCTGTGGAATGAATTCTGACTAAGGAGACTGGAGAAAGCTTTCCGGAAGAAGTGACATCTGAGTAGGACCTTAACGAGTGAACAGGATTCTGATAAGGAAAGAAGACAGAGTGGAAGATACAGAGAGGGATCAAAGACAGTCCCTGTCCTAAGTGAATTAGCCTTCTATAAATAATTATACTATAAGGCTACAAGCAACAAATACCTCCAGAAAACAGGAATGTCCTATGGGGGTTCATGGAGGAGGCAGAGTTCTGGAATTTAGTTTGTATTCATGGTCACTGATGTTATATCTATTTATTGTGTAACAATCACTGACAGCCTTCCTGCTAAGATGCCGAAGCTGCCAGTTCTCTTTACCTCCATTGACAGAGCAGGAAAGAAGGACTCTCCACAACTAAGGATAACACAGGCCTTTGGAAAGCTACTGTATTCTTGCTCCTCCTTCTCTTCCTCCTCCTCCTCCTTCCTCTTTTTTCTGTCCTTCCCTCGCCCACCCAGAGTAGCTGCCCATAATGTGGGAGAGGAAGGCTGGGAGGTCAGCTTGGAAAATGCCTTGCATGTTAGGCAAAGAAGTTTGGCCTTCAGTCTGTGTGTACTGGAACCTGGCAGAACCATGGCCAGAACTGTGCTGTAGGAGAACCCACAGAGAAATGGGAAAGAACCACTGCAAGCTGGAGCAGCAGTCCAGGCGAGGGTCATGGGCTCAGAGTCCAAGGCAGATGCTGAGCAATGAACAAGCACAGGGTTGATGATTTTAGAAAGGTGATGAAATGATATATTTTGTTCGTGTATTCAGAAATAGCCAAAAATAAAATCGATTGCCACATAAGGGACTAAGTTTCCTGTCCCTGGAAATACATGTTCAAGCACGTGCCAGGAACCACATAATGGAGAAATCGAATAGATTTCATGATCACAGCTTCTAAAATGCTAGAGAATCAGTACTGGATGATCAATTAGCTGGTGAGTGGGTATAAAAGGATGAGTTGGAAATAAGTCCACAGTTTCTGGTGAGTGTTATCATTATTAGAGTGAGGTTTGGGGTGAGCAAGAAGAGGAGAAATTGATCCTTGCGTACATTGAATTGAAGGTGTGAGAGGGCTAACCAGGTAAGCAGGTAGGATAAACTTACAAATCTAGGTCTAGAGCTCAAGTGACAGGCTGGAGATCCAGATTTAAGAGTCACTAATTTACTTCATGACCCAAAAAACCAGAGAGGGGGTACATAGAACAGAAAAAAGTCTCTACTTACAGAAACAATAAGTAAAATAACATCCTTAGGGGGAAAAAAAAAAACAGAACAAACATTTATAAAACCTCTATGAAGGAAATACTAAAACATTCCAGAAAGACTTGAAAGTAGACCTTAACAAATGAAATGCTCTTGAATAAAATGACTCAATATCATAAAATTGTCATTTCTAACTTAGTTTATAAATATCAAATGTAATCCTAATAAAAATGCCAACAAGATTTTTAATGCTGTTAGACAAGTCCGATATTAAATTTCTTATGGAAATATAAGCATACGAGAATAGCCAGGAAAACACAGGACACTTCTGATTCTAACCAAGATGGAATTGTAGTCCCATTCCTCCCAGTTCCCAATCTTACAACTAAAAAGCCCTGCACCTTGCCCAACAGTATGAATACACTTACCAATACTGAATGGACACTTACAAATGGTTAAGATGATAAATTTCCCATTAAGTCCATTTGATCACAATTAGAAACTCTTCAAAAAGCAAACAGTAGAAACAAATAAAACCTGGAAATAATATAACAAGCAAGCATAGGAAGGCTCTAGAAGGCAGAAAGAAAAGACAGTCAACCTAGGGACCTAGAGACTTGAGGGATAGCACAGCAGTGAATTCCTCGGGTTTTCCTTACTGACTTCTATATATTCTGGACAGGATGCTGCAAAAAGCCTCTAATCTGGAACTGACAACACTTTCAGTAAAAAAAAACTTCAATGAAAGCCTTCCTCTACTAGTCAAAGCACTGTGGAAAAGGTGGTCTAAGAAAACTTTCTTGAAAATACCCACCCTACTCCAGCCAACACCAACAGAAAAGCCATCCTCAGCCTGTGGTTTCAGCCAGGCAAGGGAGGAAGATGATATTTCACTTTACCTACCCGCGTAGCCCCGATGTAAGCAAATGGCCACGCTCCGATTCCTCTACCCAAAGGTGTCAAAGATCCAAGCATGCTCCCATTTGCTCACCAGGGTAGTGTCAGCTCAACAAGCAGCTACAAATATTCTTGAAACAAATGAACAAAACACAAAATCTCAGCAAAGAAATAAAAAGTTATAAGAAAGAGCCAAATGGAAATTATGGAACTGAAAAACACAATAACAAAAATAAAATAACTCACTGAAGGGCTAATTAGTAGAGCGGCAATAATAAAGGACAGAATTAATGAACTTGAGAGTGTATCAACAGAATTCAGGCAATTTGAACAACAGAGAGAAAATAATCTAAAAAAGAAAGGGAAGAAGGAGGAAGATAAATGAATAGGCCTTCGGGGCCTCGTGGAACAACAAGAAAAGATCCAACTTTTGTACCATTGGAGGCCCAGAAGAAGAGGAGAGAATGAGATTGAAAAATTAGTTAAAGAAATAATGGCTGAAAATTTTTAAAATTCAGCAAAATTATACACCTAGAAAGTCCAAGACAATCCCAAACAGGAAAAACCCAAAGAAACTTCATAATTAAACTTATAAAAACTAAAAGACAAAAAAATTTTATTGCGAACAATCAGAAAATAATGTCACATTACTTATAGAGAGCTATCACTTCAAGTGACAGAGGATTTCTTTTCAGGAACCACGGAGTTGCTCCTGCAGAAGGAAGTGGCATAACACTTTTTCAAGTGCTGAAAGAAAGCACTTACAATTGTGTATCTGGCAGAAAATAACCTTTAAAAATAAAGGGGAACTCAGATGAAGGAAAACTAAGAGACGTTGTTGCTAATAACCCCACTATTAGAGAATGGCTAAAAGAAGTTCTCTAAGCAGGAAGGAAATAATAGAAAAAGACTTAAAACATCAAAAAGGAAAGAACTTCACAAGAGTTAAAAATAGTGATCAGTATAGTAAACTTTTAACAAGTTTCTTAAATCATATTTGATGGATGATGTAAAAATTATAACACCATCTCCTCTGATACTCTATGTGTATAGAATGGTAAAGACAATTATATTTAAAAAGTGGGAAGGGTAAAGAGATCTAAATGGAAGTCAAGATTTCTACACTTCTCTCAAAGTGATAAAATGTAGACTGTAGACTGATAAATTACTTATGTACACTGTTATTACAGTAACACTGACTGGTTACTAGAGTAACCACTAAGAAAACTGTACACTGTGATACTCAAAAATACTAAATAGAAATCAAAATGGAATCTTAATATATGTCTAAGCAACCCACAGGAATGCAAGGGAAGAAGAAAACGGAGGAGCAAACACCAGAAGAAGCAAACGGAAACAATAAAATAGCACACTTAAGCTGAACATATCAACAATTACACTTATATGGTAGAAACACGCTAATTAAAAGATAGAGATTGGCGGAGTAGATATTTTTTTTAAAATGATCCAACTACATTGTATCTATAAGATACTCCAAATACAATAGCACAGGTAGGTCAAATGTAAAGGAATGGAAAAAGATATTCCATGCAAACATTGATTTTAAAAAAGCAGCAGTGGCTATATTAGTATCAGAAAAAGACTTTAGAACAAAGCAAATTATTGGAGACAGACAAACATTACATAATGATAACAGAATCAGTCCACTAGTAAGATATAATGATCCTAAATGCGTTTACACCAAAAAACAGTCTCAAAACACATGAAGCAAAAACTGAGAAAGCTAAAAAGAGACATAGACAAATCCATGTGATAGTTGGAGACTTCAACACCCCACTCTCAGCAATAGATACAACCACTAGTTAGAATCAACACAGATGAACTCAACAATATTTTACCAACTAACAGGGTCTAAATGACACTCCATCCAACAATAGCAGATTACACATTCGTTTCAAGGGCCCATTGAATGTATACCAAGGTAGACCATATCCTGAGCCCTAAAACACACCTCAACAAAAAGAACTGAAACTACACAGAGTATGTTCTTTAATCGCAATGGAATCAAACTAGAAATCGATAACAGAACAAAATCAGGAAAATCTCTGAATACTTAGAGATTAAACAACACACTTTAAATAATCCATAGCTTAGAGGAAGTCTCGAAGGAAACAAAAGTGCATTGAACCGAATGAAAATGGAAACAAAACTTATTAAAAATATGTGGGACACACATAATTTATAATTTACCCACCAAATAAAACATCGAATCCACATAATGTCATTGGGAAATTCTGCCAAACATTAAAAAAGAATCACTACCAATTCTACACATTCTCTTCTAAAAAATAAAGAGGGAGGAACACTTCTTATTCATTTTATGAGGTTAGTATTACCTTATTACCTTAATATGAAAACCAGACGAAGGCAGTACAAAAAAGAAAACTAGAGACCAAAACTAGTCACGAGTAAAAATGAGAAAATCTTTAACAGTCTACTAGCAAACTATCAAGTGTGCCAAGACAAAATAATTGTCTTTTCAACAAATGGTGCTGTGACAACTAGATATTCACATGAAAAAGAAATGATGTTGGACCCTCTTTTCACTATACACAAAACTTAACTCAAAACGGGTGATAGACCTAAATGTAAGAACTGAAATTACCAAACTCATGTGGCTTTGAATTAGGCAATAGTTTCTTGGACATGACATCAAAAACATAAGTGATAAAAGAAAAACAAGATAAATTGGACATCATCAAAATTCAAACGTGTGTCCTACAAATAATACCATCAAAAAGTGGGAAATGACCCAGAGAATGAAAGAAAACATTTGCAATTCATATGTGTGATAAGGGTTTAATATCCAAAACATATAAAGAACCCTTATGACTCAACAACAGAAGACAAACCAATTTAAAAATGGGCAAAGGGTCTGAGAAAATGTTTCACCAAAGCAGATGTACAAATGGCCAACAAACACACAAAAAGATGCTCAACATCAGTGTTTACAACAACAATAACAAAAAAATAAAACAGAAAATTACAAGTGTTGGTATGGATATGGAGAAATTGGAATCCTCACATATTGTTGGTGAAATCTGGAAAATGGTGCAACTATTTTGAAAAAATTGTGGCAGTTCCTCAAAATGTTAAATATAGAATTACCATATGATCGAGAAATGCCTTTCCTAGGTATAGACATGAGAGAAAGAAAAGCTATGTCTACACAAAAAATTGTACATAAATGTTCATACCAGTTATTATTCATAACAGTCAAAAATGTTACAAAGTTCTATCAGTTAGGGAATGGATAAACAGAATGTAGTGTATTCATACACTGGAATATTATTTGGCAATAAAAAGTAATGAAGTACCAGTACATGGTAAAACATGGATAAAACTTGAAAATAGTATGCTAGAGGAAAGACATCACTCAGAAAAGGCTACCTATTGTATGCATCCATTTATAAGAATGTCCAAAATAGGCAAACCCCTAGAAACCAGAAAGATTAATGGTTTCTAGAAGGTGAGGGTAAAGGGGAATGGGGAATGGCTACTGATGGGTATGTGGTTTCTTTTTGGGGTAATTAAAATGCTCTGATATTAAATATTGCTGATGATGGCACAACTCTTTGAATATAGTTAAAAATCACTGAATTGAACACTTTAAATGAATTTTATGATATGTAAACTGTATCAATAAAACTGTTTAAGAAACACAATCCCATTTACAATTGCTGCACAAGTGCAATACTTAGATATATCTAAAAATGTGCATAGGATTTATATCCAGAAAATTACAAAATGCTTATGAAAGAAATAGAGAGCTAAATAAATAGTCATACTGTGTTCATTGATTAGAAGACTCAGTGAGTAAATATTTCTTAGATCAGACAACAAAAGCATGGTCTGTACAATAATCTTTCTGTGAAAGAACCTGTTAAGAGGATGAAAAACTACAGAATAGGATAAAGTATTTTCAAATTACATACTGAGCAATGAAAACAAGAATGTAAAATTACTATAAAGAACCCTCGAAACTCAACTTGGGCTTTTATTTTGGATGAATTGTATCAATGCCTGTGTCCTGGTTGTGACACTGCAGTATAGTTATGCAAGACGTCACCATTGGGGAAACGGTGACAGTAAACAGGAACTTTCTGTATCATTTCTTACAACTGTATGTGAATCTACAATTAACTCAAAAAATTTTTAAAAATTACACTGTAAGTCTTCCATAATTAAAATTGTGGTATTGGAGTAAGGAATAGACAAATTGACCAGTGGAATAAAACATGTATCTACAAATACAGTCATATATGTATGGAAATTGAGTATCTGATAAAGATTTCATTTAAATCACTGGGGGCAAAGATGTTTTTAAAAACAGGTTTGTGATAACTGAGTAACCATCTAAAAACAGGTAAAGATCCATACCATAAACTATCTGCAAGAATAAACTTTAAATGGATTAGGAATCTAAATATAAAACCTGAAACCCTACAGGTACTGGAAGGAAAATGGGAGCGAGGAAAGGCTTTCTAACAGTGACTCAAAATCCAGATGCAATAAAAGATTGATATGTGACTACATAAAAATACTTTTTCATGGCAAAGAAAAATAAACAACATCAAAAAACAACAAACAAAATTACTTGTGACATATATCGCGTATTTAACAAAACTAATATTCTTAATATAAACTCTTAAAATTGAGGATAAAATGTTAAAAACCCAATAGAAAAAGTGAGAAAGACATGAACAGATGATTCATGCACACATATACACACAAATATATTTTAAAAAGGCTCCAAAGCATATTAAAAGATGGTCCAAGTCACTCATAATTAGAAAAATGCTCATTAAAATTACTGAACTACCATTTCTCACATATCAGATTTACAAAAGTTTTAAAGTATAGCAGACATTATTGGCAAGGCTTCAGGGAAAAGACACTCACACATTGCTGATGGGAATGTAAATTGGTACAACGCGTCAAGCAGGGGAATTTGGCAATACATAACAAAACTGTATATGTTTACTTCTTGACACACTAATTCTACTCCTAGAATTACTTCTACTCTGAAGATACACCTCCAACAAAATGAAAATGCATATGTACCAGATTGTTGATTTGCAGCACTGTCTGTAATCACGAAATATTAGTAGCAACCTACATGCTCACACAGAGAAGGGTGGTTGAATAATCTATGGTACATACATACACACAATGCCATGTTATGAAAAAATGAGAACGATCTCTATGAACTGATATGATTTCTAGGATATACTGTAATGTAAAAAAGCAAAGCCCAAAAGAGTATCTATAGTATGCTACCCTTCATGTGAGAAAGAAATATAGGAAAATGTACAGATACCTGTTCATTTGTAAAAAACGAAACAGAAAACAAATGAGGTTGGTTATTTAGAGGGGATAAATGGAATGAGGTGGAAAGAATAGAAGTAATGAGAGGTGTTGCTTTTGTACAGTTCTAACTTTTGGAATTACATTATTATTTCAGAGGCTCGAAAAAAAAAAGAATTAAACAAACTAAAAACAAAAACAAACTCATAGATACTGACAACACAGCGGTGATTGTCAGAGGTGATGGGGGCAGTGAATTGGGTCAATTATATGGCAACAAAAGGAAACTAGATTTTGGGTGGTGAGCATACATTAGAGTATACAGGTAGCAAATCGTAATGTTGTACAGCTAAAATTTGTATGTCATTAAGCAATGTTACCTCAACAAATTTAAACTGAACCATATGCAAATGACCACACTGGGGGCAAAGGGATGTAGAACTAGCCCAGGTACCTTTTAACACAGACTTTAGACAATATATCCTTAGGCTAAAGACAAAATGAATTCTAAACAAATATTGTACTCTAGTTAATAGGCTTCCTTCCATAGAGTTATGGGTTAGCAATTCTGAAACTACCTTCTGTGTATTTTGGGATTCAGTAAATGGGCAAATATATTACGGAAAACAGCAGAGAGATTATTCACTGACACAAAAGGGAGTTACAAATATTGAAAGGGGAAAGAGAGAATAAATCTTGCTGTTGTATTGGAATTCAGAGGTATCAGTGTGAACTCATGACAGAGAAGTTGCTACAATAATAAAAATAAAATAAAATGAAGTATAAATATAAGTTAATTAAATAATTAATTTCCTAGCTGTGTGGACTGGGAGAGTCTACTAGCAATGACATTCCTGTAGAAATGAGAATATATCTAGTGCTCAGATCTTGGTTTCTAAATACCATTCTCCACTAAAAGAAACTAGGGCTCCATGGGAAAATGGCTGATCTTTAGGGCTGAGTCGGAAAATGTACAAGATGAGCCTGGAATACCTTGTGCCAGAAAATAAGGCCATGCTCAGAGAATGATTAGGGACATGTCAAAAAGACATAAGAGACAGTACAAATGAGGCTCCCACTGGCCAAACCTGGGACAATTCGAGCATCACAATGAACGATAGTAAAGAATTAGAACTCATTAAATAAAATAATAATCCACAAGTTCACCTGATATAAACAAATACATAAGTAAATAAATGAGGAAGGAAAACTCTTACAGTAGAATGCTAAATAATAAATTTAGAGGGGATGATAGAACTAGAAATTCATTGTTTGGCAACCAGCATAATAAACTTGCTTCAGGCAATTATCATCAATGGATGCTAAACTAATGAAAGTTTGCAGAATAACAGGACATGAACAGATCTTTAAAATACATTCCCATAAGATAATTATAAAGAGGAAAATGTAAGTTGATGGTGGAAAAACCTGGCAGACACCACATTAACCAAGCGATCAAAATTAACATCACCAATAATGAGACTTATTGACATTATGCATGTCATGAAATGATGCACTGAGAAGGACCCAGCATCGCTTCAGTGGTATTCCTGCCAAAAGTGTAGAACCTGAATTTAATCACGATGAAACATCAGACAAACCCAAAATGAGAGACATTCTGCAAAACAACTTGCTACAAAACACAGAGACAGACTTAAGAATTGTTCCAGATTAAAGGAGACCAAAGGGACATAACCAAATGCACCACAGGATCCTGAGTTTTCTTTTGCTATAAAAGACATTTTGGCAACAATCAGCAAAATCTAAATAAAGATTTTAGATTAAGATCTTTAGATCTGATTGGTACCAATGTTAATTTCCTGATTTTGATCAACATCCTATTCTTATATAAGACAATGTCTTTGTTTTTAGAATATACACATTCAACTATTTAGGGATAAAGGAACACCGTCTGCAATTAATTCTCATGCAATTCAGAAAAAGATGTGTGTGTGTGTGTGTGTGTGTGTGTATAGAAGGGAAAGTAGATAAAACAAAGAAAATATGGTAAAAATATTAACACTTGGGGTACAGAAGTAAAAGGTATTCAGAAATTATTTGTATTCTTGCAACTTTTCTAGAAGTCTGAATTTATGCCAAGCTAAAAAATTAAATAAAGCTTGGAAGTTATTAATTAGCCCCCCAAGGAGAAGGTATAGGAGCAAAGAGTACAGAGTTGAGGGGCCACCCCTTAGAAAATGTTCTCAGTTGATGGGTGGGTTTCCAAGAGGCGCCAGGACAGCAGTCTCTAGACACATGCAGGCATTCAGGGAACTGGTGTTTTGATAAATTTCAAGTCAAAACCGGAGCCTTCCTTCTGCCAAAAGACCTGTTTTCAATGCCCCTCAAAGCCCTGATGCTGAGCAGGTCCACAGAACTCCCTCCAGGTCCACATTCAGAACCCGGCCCACAAGGCAGAAGAACTGAGAATTGGAAGACTCCTTTCAGGTTAAAGCCATTCTTAGAGAATGGATGGACAAACGGATGGGCAGGCAGATATATGTAGGCCCATCAAAAGTTAAGATGTTAAAGGTTCCTAAATATCCACGGTGAAAGAACTTCTGCAATTTAATGATGATTAGCAACATTCGTTATTTTAAATAATTTCAGCCCAGTCAGCAAAGAAAGCACCCTATAAAGCAGTTTATCAAGGGCCTGTTAAAATGAGGTTTAATTTGAAGTCTAATTATATGCTGTCCACCACAGTGACACGAGCACTTGCAGTGAGTGCGGTTAGTCTGAATTGAGACTTGCTGTGAGTGTAAACTACACACTGAAACGTGAAGACTTAGCATAATAAAAAGAGTGTATCCCATCGCAGTAATTTTTAAGTTAATTACATGTTGAAATAATATTTTAGATAGATTTTTAGATAGATTGGTAGATTGGGTTAAAAAATATATTAATTTCACTTACTTCTTTTTAAATGTGACTACTATAAAATCTAAAATTATATGTGTGGCTTGCATCTTTGGCTTGCACTGTATTTCTATTGGACAGCGCCAGCTTGGTTGATAAATGGTTTTGCAAGTTTTTGCTTGTATTTCACCTTTCCACGTGGTCCTCACTGGCCACCCTATTTAAAAGTGCTCCGTTCCCTGGCACTTTTCAACTCCCTCCCTTGATTTATTTTGCTTCAAGGTACTTATCACATCAGACATACTATAGTTTTTTACTTATTCATCTTGTTATTGTTGGTCTCTCCCACTAGGTTACCTTCCATGAGGCATGAGGCTGCTGTGTCTGTTTTGTTCACTCCTCTATCATGACCCTGACACGTTATTCATTTGCATAAATTCTTTACTTTGGGTATTGAGCAGCCTTTTACATCTTAACTCTCATCTATCTGCCTATCCTTCCTTCCTTCCATCCGTGCATCCATCCATCTACCCATCCATCCATTCTTCAACAGTCTCTGGCATATAGTAGAGACACAAAGTATATTTGTGGAATTAATTTTTCAAAACGACTTTTGACCAGTTCCTAAATTGACCAACACCCAAGTTCTAGTTTTGGAATACTTTAGGGTCCAGTTTCATACTGATTCCTGACCTGTCCAAATGAAAGAGGAGAGTGAGCTCCACTGGCCCCACCACTTACGAGTGTTTACAGTAGAGAGAAAGACCTCAGGCACTGCCCTCCTTTCCCACCTCCCTTTTTGCCTTGTTTTGAAGGCCAAGGCTCTTAAGAAATCTGAGTGAGGGGGAGGGAATAGATACATTTTTCCAAAAGGCAGCCAGACATCAGGAACTATGTGGGCAGTGAAGGACATATACTTAAAAGTGCTAATATGTTTCATTTTTCTTGGACTTGATGTCTACTCAGCCTCTTTCAGTGATTCAATCACTGAATTTTACCTCTAGAAAGGATTTAAAGGTCATATACTCCACTAGTTAAATCAAAGCCTTCAAATATAACAATCCAATCTAATAGGAGGAAAAACTCTGAGAGCCCTCTACCCCTCTAGGCCCATGACAAGAACTGTGAGGTCCAACAAAGGGAAGGGACTTGCCTAAGGTCACACGGTGAGGCAGCAGAGCTGGGCCTGGTACCCAGGCTGCCTCCCTCCCAGACACTGGTCCTGTTCCAGGCCTGAGGAGGGGGTGGCTGGGCACAGAGAAGAGGTGGCTGGGTTGGAAGCGAATAAAAACAGTCCCAGACCTGGTGGCCATGTGGGGATGAGCCAGACAGATTTTGTAAGCAGCCCATGAGCTATAGGTGGCCAACACATGTATGTGATTTAAAAACAAACAAACAAATAAGCAAACGTGCCGTGCCAAGTACTGTGTGTGTAAACAGTTGAGAAACTAAAAGCTTCTTTTAGGCAAGACAAACTGTTACTCATTATAAAAATAAGGGTGGGGTGGCTTAGGGGTTTTTTTTTCTAATAACGAAAATTAACACATATGAAGTCAAACCTAAAACAACCCATATGTTTAAAATTAAAATAATTCTAAATAACAAGCCCCTAAGGACCACCTCTCATTATTTAAAAAAATATGCTTTATTTTAAATTAGGCATTGGTACAAGACCAACAAAATTAAATATTTACTTTAGCTGAGAATAAAAATTTTGGTGGTTGGGGGCAGGGATGAAGGACAAAAATTCCTTTTGATAAGCTACTACTTGGTAGCTAGAAATCAAAATCTCACAGCCCGGTATTCTGCTAACCACAGGCCCAAAAGATGGACAACTGGATGCTTCTCCTATAAGGGTGTGCGAACTATGGGTAGGCAAACAGTCCACAGTGAGTTGAGAGTGGGAACACCTGAGTCCTGGACTGGCTCAGCTCCCAGCAGCTTGCAGGAGGGTCCAGCCCCAGCATCCTCACATGCGAAAACTGGGATCTCTAAGGAAACGTCCACTTTCCCAGTCTTTAGTCCTGCACTAATACACATCAGCTCTTTTTCTTTACCGAAACCTCTACAACTATCCTATATATATATTACAGCCACAGCTCCCACGAAACTAAAATGAAAAGCCTCATGGTTTCATGCCTCTGGTCATTTCAAAAAGAACAAATTATGATTTCTCTTTTTCAAATATTTTAAGTAACTTACAGCTTAATTTGCAACTCTGAGAATCGTGACATGTCAGAGCTGGAGGTGCCCTAAGATCCCGCTAGTCGACTCCTTCACTGTACAGACAGGGAAAGTAGGGCTCACAGCTGGACCCAGAGCACGTGTCAGCTGACCCCCGGGTGGATGTTTTCCCCACTATGGCACTAGGGATCCCTCCCAGACTCAGAAAGCTGGTCCCAAACAGCGACTCTTCCAAAGGGCACGCACAAACTGCCGCACTTTCCAACTTACAGACCATTATTGTTTCAAATGATTATATGAGGATGCCTAAAATTGCTGGGGCATCTACTTTCAAGTCATTTGCAGGATTCCTCCCCCTCCAGATGAATAATGAACCTGAAGGCCCAGACACTCCAGCAAAAGATGGCAATCGACGCCATGCTGCATAATGACCCAGTACTGAAATGTCCATTTTCAACATGATCTCTACTTAACCAGCCCTACCAAATCTGGCTAGTTTAACAAAAGAAAGAAAGGGGTGACCCCTCAATCTGTTTGCAAGCCAGTTCGAAGTAAAATAGCACTCTTCTCTTTAAAAGGAAAGGGAAAATCCAAGCTCCTAGCAACACACTCTCTTCCAAAAGGTTCCTGACTTGGCGGTGGGGGTGTGGGGTGAAGGGAGTAACTGGCTCTACAAATGTGTGGCTGCCTCCATTCTGGACCTGCACAGCAACAGGCTCAGAGTGGCCAGGATCATCCTCTGAGGGTTCAAAGGGCTTTCCAAACTTGCTATTTACTCTCTCAAGATGGCTTTGAGAAACTGAACGTTAATTAAGGCCAAGTTTACCTGAAGACAGGGCTTTGTTTTTAAAAGAGGTGAAAAGGCACTATTGTCAGGAGCCTGGGGAAGCACAGGCCCAACAAGGGCCCAGGACACGTCTTCATACTCACCAGTGTTCTTGCACAGCCAGCTCCCGACTTGTCAGATGACCAGGACAAGCACAGCCCCCTCTCAGGGCCTCAGTTTCCCCATCTGTGGTTTACCAGCTCTCCTGGCCTGGCCCTGAGAAGTCTTTCCACATTGCCAGGATTGGACACGGGCAGTGGAGGAGGGCTATCTGAATTGAGTCCAGCAGGCAGGACTCTTCCCTCTCGGGCTGACCCTTCCCCAAAGTGCCTGTAGTCTCCTCCTGAGGTTTTTATTAAAAAAACTGGTCCCCTCCTTCAGCTCAGGGCCCTGGCCAAATTCCAGAGCAGGTGCACCACCCAGTTCGCACCAAGAAGCTGGCTAGAACTTTTCACTGATTTAGGGAAGATTTAAGGATCCACTTTTACCTCCTGGTGCCAGGTGTGACAGTACTGGAATGTGGAAAACCTAAGCATTTGCCTTCTCAGATCCCATTTGCTAACTTCTGCAATAGGCTGACATAGAACATCCTCCAGGGCACTGGGCAAGATACACACATCCTGGCCCAGCTTGGGAGCTGCTGAGGGCTTGGCAAGCAGCTCTCCTAACCAGACACAGCTCCAGAACTGCCTAGAGCCCAGACACGCTGCATGTCCACAGAGGTCTCTCCCAAGCTAGAGATTCTTTTATACTAATTTGCCTGGGTGTAACTTACACAATGTGAAAGGAAAAAGGACTGACTTTTCGTGTTAAAACAGACCTGCTTTTCTACTGTTAAATTTCTCAGGCCAAATAGGCAGGGAAGAGTAGCCAGGAATACTGCAGAGAGCAACCCGACAGTATGCCTGATGTGTGCAAGACCATCTTACCAACACTGGCTCATCTGAATCTCCCCCGGTGCTGTTAAGCTGGGTAGGCCTGGCCTCCTTGTATTCCCATCTGACAACTGAGGACACGGTAGCTTGGGTAGGTTCACGAACTTGCCTAAAATCCCACGCTGGTCAATGACCTGTGCTGAAGGCAAAGCTTATGTTTTTTTACCACATCACAGTCTTTCTATGGCCATGCAGTAACCAGAGATGACCATTCAATCTGGCACAGCCCAAGAGGCCATACTGAAGCATTCTTAACCTGTCTTAAAGGACCCCTGTGGGAACCATGAATGGGTTTCCAGGAGGGTCTATGAGCCCTTGAAATTAGATGCAACATTGCATATACTTGTATGGTGGTCAAAGGGGAAGACCTACAGCTTTCATCAGATTCTCAAAGAAATCTGTGACCCACAGAAGGCAAAGAGCTGCCCTTGCTTCAGACAGACAGGTTACATTTTTTTATGATTCAGGATTCAGAAGATCAGCTAGGGGTGACTTGCCTGGGAGTGAGCTCAGGAGAGCCTTGGCAGCCAGGTGCTCCTGGCTGTTCTCCAAATTCAAAAAGAAATGTCACAGTATCACTGTGTGGAAGAGGTCCAAGAGCACCTCTCTAGCCCTTGACCACCTCTTACCTGTACCCTAAAGAACGGATGCTCTCCAAGGCATGGTAACCCTTGCTTACCATAATTCAAGTTAGAGGCTCCAGATTTTCCCAAAGAAATGAGTCACACTAAGACACAGAAGGCTGAGGATGGTACTTTTCCAGGGTAGGGGCAGGTCTAAGATCCAGAAAGGACATGGTGGGGAGACTGCACCTGAACTTGGTTTGCTCAGGATTTTGCAAAGGGCCAACCCACAGGCATGAATGACTGCAAAGGCCAGACAACCTGTCCCTTTCTATCTAGGTAGCACCTTTAAAAAAGGATGTGCTGAGGATAAGAGAGATAATGTTTGCTACTAGCTCTCAAATCCCAGGGTGAAATGTGCTCTAAAAGGAGGAGTGTCTTTCCTTCTTGGAAGAAAGAACAATCATGCTTCTCTGTTACTGAGATAGAGGTGCGCGTGTGGGTGTAAAAGTCCAGCTGACTACTAGTCTCCGAGCAAGGAGATGAAGCTCAACAACTGGCTAAGCTGGTCACCACTCTTATCCCACAAGTCTACTTCTGTGGACTCTGAAACAGGAAGCAAACCATGCTCCTGTCCAGGGTCTGAGAAGCCAGACTTCCCAGCCACCCTTCCCCATCCACTGCTGCTGCTGCTGCTGCTGCTGCTGCAGCGTGGGGAGGGAGAGATCAAAAGAGATCTGTAGGGCTACCAAGGGGCCATCCCTGGGGGTGGGGGCAAGGAGGAGGAGGCAGAGAAACCTGCTTGGAGAATCCCTGGCAGTTTAATCTTGTGATTTCACTGTCGCCATGCCCTGAACAGGTTGGAGTCTCCAATGTGGTCATGGTCTCACCTCTGCTGTGGGAGGAGACCTCTGCACACCCACCCTGTTAGCAGCCAGGAAGGGGTCCCAGGCTGCCCCACTATGAAGGGCATTAGTCACGCTCCGAAGGCAACACATGGGCCATGTGTCGGGAGCGCTGGCTGTCCGGAGGGATTAATGCAGCAACACTCTTCCACATTGTCATGGCTCGTTTTGAGGGCTGTGGCTGCAACTAACACAATAACATTCTATACCACATTGCTGGGGGATCACTAGAAACAACCAGATTGTTCACTTTAATTCAATTGTCAGCACAATCATTTTAACACCAAGTGTGTCAGATTTGACTCCATATCCCCAAAATTAATTTTAGAGTGGCAGCGAAATGAAATGGCATACTTCTCTGAGCTTTTGTTACAACATGTTCATGCAGCAAACTGCGAAGAAAATGTAGTAATTAGAGGTTAAATTAATCCTTGACAGACAAGCGGCTTAGAAACGCTGTGCCCTCCTCCCCAAACCTAGCATAATGCATGCCAGTCTTTCAGATTTTGATATGCAAAGCATGTGACATTGACAACTACCCTGAAACTACTGTCCCACTTCAAATTCCCAGGTTGGTGCTGGAACTTCCCAGAGGCAGATACTAACACCAAAATCTCATTAACCAAACTCAAAACAACCCACAACTGCCAACAGAGCCCTCCCAGCCCAGCCCTCCAAGGGGCTGGCTGCCCAACTCTATCAGCAACCTGAAAACAAAACAAGACAAGAGACTCTGCTTTCTGAGGCACCAATGCCTGGGCCCCAGACGGATCCTTAACTTATAACCTTCGATGATCTTCAGCTAGTTCTAAACTTGGATTTCTGATTCCAATGCACCCCGTCCACATCCCTCTGTGGTCCCAACAATGCTAATCGAAGCACACAATGACACAGGACTATGTTACATTTCTCTAATCACATTCACTCTTCCTGAGCACGAGTGCAAAGTGGGTGTTCTGGACCCTAGTTCTTAACTGAGTGCCTGAAACCAGGGTTCTGTCTGCTTTGGGCTCCCTCTACTGTGTCCCCTTAGGAAACTCAGGCCCCCTCTCTGGGCCTCACTTTCCTCTTGTGTAAAATCATACAGCTTTCCTCTTCCAGCTCAAAAATTCTCCAATATTTAGCATCTGAGTTTGTAGATGAGTTGGGGCAGCTTTGTCGGCTATGTGTAGGACTATGGTCAAGCAGCTAATAGGGCCCCCAAAAGGAAGGCAGAGCTACACCCTGTCCTCTTTTTTATGTCATCAGGCTCTTAATGAAGCTGGAGGGGGGTGGGTTTCAGGTTTGAAAAATCAGAGGACTTGACATTGCCCAAAGCAGTCAGAACAACTTGGTTTCTGTCCTGCCTTTAGTTCCCCAAGGTCCACAGTTCCCCTCCAAAGATGGAGGGCACAAGCCGAAGCCACCAGGCCCTTCCGACCCAGAAACCTTTCACTAGTTCAAGCTCTGTGGCCTCCACTGGCCTCTTCTAGAATCCGCAGAAGTGTCCTGATGGCCTAACATCCAGCTGCTCCCACAAGTGAAGCAAAGGGGTTAAACACAATGGCCAGGTCCCCTTCTAGCATGTTAGAATCACGGTTGGCCCCGCCCTCCTCCAAGCCTCCTGGAACAATTCTGTCTTAAGAAAAACAGCATTTCTTAAAGCTCACTTCGTGGTTATTTTCTGGGCAGAACAAGCAGCACAGTACCCTGGGAGGGGAAGATAGGTGGGTCCCTTCCCCTCCAGGGAGTGGGGGCACTTTGAGGCTAAGTCCCAGGCTATGCAGAAAGAGGTGCCAGCTGCCTCAGGGTTAGGGGGCAACCAAGGCAGGACTGGGTTGCAGTAGGTGGGTTCCTCCTCCAGGGTCGGGAGAGCCCACCTTCATATAGGCCAGTGAATAGGACAGTGTCAGAAGCTGGGGTTCCATGGAAGCCCAAGGGGAATCCCCCAGGAGAAAACAATTCTTGCAGACTTTGCAAAGGGCTTTTACCTTATGGTACTCCTTGGCCTAGTCTCTGGGGAACATGGTTCCCACAGCCAGCGAGGCCCCTCACTATGCCTCACCTGGGGGTCTTTTGCGGCTGTCACCTATTTGATTGTTTTTGGAAATTATGAAGAGGTCAAATTTTAAAGGGGGACCTGAGGCACAAAGGAAATCAGGGAGGCTCTGTGAACAGGGAGAAAAATTAAAGTAATGGAGTGTGGGACAAACAGAACCCAGTTATTTTGCTTCCATCCCCTCCCCTTGCAGCAAATGCTCCTGAGGCTTCAGCAGCCCCGGACTTGTCATTTAGGAGACCACACAGGACTCTATTCAAGCCCACCCCTCCCCTGGACCCCTGTCAGCAGGCTCCTAGGCCCGCTCTTCCTTGCTCTTCCTTTCTAAATGACGACAGCAGTGACGACAAAGCCATTAGCAAGTGCTGCAATAAAACCCATCGGGTTCATGCAGATTTATGAAGTTTCCCTCTTCAAAGTCCAGAAGATGTTTAAGGACTCAATGTCTGAAAAATCAGACTGCTTCCAGCTGAGCTTTGCGAGGCTTTGCTCCTGCCGTACAGTTGACTGGTGCTGCCTAGGTTACCCCTCAGTGGTGTTGTGAGAGGTGTATGATGGGAATTAGTTTATTGTGCTGATCCATAGTAACCGACTCCTGTTCCCCCATCATTTATCTCCCTCCCCAAACCACATCTGGGTTGGTCTATTCATACTCTCAGCATTCTATCTGCTCCAACAAACACTCAGCCTTTTCTGCTTGGATAAGGAGATTTTTTAGTTACATCCATTATATGTGTATCAACATTTATGGCAGCAAGATAATTGCCAAAGAGCTCAGAGGATAAAAGGTCCTTCTTCATAATGTCCACCCCTCCCCCAATCCGTTTAAAAAATCAATATTAACATCAAGCAGGACAGTGGCAGATTCTTTCATGGCTGCTGCGTCCTGAAAGTTGGAAATGCGATTTTGAAAAAAAAAAAAAAAAACACCCGGCTAGACTAGAAAGAAAAGAAAAGGTTCCTCGGTGAGCTCAGACCCAATACTCCAGTGGGGCACGTGTGTAGAGGGAAAGCCTTTATGTCCTTGAAACCTTCGCTAAGTAACTGCAAAGCAGCAAATCTGTTCTATATTAGATGAGTCCGTTGGAAACATGTCAGCCTAATTTAAAGAGTTTAGATCCTGTTATCTGTAAAGCAACCCAATGATTAGGAGACCTGCCATTGATAGGCCCTGAGATGACTGGATTAGAGGTACTAGACAAGAAGCCCTCCGGTTACCTCTCAGTTTCCACCGTCCATGATTCTGGGTTAGAAGTTCACACTGGCAGAAGACACAAAGAGCAGGAACACTTCCCATTTGTATATTGTTTTGCTTAGTTTTCTGCCATTTTTTACTCCTCCTTCTTCTTGCTGCCCCTTAAAATCTCAGCCCCATTTTGAAAAATATATCTAGCTGTTTTACCCAATGCCATTTCACTTTCCCAGAAAATTATTATTTCATTCACAAAATCACAAGTGTATAAGAGCTGGAAGGGACTCAGATTTGGAAGTCATGGAGGGGAGAGGGAAGAACAAGGGGAGAGAGTGAACTTGTCCAAGATCAAACTACTAATTAGTGGGGAAAGTGCTCTAGAACAGAAGTTTCTCAGCTCCTAGCATAATTAACTCTCTAAAGCACGGCTCCAGGAGAAAAAAAAGAGCAAAATCAGAACCTAAAAAAAAAGTTTTACTGCATATAGGAAGCCCCTTTAAAGAAGGACTAGTGCAACTACTATCTGAAGACAAGAACTACTTGTCTAAGATCAGTTTCTGCCCATTTTATAAGCCTAAGTGGCGCTTGAGTTCCCTAGGGATGTTCTACTAACAGGTGCATTTTAAACTTTTAGGTTAGCTTAGAGGGAGGGAGGAATGAGGTTAAATGTGTTGTCCAAGCTTGAAAAACTCCCTTTCCTTAGTGAAAAGGAATAAAAACAGTAAATTCTCTACCTCAAGATGCAGTGAATGTATAGTCCCCACCCCCACCCTAGCAATAGGCTATTTCCTGGTCGAGTTTAAATATTCAATGACGTTCCTGTTTCAACCCACACATCTGTGTCACTGTCAGCGTCAGTGGCAGGAAAACAGACGAAGTCACCCTTTGCTAATGATTTCCTAACATGGAATTTCCTTGTATCTCCTCAAGCCTTTCTTCTTCCAATGCCAAACTGTTTTTTCCCCCTCTCAAACACATTGTACCGAAAGAAAACTGAAAATGGTCACAGCCGGAAGAGGATGATTTTTAAGGAGATCTTATAAGGAAGAGCTGCAGCTCTCTGTGATATATTTAAGTGGGGGAGGGGGGTGCTACTGCTGCTAGTTTTTCTAAAGCCAGTAGAACAAAACAGAGACTTCCTCCCTGGCACCTTAGAATCTGTCAGACCCTTTCTTTTTTCCTGCCTCCCTCTCCCCCAAATTCCACTTTGAGCAACATTCTTAAATCTGTGTTAAAGGAAACACTCACACACTGGAAGTATATGTGGGGAGAGGTGAAGGCAGCCCCCAGAGGAGGGGACAAGCATTGGAGAGAACCAAAGTACAAAGCAATATAGGATCATATCGTGTTTCTCCTCTGGAGAATATATTATTTAATATGCAAACTAGTCATCAAGAGAAAAGAGGGCTGTTACTTTAAGGGGAAGAAGCTGATTAGCTGCTCTGGCTGGCAGCAAACAGCTGGTCTGTCCGGCAGGTTCAAGGCCATTTCAGCTACTCTCTTATGGAGGGACCATATGTTCCATCTCGCACATCAGCAGCTTTATTTTCCAATGATCTTGCTCCAGACGGGAAGCACAAAGGGGGGAGGAGAAGGTAGAACTCGTGGTTTACTCTTTGAGCACTTTCTTGTGGTTTTAGATGCAGTTGGGATGTGCGTGTTGGGGGGGGGAGGTTAACGCTTCACCTTCTATTCCAGAGACCAGAGAACAAATGTTCGATCAACACTTACGAATAATCTCCAGGGAGCAGAGGGGAGCGGGGAAGAGGAAAGATATGTGAAAAGGCACAAATAACATGTTTGCATGAGATTAAATGGAGAGAGGGGGCGGGGGCGGTGGTGGCGGTGGCGGTGGCGGCGAGAGATCTGGAGGAATCTCACTTCGCTCAGGAGACCCACTAGTCGAGTTTGGGCTCCGCCCACTGCTCCTTATTTGTCAATTTTTCTTATAGTCAGTATTCCCTTTCCGAACAAACTTTACCAGGAAAGAAGCTGGCCGCTTTGGGGGGCGGGGGCGGGGGCAGGGCAGGCCCAGAGGCTGGCAAAAGATTACTTCCCACTTTACGTTTAACATTCCTCAGTGTAAGCCCCCCTCCCCCGGGGTCCCGTAAGTTTGGGAGGCAGGTGTAAAGGATAGGGGCCGGCTAAATCCTGTATATCCCCAAGTGTCCGGAGGCACGGTGCGGAGGTGCATCCTTATCCCCACTGTCCGCCCAGGCTGCAAGAACCTCGGAGGTGGCCGTTCGGACTCCCTCCCAGCCTCCAAACAAAGGGGGCTCGCGGTACGTTGGAGCCTGAGGGTGGGGGGGGGAGGTGGCGGCAGAAGGGCATGGAGAGGAGTAAAGACAGTAGCCCCAGGGTGGCGAGAGATTCAGAGTCGCCGCCGTCATCTCACACCCGCGGGTGCGACAGCCGCCCAGAGCCTGGGTGGCAAGGGGCGCGGACAGTAAAGCGAAACCGAAGAGAGGGCGCCCCCTCTGCCCGCGCCCGGCGAGCGCAGCGGAAAGCCGCGTCTGCCCAGCCCATGGAGCGCGCGCCGCCGGCTGGCCTGAGCGCCCGCCCGCCGGGTCGCTGGGGCCCAGAGTGTCTATCGCCCGCGGGCTGGGCGCCCGATGGGTGCCAGGAGCTGGGAGCTCCCCTACACCTTCTGCGGCTCCTGCGAAAGGTCTTGAAAACAGCCCCCTCCCCCGCCGCCTACATATGCCCTCCTGTCCCGAGCGGTCCGAAGCCACTGGGAGGCTGCCGCCCCCGCCCTCTGCCTCTGCATCCCTTTCCCCTTCCCTCTCTCCAGCCTCCTGGGAAACAAAGGGGCTTTTTAGAAAGCGGATTGTTGGCCGCTGCGGCGGTGGTGGGTGAGAAGGAGAGCAATCTATAAAGACAAGAAGAGGTGGGGTGGGGGAAGAAGCTGCGCGGCCTCTAGGAGCCCTGAGCAGCGGCGGCTGGGAAGCCCCCGTGGGTGCGCGGCCCCGACCCCGCCCGGCCCGTGGGCACCCGGGCGGTGGCCCACGCCTGCGAACGACTGGGCTGCGCTGCTGCGGTGCTGCCCGCTGGCTCCCTGCAGCCTGGGAACACGATCACACGCGGCCGGGGTCGGTGGGGGCGGTACGATTCCCGCGGGGGTCTCCCCCAGGACAGCCGGGCCCTTTTCCCATCCAACTCTTTTGAAATTGCTCGGGCTAGGGGACACTTTGCGTCTTTGTTCCAGCGCGGCCACCCGCCTGTCGTACGCTGGGCTCGCTTTCCCTCACAGACAATGTCCCAGAGGCAGCCTCACTCGGCTACCCATGAACGGCCCGTTCACTGCGGGGAAGGAGCCCCGGGAATTCCTTCTGTTGCCAAAAACGTCAAGCCACCCCAGCAAGGGGAGTCTCTTTTTCTCCCTGTTCCCCAGCCATCCTGTGCTCCCGCCGGGGAACACACACCCACATTTGGGGCGCCCCACTCGGCAGCACCCAGATGCAGGAGCGTGGAGGGCAAAGCCCCGGCCCGAGGTGCGTCTGTGTTGCTCAGGTTCCGACGACTTCAGAGCAGTTTTCTGCCAGGCTAATCCTATTAGCGTCTGCTCAGTCCGCGTTTAATCACGGATCAAAATCAGATGGTATGGCCAGCTTTCCAAGCGGCTTCGGACACGCCGCATCGGGATGGAGCCTAGCCGAGCCAACTGGCCGAGAAAAGTATTTGGCGGCGCTCCGGGGGGCTTCCCGCCCGCCCTTGCCGGCGCCGGGCGCCGGGCTCTGCCACGGCTCGGAGGCCTGGGAGCTCCGAGCGCGGGGGCGCCGGGAGCTCGGGCAGGAGCCCAGTCGGGGCTGCCTCGAGCCGCCAGCTCTGCTCGGGGCTGCTCTCCAGGGGAGGATTTGGCAAGGGAGCCAGCGCAAGGCAGCGGGCTCGGCGCGCGCACACTCCGCACTCCCTCTCCGCGGCGGCGGCGGCAAACCCGGTTGGGGTGAGGGGGGATTCCTGCATCCTGCGCCCATTGCCGACTGGCCCGGACTCAGGGAGCTAGCAAGCGAAGGCAACATCGCTGGGGGCATCCGGGCTGCAAGCAGCCCAGGGGTCGCCGGGACAGAGTGGGAGCCTCCCGGTCGCCTGGCTCGGCTGGGGGAGCCCGCGTGGTTTGCGACCCTCTGCTTTCCCTCCCCGGTACTTGGCTGCCTCTGCCCGACTCCAGACGGCCGATGGGCGCGGGGGAGAAGGAAGAGGCCGCAGTCCCGGGCGATGCGAGCCGCGCTCAGCCCGGCCCGGCTGGTCCGAGAGTGGGGCGGCCGCGCGCTACGCCAGGTGGGCCGTGTGCTTGGAGCAAACTTTGGGGTTCCCCAGCTCTCAGCACCCCTGGGTCCGGGCTCCTCCGCGATGGGGATCACAAATGGGGCCCCTAGGGCACCTTGGAGCCCCCCAGCATTCGGACCTCCCATGCCTGCCTCAGCCTTACCGTGCTGCGGAGCTCCCGCGGCGGTGGCGGGGGCAGTGCCCCAGGGGCGGGCGGCCGCTGGCGCGGGCAGCCCGGCCTCCGGCGCCCGCCGAGTGGCTTGGCCCGGTTGCAGATCACCCCCTGGCTAGCGGCCGGTGCCCCCGCGCCCGCCCGCCGCCGGCCGCTTCAGCTCGTGGCCAAGTTCATGCCGGCGGCGCTGCAGTGGCGGCCTCAATCTGCTCGCTCCATTCCCACCGCCCGGCTCCGCGCCGTGCGCCCGGAAGGTGGAGTTTCGGGGGTTTAAGTTACTGATAGGCATTTCTCACTGCTGTGTCACTCGGGGAGGAGGAGACACGCACGCCGCACACTCACACACCCTCACACTCGCGGCGACAAGCGGCTCTGGCCTTAAAGGGGAAGCCGCGCCGCCCCGCCCGCGACCCCGCCGGCTCTGAGCCCCGAAATACCGAGTTCCCAAAGGGGTCTGGGGCAGCGGAAGCGTGGCGGCCGCCCAAGGGGCCTCCCGGGCCCTCCGACCACTTTTTAAAAGGGAAAGCGACCACAGGCTGGCTTCGCTGTAGTCGCCTCATTTCTCCAGTCCACTCGAACCCGGGTGCCTGGGTCAGAGCGGAGGGGAGGAGGAAGGGGCATGAAGGCACTTACCTCTATGGCTCCGCACGCAGCTGGAGGCGGTCAGTGCCCCTGGCGGCAGGTGGCCCGCCTAGACGGTCCGCTGATGGGGAGAGGGGGCAGCGGGGTGACCGAGCGCCCCCGAGCATGAGAGGATGGGACTCGCGGGAGGGCCACAGACTGAGCCTCGCGCGCTTAGGAAACCCGCAGGCGCAGGTAGCTTTCCCGAGAGTGGGCAGAGCGAGCGAGAGAGCCGTGCGCGCCCCTGACGGACCAAGGGCCAGCCGGGAGCGCGGGAGAGCCAGTTCTCACCATAGACAGAGCGAGAGAGCGCGCGAATCACGGGAGCCGAGAGAGGAAGACCGAGAGAGGCACCATCAGAAACCGACGGAAAATAATGGAGATAGAGTGGAAGAGAGACACCGGGGAAGAGAGAGAGAGAGAAAGAGAGAGGGAGATGGCAGAACCCTGGAGGACTCCAGAGAGTCACACGGACGGGAGCCTCGTTGTAAAGTAGCCTATTCGACCCCCACCCCCACCCCGTCCCATTCTCAGCAGGGACTGGCCCAAGAGCTAGCTACTGAGAGAGTGCTCACCTTCAGTGGGGGGCTCTGGGTGGATAGCGCCTGTCCCACTGCCGACGCGTCCGCTCACTGGCTACCGCTGGACAGCCGAGCCGACCTGCTGTGACGGCAATGGGGACCAGGGCTCTCAGGTGGCGGCTACTGAACTGCACCCGCCCCCTTGCTCGCCTAGCGGCCCCCTCTCTCCCCGCCCTCTCCCCCTCTCCGCCCTCTCCCCCTCCTCCTTACTCTCCCCTCCTCCTACGCCCGCCACTCCCCTCCCCCCTCCGTCTCCGCGGGGACGCTGTCTGTGCTGCCCCCCGGAGTGCTCAGCCTGGAGCCCAGGCGCGCCAGCCAGTCTCCCACCCTCCTGGCTTGGAGCCGTGAAGCCCCTACCCTAGTGGGGCTGCACCGACCCTCTCTCAGCAAGGGGTTATCCTGGAGCAAACACCTGCAGCTTCTGCAGGCACACCGGTTGCCTGTGAACTGCCGGGCGGGCCAGAGCGGCCCGTCCGCAGTATGCATGGTTCCTGGGCCGGCAGCTCCCCTCCCCCACCCCAGGACTGGCCTGCGCCTCTTCTCTGGGGTCTCCTCCCCGGCTGCATTTCCTTACCTGGACTTCCCTGATCTCAGCCTGCGGGCCGATGCCGTGTCAGGTCCGACAGTAGCAGTGCTCGGCGGGCGAAGCCTCAGAGCCTGATCAGGGTTCCTGCCAGCACCTCTGAGGAGCGACCTGTCACCACCACATCTGGTCGCACTCGGCCGAACCACGAGCTGGGAATAAAGGGGTGGGCCCACCGCCCGCTCGGCCACTCCTTCCCTCCACGCCCATGCCCTGAGCCCGCGTGGACAGCTCAAGCCCTCTGAGAACCTTGCGTGGTTCCCTCATGGAGTGAGTAGGGGCCACGGAGGTGGGGGATGGCCTCTGAGGTTTCCCGAAGTTCGCCTGCTGAGGGGCAGCGTCTGGGCCCCAACCACGTGGCACAGGTTTCAGACACCTGCCCATTACCCTGGTACCAGGGCGAGCAGGGCCCCTGAGGGTGAGGTGGGCATGCAAGGCTCAACTGGGAGGTAATCCACCTCGGCTGGGCCCAGCCGGGGCTACCCAGCAGAGGGCTTGTGTCCAAGGATGCTTATTGCTCTCTAGTGACATTGTAATCTTCATCTTCACTCCAGACAAGGCCCCAGTGGAGTCCTGGCCCCTGGCCTGTCAGGATCTTGCAGAGAGGAGGAGTCATCCTAAAAACATCATGCACCCCTAGAGCTAGACACAGCTCTTGAGTGTCTTGAAGGGAATCGAATTAACAAAGCAGTTGGAACCTGCAATAACTATCAGAGAGCATTGCAGTGTTGTTAAAATTTGATTCCCACCCCGACAAAGTACACTGGTCAAGGAGGTAGAAGATAGGGTTCTGTCCCAGAAATCTCTACCCTCATGTCACTTTCCCTCTGCTTCCCCAGTGGGGCGAATGATGCCAGCTCCCCTAAATGTCACGGGATCCTGTGACGTCACAGCTGCACCTGTGTCAGATGGCCCACTGCCTGCTTTGCATCAACACCTAGACAGACACTGCACATCTCAAATTCCACTTGGCCTGAGAAGAGCTCCTGGTCACTCCCCAAATCCACTTCTCCCATAGTCTGCCACCTCAGTTTATGGCAGCTCTATCCTTCCAGTTGCCCAGGCCAAGTGCCCTGGACTCTTCCTTGACTCTTCTCTTTTACTCACACCCGCCATCCAGAGATGCAAGCAATTCATCTCCATCTTCAAAATATATCCACCATCTCAGCCTTCTCTCTTCCTTCAATGCTACCCCCTGGGTCTAGCCATCAACATCTCCCACCTGGATTACTCCAGTAGCCACCTAATGGGTTTCCCTGTTTCCTACCTCCCCCTAAACGCCTCTCCCCCACTTCAGTCTAGTCCCAATCTCTGTGCACCCTGCAAGACATGCCCCCCCCATCTGGATGAAATTATCTTCCCTGTCGCCCTCCCTCCCTCTGCTCCAGGCCTCCTGACTCTTCCTCTGCACACCAGGCATCCTCCTTAGGGCCTTTGCACTAACTGTTCCCTCTGCTGGAATGCACTTCCCCAGATATCCATAGGGCCAGTTCTCTCATTTCTTAATCTTGACATATGTGTCACCTGGCCATCCTATGTAACACTTCAAAGCCCCACACCCATCTCTGGCACTTCCTCTCCCCTTTCCTGCTTTGTTTTCTCTCTGGTGCTTACCACTAGCTGTCCTCCTCTATAGGTTAGACACCAGGAAGGCTGTGATCGGTGTCCACAGCTGTATTCGCAGCTTCTAGTGTGATGACTGGCAGGCAGTATCTCCTCAGTGAATGCTAGTAGGATTCTGTTTCCTTGGAATTTTCCAGAAACTCTGAGGACCACAGGATTGTATAGATACACTGGGAAAGGGGCCCATAGTTTTCATTTATTTCGTTGCATTTTAAGGAGTTTCATGACCTGAACAAAGGTTAAGAGGACTGGAGGTCAGGCAAAGAACTTTCTGTTTCTGCCTTAAAACCAGCCTGGAGTCATGTCACCAAGGGTCACTGTGGCCCAGGTGTGTTGTGGTTCTTTTGGTTACCGGAAACAGAGGTTCCCTGTGGTTGTCACCTTGGGTACCCCGAAGATTAATAGACAAATGGGAGAGGAACAGAAACAGGTGGGAAGAGGACTTTCTCCAAACTGAGTGTACTGGCTGTGAGACCCTTCTGTCACCCAAAATGCAGACCAAGTCCTGAACTAACAGTATCTCTCTCCATTTTCTGAGGCCTACCATGTGCTTTACCTGCACGAGCCCATGTACCCAATGAGGTATAAGCCACCATCATCTCCATGTTCTAGATGAGGAAATGAGAGGCTCAGAGGGGTAAAAGGACATGCCCATGGTCACAAAGCTTGAGAGTAGCAGAGCAGTATGCAATTGGGCCTCAAAGTTTGGGCTGCCTCTATCTGCCACGTAGCTTACTCATGTTTAGCATGTACACAGTCCTGTTGAGGAGAGGAATCCCACAGGGGTCTCAGGGGGCTGCCCTTCTCCTGAGGGAATCTCCTGGCCCAGTTGCTGAGATGCTGCCAAGCAAAGGGTTGGGCTTGGCCTATGGGGATCCAGGGGCACCATGCCAAGGCTGATGTGGGCCTGCTTTTGATCTGACCCAAATTTGGAGCTTGAAAATACTCAGTAGCCATCTGTCATTCATAGTCATATTCTTGTAAACTTATACTAAGTTTTTCCAAGTTCATGTAACAAGTACTGGAGACTTACCTGGCAGCCTCTGGAATTCAGATCGGGGCCTGTAGAGAACAGGCATGCTAACTGCAGATAAGAAGCACACATTCAGTTGCTCTGTTTGTGGTTACTCCCTTGCTCCAGAACCTCCTGTGGCTCCCTACTGCTGACAGCACTCAATGCCAACTCCTCAGCCTGGCATTCAAAGCCCTTTATAGTCAGGCCTCAGCCTCCATCAGCTTCATCTCCTGGTAGTTTCACACATGCCTTTGGGCCTTCTGCCTGGCTAGGCTGTTAATTGGACACCAAACAATTCCTGGTTCTTCCCACATCCCCACCTTTGCTCTTACATTTTCCCTTGAATGCCTGCTGAGGACTAATCTCAAAAGCCTCTTGCTCTGTGAAGCCTGGCCTGACTCCCATTGCAGCATGGATGCCCTCCCTCCTTGGCCATCCACGGCCCTGTCTGTACCTCTGACTTTGCAGGCCTTCACCCTCAGTTCTTCCTGTTCCATTGTTTTACCAGGGAATTTTAAGGTTCCCCTGAAGCCTCCCTGATAAACTCATGGCTGACCTGTGACTGGGGCAGAGAGGGTTCAGAGCGGCCTCTGGATGGTAGAATCTGGAACCAGAGGGAGGAAATGGGGTGGTGCATGTGGCAGGGATCAGCATGGGGCATGGCATTCCCCCACCTCTGCACGTATGCAGAGGCCGTTGGCTGCGCCCAACTGGAGGTCACGCCTTTCACCTGCTCCCCCTGCCTCTCTCCTGGCTCCTAGCTCCCAGCAGTCACACCCACTCATGCAGAGACCACAACCCTACCCTCAGCCCAGGCTCTGAGCTCTAGGCTCCTGAAGCATTCACTCAGGTCTTGCTGACTCATCCTCTGTATATAGTCCTGACCCCAGTGGTGACCTGTGTTCTCTGACCACAGCAGATTGGAGGCCACAACTGACAGGAGCCAGGATAGACAAATGTCATGGGGGGGCCCAGGCAAAGAAAGCACAAGTTGATCAGGGAGCCTAGAGGCCCCAGTTTACAACCAGTTTCTGACACCTCCTGGCTATGTGAACCTCCTGAGTCTCAGATGTCTCACTTGTCAAGTGGTGGTCTTAGTGGTACCTGCCTTACTGGGGTATAGTTGGAGTTGCATCCCCCTGTGCATGGGACCACCTTTGGCAGAGCACCTGGCCCATAGGTCATTAGTCCTCAGAGAAGAGGCTACTGTTAGGAATATTATGGCAAATACCCCCAAAGACAGGAGGCAGGTGTTAAATCTAACAAGATGAAACACAATAGTATGAAAGCTCAGCACTCCCCCACCAAAGGTTCAAACACCTTATGACATCGGGCAAACGGTGAGCATTCTGATATGTCTGGTAAAACATGAGTCTGTGCCAGGTGTGAAGCCAGATCGGGGCACTTGTGGGGGACACATGGCATTTTTCCCTGGTGGGGTGGAGGAGAGCCATTGGGAAACAAGTCGGATTATTTCTCTTCATCGTGTTCTTAAACAATTTTAATTAACAGGGACATTGGGGGTGGTAAGTATTTTTGAGAATCACAATGGAAACAAATGTGAAATTGTTAAAATATTGATTGTAATTTCCTGGCAACTTCACTGATTTAAAAGAAAAAATAGGAACCTTTAAGAAAAAAGCCCTTATTAGCAAGCAAGCAGTTAATTAAGGGGCTGCAGAATGGCTGCATCAATTTCACCATGAAACCAGAAAACTGTTGCTACAAGTCAATTTTGCCCCCACAGCTCCTTGCTTACCATGAATGCTACTTCCAGAATGCATAGGCAATACCATCGAAACGTAGATAAAGACGGGAAATGGTTATCTAAACAGAGATAGAGAAATAATTTAGAGAATTAACGTAAATCCAGATGGCTGCCAGTTTTCCTTGTGCACCATACATACAACTGAAAGACATTGTCAAAGCTTTTATATAGAAAAAAAGTATGCAGATGGCTTGCTAATTATTACTCTTCATGCGATGACATTTTTTTCCAACAGCACAGCCACGACTCAGGCCCCACATGGGAAGAGGCTCCATCCACTGTTCTAAGACCCTTCAGACCGTTTGCAAATTTGTGATTAAACACACACACACCCAAAAAGTCTGGCCTGTGGCTGTCTTAGCAACTAGCTAGGCTACTGCTGCACCACCACCACGATCATTCAGAAGGTTAATACGACCTAACACCAGGGAACCAGCTGAGGCCCAGCATCAGGCAGGCTCACAGTCCAGGCGGGCTTCTGGAGAAAAACCAGACAGTGTGCTCCTGCTGTTCTGGGTTTGGAAAACACAATCACAGAAACAATAAAAGCAGCTAAAGCTTGGAGTATACCTACTATGTGCCAGGCCACATGCTTCACATCCATGAGCTCAATGAAGCCTCATAAAAACTAATTTCAGAGCTGAGCAAACATGTTCAGAGAGGTTCAGCAACTTTCCTGAGATCACACAGTTACTCACCGCTAGAACCAAGATCTGAATGTCCTAGGTGGTCTGGGGCTCAGCAGCCTCGTCAGAATCCTATTACGACAAGCCACCAGGGAGGAGGGCAGTAACACGTACTTCACGTGTTATTAGTACTGTGCCTGGCACTTTGCTAGTCAGCTGGCTTGGCTGGCTTTCACCACCTCATAAGAAAGGACAGCTACATATTCAGCCATTTTGTGAACCTGTTGATGACTTGGTAGCTTGGAATTGGCTGTGGTGGGGTATCAACATCACAGAAATAGGCAAATGCTGCAAACTGGGGCTGGTTGTCAAATATTTACCAACATGCCAATTGCGTGCAGGCGTTGCAGCCACACTGCCTGGTTCAAATCCTGGCCCCATCACTTACTGTGTGGCCTGGGGCAAGTTTTCTAGTCTCCAAAATGGAGATGACAATAGTGTGAGTGTTAAACACAATAATCTATGTAAAGCACCTAGCACAGTATAAGTGATCAGCTAGTGTTATAAAAAGAAGTATACTGCAACTACTAATAATTACTATTCCTATTATTATTATCATATTAGGCAACCGTTAGCTTTCATCTAGAGTACAACAAAATGTCCTAACTAGTCTCCTCACCTCCAGTCTTGCCCCCTTCAATGCATCTTCCTCACAGCTGCTGGGATAAACATATAGAATACAGATCTTACCTCATTCCTCTCCTGCTTAGAATAGTTCCATGACTCCCTATTATTCTCAGGGAAAAGTCCCTGCTCCAAAACACCAAAATTTCTTAGTCTTCTTGGACTGCTGTAACAAAGAACCACAGGCTGAGGAGCTTAAGCAACAGAAATGTATTAACCCCCAGCTCAGGAGACTGGAAGTCTGAGATAAAGGGGTCAGTAAAGTTGTTTTTTTCTGAGGGCTGAGGGGGAAGGACCTGTTCCAGGCCTCTCTCTTTGGCTTGTGGATGGCCATCTCTCCCTGTGTCTCTTCATGATGTCTTCCTTCAATGCATGTCTCTGTGTCCAAATTTCCTCTTTGTATAAGGACACTAGCGATATTAGATTAGGGTTCCACCCAAACCCAGTATCACCTCACCTCAACTTAATTAATTACATTTACAATTACCCTAGTTCTAAATAAAGTCGCATTCTTAGAATTTCAACATACAAATGTTTGTGGGACACAATTCAACCAATCACAGTCTATCCTCTGGCCCCCAAAAGTTCATGTGTCTTTCTCACATGCAAAATACACTTAACATCCCATCCCAACATCCTCACAAGTCTTAACCCATTTCAGCAGCAACTCTCAGTTCAAAATCTCATCCAAATGTCATCTAAATCAGGTATGGGTGAGACACAGGAGACGAGCCATCGTGAGCCAAAATGTCTTTCTACTTGTGAACCTGTTAAACCAAGCAATGAATTATCTGCTTCCAAAATGTAATGATGGGTGTAATGATTATTTTTCTGTGTCAACTTGACTGGGCTAAAGGATGCCAAGAAAGCTGGTAAATCCTTATTCCTGGGTGTGTCTGTGAGGGTGTTTGTGGAAAAGATTAGCATTTGAACCAGCAGACTGAGTAAAGAGATTCACCCTCAGCTAATCCACTGAAGCTCTGAATGGGACAGAAAGGCACAGGAAGGGCAGATTTCCTTTCTTTTATTGAGCTGGGATGGCCATCTTTTCCTGAGGCTGGACTTCAGAGCTCCTGGTTCTCAGGCCTTCAGACTCCAGGACTTAGACCCATGACCCCCTGTTTCTTAGGCCTCTGGACTCAGACTGAATTCCACCATTGGTTTCCCTGCTTCTCCAGCTTACAGACAACAGATTGTGGGACTCCTTGGCCTCCATATTCATGCAAGCCAAATCTATCATAAATCAATCAATCTATGTATCCATCTATTTTATCTATCTATCTATCTATCTATCTATCTATCTATCTATCTATCTATCTATCATCTCTATCTATCTATCTACCTATCTATCTACCTATCTATCTTATTGACCCTGTCTCTCTGTAGAACTCTGAGTAATATCATGGGACAGGCATAAGGTAGACATCTCCATTCCAGAAAGTAGAAATCAGAAGGAAAAAAGGGATCGTGGGTCCCAAGAAAGTCTGAACCCTAGCAGGGGAAATTCCCTTCAATTTTAAAGCTTGAGAATGATTCTCTGACTCAGTGGTCTGTCCTCTGGATTTGTCCCTGTGGTGGACACAGCACATGACCAGTTGTTCTGAAACTTGTGGTTCTTTTCACACCTCCATGCTGTGCACACAGTGTTTCCTCCAGGCTACAGGGGGCCCTGCTTTCTCCACTCACTTGGGACCCTCCTCTGCAGCCAGCAGGCTTCAGCTGAAGACTGTTTGCTGCTGTTTGGCCCTTGGTGATCCCCGTCCTCCCCAAGGAGCAAGACAGCCCCTTTACAAAAAGCACCTCTGACATCTGAGCTGACTCCAATTCATCTTCCGCACTCTGTAAGTGCAGATCCACTGTCTCCCACTAGACTAGGTACTTACTTGGTTCTAGGCCCAGTTCTCTTTTATTTTGTGTTCCCCACACAGGCTCAGAGACAGAGCTGCTGTGCAGTATACAAATGCCTGCATGTCCAACTGATGGACTGCACAAAGGAGCCTTTTCCGAAAGCCTAATGTGCACAGACTGCTGGACTTAGTGAGCTGTAGACTTACTTAGTGGGGGTGTGTATGGCAAAGGACAGACCATCTCACACTCATCATGACAGACAATGAGTTACTGCACTTGAGAGCTTGAGGGGCCCTTAGCAGCATGTGCTGGCACCTGACACATAGCTCGTCGGACCCTTATACTGCCCCTGTGAGAGATTAAACAGCATAGTACAAAAGCAAGCAGCCAAGCACCAACCTCATTTCAATCCAGGCTTTTCCATTTACCAGCTGTGTCACTTTGGACAGCTTGTTTACCCTCTCTGTGCCTCTTGTTTCTTCATTTGTAAAATGGAGCTAATCAAGATACCTACCTCACAGGTTTGGAGTGAGAATTCAATGAGTTAATATCTGTCAGATTTTAGCTGTCATTCAGGTACAGCCAATTTTAACCTGCTGCTGCTATAAATGCTCGCTGAGGGCAAAGCCTGTTTATCTTTTCAGTGACAGAGCCCCTCCAGGTCTCAAGTGTGGTACATCCGTCCTGTGCATTAAATGACTTTAGTGCACCAACATGCAACATGGACAAATACGCATGTGTATGTGGGGAGGTAGGAATAGGATCCAGTCAGGGCCATTAAAAAACGTAATAGGAGCATCCACTTAAATCTATAGATGTCTGTTCCCATCTGTAGCTGGGACTTTAGGGATAGTGAGATGGAAGGTTCTTCAGGAAACAATGAGTGGACATTGAGCAGCATGCAGCAGCATGAGCTGCCTCTCTCAGTGCTTTAAGCAAATGGATGAGCCTCTGACTAGTCAGTGGATGCAGAGTGTCCTGTGATGGCCATCAAATGAAAAGAAGCCTGACCTGGGACACAAGACCCTGGGTCCTTGGATCAGTCCTGCAGCTGGTCCAGCGTGGGACCTGGGACCAGCTCCTTTCCCTCTCTGGGTTTCAGATTCCAGCTCTCTCACAGGCTTGGACTTCTCATCTGCAGCATTTTCCAGAAAGGCCACCTACCTGCCCAGGTAGCTGAGAGACCAGTCCTGGGTTGCAGGTGACCACCAGTTGTGTTGGAGCTGTGGCTATGCCTCCCCCATCCTGCCTTCCACATAGAATGTCTGCAAGCAAGAAAGACCTGCTGCCTTGAGGAATGAGTATAGATGCCACCTGGTGCAATTTGAGCAATCAAATGAAAGGCAAGGAAGCGGCTTGTTGCTCTTCCCTGTGGGCTGGGACTTTTGTCTCCCCAGCCCTTTATCCTGAGCACAGAAACACGTGCAGTCAGGAAATGCTTTGCTACCCAGGTGAATTCTCTCTGGGCACCTCATCACTGCCCCCAGCACCTCAGGACCTAGGGTTCAGAACAATCTTCTTGCCCTGGAGGTGCTGCCCAAGACACTGCCAAGGTTGCGCTATCAGGAGAATTATGGTACTGGGCATTTGCCAGGAGGAAGAGAGTGTGTTCTTTACATGGGACTGAAATGTCCCTGCTGTTCAGAGAAAGGAGATTCAGAGGAGAAGACAAAATTGGTGCCTTTTGCAGCAGCCAAATTTACATTTCATTGCTATGTGCTGGTAACGTGATGCCCACAGCCAGATCACACAGGCTGGTGTCACGTTGCATCAGCAGCAAAACAAAGGGCTTTAGAAATCAAATCCCCTGGACCTAGCAGCAGATGCCTGACTGGCTAGGAGGGCCATGGTGCCCTGCTTTAGAGCCGCGGCATTCTAAACAAGCCAGACGTCGTGCCACACTGACCCTTGCAGTGGGTATCTCAAAGCTTCCCACAGGTGGCCATGCAGAGCTCTGCTTCCTTCCCATTCTGCCCCTGTCCCTACCCCTGTCCCACAGAAGTCCTCCTTCCCACAATGCATCATTATCCATTCCAGAATCCTGGCCCTGCATGTGAAGCCACAGCCTCACACTGGCTCCTCGTTCCTGAAGAGCAAACGTGGCAGTGTGCCACCTCACAAGTACCTGTCCACCATGCCACTCTGCAGGCTCAGTGAGGCTGGGGAAATCAAAGTAGAAGACTTGAGAAGCTTCTTCTGTAGCCCTAAGAAGTTGCAGCCGTGGGGGACCACGTTTCTCTACAGTAGAATGAACAGCAAGCAGAACATTTCCTACCCTAGACGTAGGCCAGAACTAGCTGTCCCCCACTGAACTCCATGCCAAATCCTCTTGCTCTCTGCTCAGGGCTTGTTCCTGCTAATGAAATGGCCATTTTGCCAGTGTAACATTACTTAGCGATTTATTAGTAATTATTGATTTTCAATTGTGGTTTCCTGGGACTGTGGGTTGGAGCAAATCGAAGCCATCCTGCCCATGGATCTCCATCCATTCGCTTGAGGCCATGGGCTCAGATGCAAGCAGTTCATCCATTGCCGAAAGCACTGAGAGAGGCAGCTCATGCTGCTGCCTGCTGCTCAGTGTCTACTCACTGTTTCCTGAAGAACCTTCCATCTCACTACCTCTAAAGCCCCAGTTATAGATGGGAACAGACATCTATAGTTTTAAGTGGATGCTCTTATGTTTTAATGGTCCTGACTGAATCCTGTTCCCACCTCCCAGGACCCACTCTGCCCTCTTGTTCCCTGGAGACCTTCCTTCTTTACTCTCTGTTAAAGGATTCCTACTTCTTCCGAGTGGTTCATTGTCCCTGAGCTTGGAAAATAGTGGCCTCTATCCCCTGACAGGAAGGAAGCAGAAGCCTCTGGGCCAGGAGTCTATATTGCCTCGTGGCCTTGGTCCTTCCCATTACCAGGCACCTTAAGCCTGGAATCCTAAGCCAGGTGGTCCAGCTCCTTCTCTGATGCTGTCTGTGACTCCCAGCTTCAGCCTCCAGCCTGAGAAGGAACAGGCACTTACACACTCTCCCCTAAGCATCCCCTGAGTACCTTGCTCCAGTGCCACAATTGTCCTGGAAGAAAGATTCATAAAAAAGCAGGAGGACTACCAACACCTGTTATATATCGTATCCAATCCGCTTAGTGTCACCTTTCTTTTATTACAGTCATCTTTAAAGCAACCAGTTCTCTCTATGTGGGGTCCAACAAACTTCATGCAGGTATAGCTTGACAGCGCCTTGCCTCAGGCTTCCATCACATGCCTCTATCCCGGGAGGGTCTTCTCTTTTGACGTTGTGGCACGGAATGCCAGGGGAACTTTTTTGGTGTGCACACATGTAAGGTTGGCTAAGTTTCCATGGAGGGAAACTTTGACCAATGGGAAAAGGAGACAAGGGATAACTACTCTCCCTCTCTCTCTCCTAGTTCTGATACATATTTCTTTTGACTTCTCAAAGGACTCAAGAACCAGTCACACATGAAGATGCATAATTGGATATTGTAGCCTTGCTTTGGTTCTTCCTCCTTTCTTATTTTGCCCAACCTCACCTCTGACTCCTGCTCTCTGGGATAACATTTCCCAATAAAGATATTGCATTTAAGCCTTCATCTTATGCTCTGCTCTCTGGGGAACCAGATAGTTTGTACTAGGAAGGGCTTTAGAAATCCCAAAGATAAGATTTTGGAGCTGGATCTCTTACAAGTCAAATGGTAATACGGACTTCATTTCTGGTGGGAAAAGAGCTGGTGATAACCCTTGATATGCGGTGGCATCACAGTCATATAGACTGTCACTTGTGAAGCGTGTGGTTATGTGGTAGTTGTAGCACTCGGATAGTATGGGGGATAACAGTAATCATGAGGATTTGGAGGTTGTCTGGCTTCTGTTACTTTGAGAAACTTGCAATAAGGGAAATGACAAGCTTGAGTCAGCTGATCATCAATTCAGAACACCCTGTGAAAGCTAGAGGGACTCTATGGAAAATTTTAAAAGGATCCTCATCTCCTTCAGCAGTAGGGCAGACCATGATGAAAATCAGACCCCACATCATCAAATTATAAAAATAAAGTGTTGCAAATAATATTGAATACAGTCTCAATTGTTTCCTATATCAAGGTCTTGATGGGAAAACAATGAGAACTTGAGGTCTGGGTTGAGAATATTTGGGTGGATAAGCCTGAGAATCTTGAACTTCCATATTCTCCAGAACCTTCCATGCCAGCAGCCTCTTTTCTTTTGCCAGAGAAGAGCAGCTTGACTCTGTGGAGACTCTGCGATATTTTACCCGATGCAGGTGAATTGCAAGATGATACTTTTCTTCCTTAAGACCCACCTCTACTAATTCTCATTGTCCCCAGGCTAATAACCAGGGTCATATCTCAATATAGCCCAAGCTTGGAAGTACAATTCTTGTTCTTAAAGAAAATAGCTTGCAAGCCTAAAGAATTGCAGAAATGGCCTAATATACACAAGCGAGAATGGTGAAACCAGTTATGGGAGTTGCAGGTTGACGCTGTTGGACTCAGGGAGTAGACGGTGAATTTGTTGATATCATGGCATTCTCTTGTGCTCAGGAATTCAATGTTCAGACAAAGATGTTAGGAATGATTCCTAATACTCTGCTCAATGGCTCCTTAAAACTTGGACTCCATAGCAGTCTATAATTAATGAGATGGTGCTGCTGTAACTTTCTTGGTGTAGTATCAAGGAAGGAATCACGATGTTCAGAGAAGTGTTAGAGTAGATTTATTATATGATCAAAGAACCTACCATTTGACTGTTCCTTGGCTGGGCTACAGAACGCTCCCTTCAGCAAGGCAATAAGTAAGAGGGGCACTAGCATATTTGAGAAGCTTGATAGGTAGCTGCCCTCTCTAGATTGAGTTTTAAAGTATGAGATATCACTATGAAACTGGGTTCCTTGGTATCAGTGAAGATGATGAGACTCCAGAATGGGAGAGGCCAGGTGGCAACACTTAGCTATTATCATAATGGAGGGCAAAGTCAGAGTAGCAACTGGGGTGCCATATTTGCAGGGGACCTGTATGATGACTAACAGACCATTGTGTTCCTAGGGGAAATAGATGGAGAGATAACTAGGGTGTCACTTAATCAGTACAATTTTTTAAAGAAATTAAGCTTATGAGCAGAAGGTAGATGTCAGCCACCACCATGAAAAAACCAGTTTCTTACCCAATCCAGATCAACGTCACTTCCCAAATGTGGAAGAACCCTATAGTGCCACTGCAATTACATATGACAAATATTCTCCCAATCTTTCCCCAAAGGGACCTGAGGATGTTTGTGAGGGTAACTGTGCTAGGGAAAAGAAACTACTTATACTTTTCAAGAACAGTTAAATACAGGGCCTGAGCTTACACTAGTAACAGGAAACCCCAAATGTCATCACGATTTTCTTGTTAGAGTGGGTATTTACTGAAATAAGGTGATAAACAGAGTTCTGGCTCAATGGTCTAATGGGTCTGTAGACCCACCCCGTAGTTATTTCCCTGGCTTTCAAGCATGTAATCGGAGTGGATATTTTTAGTAAGTAGAAGAATCCTGACTTCGCACCCTGACTTGTGGAATAAGACATTTTGATAGGAAGGTTCAAGTGGAAAGCACTGAAACTGTCTGCCCCCTCAGCCTAGATAGTAAATCAGAAGCAACCTTAAGAAAAATTGCAAAAATTAGTTTCACTACCAAAGACTTAAAGGATGCAAGTGTAGTGGTCCTTATCATATCCTTGTTCACTTATGTGGCTCCAGGAAAAACCAGGTGGATTTTGGCAGATAATGGTAGACCACTTACTACAAACTTAACCAGGTGATTGCTCCATCTGTGACTGCACTGCTGGATGTACTATTTTTACTAAAGCAGACCAGAATATCCTTTGGCATTTGGTGTGTGGCTATTGGTTTAGAGAATGCTTTATTTTAATTACCATCAATAAGTGGGATTAAAGGCAGTTTGCCTTTACATGAGAAGGCCAGCAGTACCTATTCACTGTTTTACCCCAGGGCAAGGCAAATTCTCTGCTCTCTGCTTTGTCACAATGTGATCCTGACATTTCACAGAACGTCACACCTGTCCATCATATTGATGAAATTGCTGACATCATGCTAATTGGATCTGGTAAGCATCAAATGACAAGTACCTCAGATGTTCTTGTAAGACACATGAAATTAGAGTGTGGGAGATATACCCCAAGAAGATGCATGAGTCTGCCACATCACTAAAATATTTAGGAGTCTAAGGATCTAAAACATGCAATGTCATCTCCTCTAAGAAAAAAGACAAATTATTTTATCTTAAAATTCCTACCACTAACAAAGAGACAAAGTACTTGGTAGATCTTTTGGGATTTTGGAGGCAGCATAGAATGCAATTGAAGATTTTGCTCCAAGATTTTTATTGTGTTTTTCAGAGGTTGCCAGTTTTATGGGGGGCTTAGAAGAAGAGAGGGCTGTGCCGCAGGCCCAGACTGAAGTTCAAGTTGCTCTGCCTCTTGAGCCTAATGACTCATCAGGTCCAATGGTGCTAGAGGCATCTGTGGTAGACAAGCATGCTGTGTGGAATCTTTGGCAAGCTTTAATAGCAGAGTCGCAGTGCAGAATCCTAAAGTCTGGGAGCAAGGTTATGCCTTCTGTGCCAGAGGTTTGTTCTTGTTTCATAAAACAGCTCTCATTCAGCACCCACTCATGTACCAGATGCTAAAACCCCATGAGATAATCGCTTCTCTTTTTCTTCTACCATGGATGATCTCGAGATGCATTTCTTATGGCTTCTTGGATGCCCCCATAAATTCAATCATCCAGTTAGTTGCCTTTCATGGCAGCCAACTTGATAAACATTTCTGTATTGACTTTCCTTCCTTTCCTGCATTGCTCCTCCTGCCTTACAGTAAGGATTCCATTGAACTTGAATCTGTAATGCTATTGGGCTTTGGTAGAGAATTAGTGCTTGACCATGGGACCCTAAGTAACTATAAGACTGCAGTTACCCATCACGAGCTAAGTATTAGTAGATCCAAAAAGTTATAAAGTCAGACAAGCACATCATTTGTATGATGAAAATAGTAGTTTGACTATGGATCCAAGAAGATCCATAGATTCGAGTAAATTATCTAAACATAGTCCAGACTCCTGTGTCATCTACATCTGTTGAATTAACCACAGCATTCCCTCAGTTCATACCTATGGCTTTATGGAGTTTTCTTATGACCAACTGATGGAAGATAAAATAATTTGGGCCTGGTTCTCAGATCAATTGGCACAATATATTGGTGAAGGATGAAAAGAAATGGACTGTTGCTACATTCAGTGATGGCATAAAGAACAGTGGTAAAAGGAAATAATCCTAGTGGGTGGAGTTGTAAGTGGTAGAATTGGTTATCAACTTGGTATGGAGGGAGGAGTAGCCTATAAAAGGATAGACCACTGGACAGTGGCAATTGGCTTAGCTGGTTGTCATGGATTGAATTTTATCCATCTTCCAAATTCATATGTTGAAGTCCTAACCCTGGTACCTCAGATTGTGACCTTATATGAAAATAAGGTCATAACAGATGTAATTAGTTAAGCTAAGGTTATACCAGAGTAGGGAAGGGCCCTGATCCAATATGAAAAAGGGAACTTATAAAAAGGAAAAATTTGGACAAAGACTCAGATACAGAGGGAAGACAATGTGAAGAGACACAGGGAAAGACGGCTATCTACAAGCCAAGGAGAGAAACCTGGTATAGATCCTTCCTTCATAGCCCTCCAAAAGAATCAACCCTGCTCACTAATTGATTTTGGACTTTGAGCCTCCAGAATTGTGAGACAATACATTTCTGTCCTTTAAGCCAACCAATTTGCGGCACTTTGTTATGGCAGCCCTAACAAATTATTATACTAGTTGGCTAAAGGCCTGGAAGGAGCAAGCTTGGAAAATCATTTTCACAACAAAGAGGTGCAACAATGGGCACAGGATTCACTGGGATTACCATGTATCCTACCACTCAGTAGCAGCAGGCCTCACAGAATAGCCTAATAAAGGCTTACTTAAGTTTCCAGCTTGAAGACAACATACTGTGAGGTTGAGGCACTGTCTTCCAGGATGCAATATGTACATGGATCCAATGGCTGATATATGGTCCCCAATAGCTAGACCCCACAGATCTGGAAACCAGTGGGTAGATGTTGGAGTGGACCTTCTCATTATCACTCCCAGGGACCTATTTGTTGAGTTCGTGTTTCCTATCCTTGAGGCCTTCATCTCTGCTAGATTAGAAGTTCTGGTTTGATGGGAATTAATGTTTCCATCAGAGGTCACAGTAAGGATTCCATTGAACTTAAAGCTGCAGTGACCATCTGGTCAGTTTGGGATTCCCATGCCAGCAAACCGGCAGGAAAGGAAAGGAAGGGATAAGATTGCTGGCATACAATGGTGGCAGGGAGGAGTATATTTACAGCCTAGGGAATTCAATGGGGGCATTTTCTTGGTGCTTCTATGTCCATTGATAATGGTGAATGGACAATTGCAGGAATAATGGTCCACCAAAAGCAAGGTAGCTAAGGGCTTAGATTCCTTGGGGGTATAGGCCTGAGTCACCTCAGAGGGCAAGGAACACAGACCAGCCAAAGTGTTGACACAGGGAAGAACGTTTTGAGAATGCATGGTGGAAGAGGGAGGCGATGAATATCAGTTACAGCCTAGGAGTCAACTGTGGCACCAGGGACAATTGCTTTTCCACTACCCCTCTTGCATTAAGACTTTGCAAAAAATGCAGCTGGCCACCACCTTCAGGGCCTCGGGGTAGATTGGTCTTGGACTTAGAATGTCTCAAGAAAGAAGTGAGAGCATTTTGTTTTCTCAAATATAGAGGCTCCATATTGGACTGTTGGAGCTGGGGACAATGGAAGATACGAGCTAATCTGAGTGGTATAAGGAGTGGACTGGATCAGATAATTTTTATAACCTACTTCATATTTTATTGATCTCATTCCAGCCTCTGCTGTGTCTGTCAGTTCTGTGAAAATTCTGACCTCCTCCAGGCTGGTGCAACCTGTAGGTGCCTTGTGATGCCTGCAATGAATCCTTCTCCCCTCCTTCATTGGGCAGGGTGAGGGGAGAAGGGGATGCATCAAAGATTGCTGGATGTTTCAGCCTTAGAAGCAGGGATGGTTGCAGAGATGCAGGAGGTGTAGAGGCAGTCATAGAAGAACACTTTTTAGAAGAAGCGAGGCCCGGAGGAGATGGGACAAGATGGGATCCAAGACCCAGGAGATATGTCACCATGCACAGGGGAAGGAACAGCCCTTTTTCTTCTGAAATTAAATAGAAAGTAGGAAGAAAAGAAAGAGATGCTTGCAGTGATTTTAAAGTGGCAAGGATGATGGAAGCCTCAAGTCGGATGGCCTTGGTCTTCTCTGCAAAGCCTGAGCTGAGCCTGCGGCTGGTAGAGGTGGGTGGGGCCAGGGTTGGAAGAGCCTGGAGGAGAAGGCTCAAGACAGCTGCTGTGGGGAATTCCAGAGGGATTGAATTGAGAAGGGAGTGTGCCTGCCTTACCTGCCTACCAGGCCAGAGGGAACTTTGCATAGAGGAGGGCTCCAGGATGTTTGCTGAGTTTAGAGTGGGTTTGCCATTTGTGGCCGGAATTGCCGTGAGTTCACGCTTACCCTCAACTTGACCCATGCTCAGTTCTTCTTACTGCCACACTCACTCTCTAGAATGCACCCCCCTTTCCCACCACCTAGCTTTTGCCTAAGTTGTCCGTTGTGCAAGCAACAACTGGCCTTAGATTCCCCCAAGCCACAACCCACATTCTTCAAATCGCAGCTCAAAGCCCCACCTCGAAGAAGCTATCTTTGTGATTAAAACCAACCGTTCTCAGACCTCTCACAGAAGCCCCAGAAAGGACCTCTTGTCCAATACATTCCTATAATCCCTGTTGCTTTCCGAATTTAGCCGGGACCAGGAGATGACAAGTGCCCGTCTCAGGGCCCTTGTTAGAAGGCCAGCTCTGAAGGCAGGGGCTGAGTCTTCTGGCCCCCACACTTCACACCTAGAAAAGAAGTCTCCAGATTTCCTTGGAAGTCAAAGATTGTCAGAGGTGAGCCCCAACCAGGAGCCCAGGGCCATTCTAGGGGTTCTTAAGCCAAGTCTAGACACCCCTAAGAAGTCCAGGGAGGGCTTCGGCTCATTCACGAGACCCTTGTATTTGGATGCAGATATAATGTACACATACATGTACAAGCATGTGTGCTTTTGTGTGTTTTTCTGAGAAATTCCATAACTTTTCTCAGGTCTTCAAAAAGATCTATAACTCCCTAACATCCCAGAATCATACTCTAAATGTTCTTGGTGGATGCAGCCTGCAGTGGGCCTGCGCCCTACTGTACAACCCATCTGTGGTCAGAGTGTCAAATCCACATAGTCATAAGGTTACTGCTTTCAAGTCCCTTAGCCACTGCCAAGAGCACTGTGGCCACAGATATTCGCACTCTGTCAGAAACCCATCTGTGAGTTATCACTTCCCCCAACATTCCAATGAGTGGAAGACAATTAATAGAGAACCAACCAGGTTTATGAGTCTTGTAGAAATTAAAAAAAAAAACTAACCTGTTGTAGCTGTAAGTCCATTTAAAGGCTACTGAGTCCAATATTTCCAGAAATATGTTCTATGGAGCATGAGTTTTACCAGACATGACTAGAATTGCTATTCTAAGAAAAAAGGATTCTGAGATCAAAGAAGTTTGGAAAATGCCGGTTTGAACAACGTTAAATGGTTCTCTTTCCAGGAAGATTTCTCAGAGCCTTCATTAGGTCACAGAGGTTTTGAATTTTTAGGAGGAAGATAGAACGTTACCCGACTATATTTAAAGTACTATGAAATTCTTTTGCAGAGTATTTGGCAGAATAACAGTCTTCTGTTGACCAGGTTTGCATTGGAAACCATCTCCTGAGCTTCAGGAAGTCCTGGTCACCCCCTACTTAATTAGAGAACTCTGCTGAGCACACAACCCTCTTTGGAGATGAGCGGAGGGTGGGGGCACACCTGAGAGCTCAGGCACAATACCTGCTATCACTCCTCACCCCCACCTTGGCCCAAGCTGCAAGATGTTTATTGTGTGATCTTGTGTGTAGTGCTTACTTGTATCCCAGATGTCACCACAAGCACTTTACAGTTACTCATTCTACCACGCAGAGTTCTCCAGAGAAACTGAGCCAGCAGGATATAAATATACAAGGACTATCATGTGATCATGGGGGCTGGCAAGTCCAAAATTTGTAGGACAGTTGAGCAGGCTGGAAACTCAGGCAGGAATCGATGCTGCATCTTTGAGGTGGAATTTCTTCTTCTTCAGAGAAACCACAGTTTTGCTCTTAAAGCCTTTCAATTGATTGGGCAGGTAGCTAGCCAATGATAAAAGCAGGTTCTCAATACAGGTAGCTTAACTTGAGATGGTGCTCTTCCCACTTTATTTGCTTGTCTGTTTGTTGGGAGTGTCTCCAGATTGTGTTTCCTAGGTACATGTGTTCAGGCCTATGGAGGAAAGGATGACACAGACTTGCTGCCTGGTTGGCTATAGAGCTTCAGTGTCCCTGTACTTCCAACACTTCTCAAGAGTCATCCCAAAGTACGAAACTCCAGGCTCTTATCCTCAAGCCAGGACTGTGGACTACCAAGTTCCCCAATGGGCACACTTCAGAAAAATGTCCAGAAGTGATTTCCATGCTGGCCATTGGACTATTGACCAATGAATGACCATGCTGGCCATTCCATTGCAGGCCTCGTGCTCTGACAAAGATCTGAACTCCAACAAGGCTGGATTTCAGGGCTCATACCGAGCTGTCCCTTGCATTGGGCTTAATATGGCAACCTCAAAAGAGGCCTGCCCCCTCTCTGGCCTCAGCGATCCCAACTGAATGATGAGAGGGGAAGACTAGAATGATCCTTAGTTTGTTCTTCATCTTCAAACTGGTCTTCAACAGTAAACTTTGAAGCCATTTTACTCTCTTTCCCAGGTATTTATAGAGGCATTCTAGAAGGGTTTATTGAGGATTTCTTTTCTGGAGGTGTGTCTCAGGAGCTAGTTATGGACAGCTAATGGCTGGGCATTGCTTGTTTGAACTCTCATATAAAAAAAAAACAACCAAAAATCCCCCAGTAGAGCAAGCCATTGTAAGAACAAGGGATGGCAGTGCTGAGACAAATAAAACTTAGGAGGAATCAGGAAATTTATAGAATTCCTCCCTCCTTTTCTCCTTCCCTCCTTCCTTCCTTGCCTGTCTGTCATCTGACCCCAGGCACAGGTCAGCTCGAACAGCTGAACAAGGACAGCAGGCATGTCCTTGGATCATCTGAGGAGGGGACTGAACAGCAGCATTCTTCCCCTGCCTCCCCTTCACATTTAATACACACTCCCCCATTCTTCTCAACAAAAAATACCAGGATTCCAAGGCATAGTATAAATGTATGTTGACCTTGGGGCCCCAGATCTGTAGTAGCAGCTTGTCCTAAAGGCAGATGACTACAGATGGGTGTGTTGCAATCAGAACAGTTTATTGACCTTTCTTGGTATCCCATCTTCAATGACAGGGCCAGGCTTAGCCCTGGGGCTCCTGACACCTGGGAGTGGGATAAGGTTAGAGAGACCTGAAGGGAGGCCTGTTGGGTTGGGGCTGGAGGAGGGGGTAGTGACCTGCCTGGACAGGAGTGTGGGTCGTTTAGGATGTAAAGAGAACCAACCAACTTTGGACCCCTCTTGTGTGCAATAAGTTAATATTTTACACGTAAGGCTTAGAATGAGTAGGATGTGACTTGCCCAATGTCACTTGGCTAGTAAGTGACAGAGCTGGGAACAGACCCCACTTCATTGTTCTATTTTACTTGCATCATGTCATACTGCTTTGGAGGGTTTTGAAGGGAAGAAGACCTGGTGTTGACTGTCCCCAGCATAAGGGAGTGTGGAGGGCATCAAAGAGTGTCAGAAAAGAGAGGGAGGGTGAGACTGGCTGGGAGGCAGGATGCTCTTCAAGCCCTAGCTTAGATTGCTCCATACAAAGGGACTGTTTACAGGGACCTCCAGAATGGGTGCCTGGTTCTCTTGCTTTACCCTTGTTGCACATTCACCTTACACATTTTAGAATGGCAGTCAAATCTCCCCGAGAGTTGGTCTCAGCCCCCAACCAGTTCTGTGCTCAGCACTTGCCCAGTTGTCTGAGGCATGAGAAGTCTGGTCGGCAGTCACACTTGAAAATGGAAAATTCAGAAGCACAGAGTGGAAGAGACATGACTGAGGCCCCCCAGGCTCCCCAGCCACATTCTTGTTCCTTCTCTGCCCTGCATTGAGGTGTCTGCACCTGTGCCTTTCTGCAGAGTAGGGGCTTGGCTCACGCCAGCTGAGCCATTTTCTCCAGAATTTCACAGAAGAATCTACAACTTTGTGACAGCCCCCTCATACTAAAGCCGGTTTCCCTTGCTGCCACACAGATTCTATTCTCCCAGCAGCTCACCCTGCTGCTCCCTGTGCACTAGGAGCAGGGAGCCCTGCCCCCAGCCCTGTGACTAGACACATCGGCCTCCTTCCCTCCTTGGGGCGGGCTAACAGGCAGTCCCGAGATGCCTGGCACTCGGGCCCTACCTTTGCTGTGATAAATCTGATGCTTTCAGGCCAGGAGGCCAGCCCTCCCGGAAATGACAGCCCATAGTCATTACCCAGAAAATCTCAGCAGCTCTGTCATGAGGTGTCCGGCCCATTCCAGGGCTAAATTTGGCAGGGGAGGAATCCGAGGAATTCTTTAGGCTCTCAGATTCCCCCTTCTTATTTTGGGGTCTATGAAAGAAGAGGCGGAAACTATGAAACTGTATCCTCAGCCTCAACTCTAGACCTTAGAGGAAAAAGTGGGCTGGTGAGCCTGTGCTGGGAGCCCAAAGAAGTGATGACCCCCTCTGCCACCCTCAACCTCTCCTTTGTCACCGTGGCCACCACGTTTCTGGTTCAACCAAACCCCTCTGGATCCCTGGAGCGCCGTGCATGGGGCCTTGGGTCCTTCTGCTGCCCTGGGGTTTTGGGGGCTCCTGAGGACCCAGCTGCCTGCCCCTACCGGGTCCCAGGGCCCCTTGCCAGGTCGACTCCTTCCTGCCCTCATGCCTCCATGTCAGGCTCACCCTGTGGAGGTCTCACTCTCCAAGGCCCATCCTTGGCCCCGTGGTTCCCGCTCCCCACGAGCCCGCCATGCATGGCCAGGTGAGAGGTCACTGGGGAGGAGAGGCCTGGACTGCAAGCTGTGTCTCTGCAGCGTGTCCCCGCCATGCAGGGGATGCAGCTGAGCCGCCTCTGTGCTGGGGGGGTGGGGGGGTGCGGGATGCTGCCAGTAAAGCCGCTGGTTCCATCGCAAGCCCCACACGTGCCTTCGGCAGGTCCGGACCTGCCTGTGGGCCAGCACCAGGGGAGGCTGGGAAAGCCACGGGCCTGCAAGTGGCAGTGCCCTCCCTCTGCAGGGAGCAGATCCTCTGACAGCCTAGGAAGGCGGGGGGAGGGGGGAGGAGGCACCCGTGGCTTCCCTGGGCGCCCGTTGTCAATGCCCCTTCAGCCAGCACCAGGGCTAGCTCGGGGCCAGAACAGCTGATCTGAGACATGTCCC